>JBBPBQ010000003.1:33243500-33456532 GCA_037974755.1 Cicer yamashitae
ATAACAGATGAATTTAAAAAATACATGACTAATATTCATCATTGATATATAAAACAACACAAGACAAATATCTATCACAAATAAATATTATAAAAATAATATTTATAACTGAAAGATATAAAAAAATAGAGGACAAATATTTTTCAGTGATAAATATAAAAAAAAACATGGAAAAAATATATATTATTGACATAAAAAAAATATATGGCACATATTTATCACCGATAAATATAAAATAAAATTCGGAACAAATATTTGTCATTGATACAAACACGAGAAAAATATTTATAATGAGTAAATATAAAAAGACACGGGACAAAAGTTTCTCAAGGATGAAATATAAAAAAAAAATATGGGACAGATATTTGTCACCGATTAATACTAAAGATATCTATAGAATAAATATTATCGATAAATATAAAAGACTTACGATACCAATATTTTTCATTGATACATAAAAAAACACAAGACATATATTTGTCATTGATTTGTTTATTAAAAAAGCTCGTGATAAATATATGTCATAAATAAATAAAATAATACAAGACAAATATTTATCGATGATAAATCTAAAAAAACATTAAACAAAAAACAAATATTTAGTATTAAAACCATACACAGGACAAACGTACCACAAATATTTTAATCTTTATATGAAATGATTTTTCCCTTTAAAACCAATCCAAACAGCATTACCACGAACATTTTCGTTATTCATGCTTCCTCCAATAACAATAACAAAAACAAAAACAATAACAATAACAAAAATAATAATAATAACAATAATAATAATAATAATAATAATAATAATAATAATAATAATGGTAGGGGTGTGCATGATGTAAAAACCGAAATGCATTGAACCACATTAATGGTTTGATTCAGTTATTAAAAACCACTTCTAAATAGTTCTGAACCGATTTTTTAAAAGTTCAGTGCAGTTTTGTAAATATAAACTAATTTAATATTTTGAATAAATTTTTAATTAAAATCGATTTTAAAATAATTATTCGGAAAAATAATTTTGATAAAAAAAGTATCCATTTTTTTCAAGAAAAATAAATGTAAAAAAATTTTCGATAAAAACTTTTATCGAAAAAATAATTTCAAAATTCTTTTGGCAAAATTTTTTTGAGAAAAATAGATATAAAAAATTCAAGAAAAAAGTTTTGATTTTTATCAAAAAAAAATTGAAAATTTTTCAGAAAAAAAATGTTTTCGATTTTCAAGAAAAAAATTATTTAACTTTTTTCATTTTTTTCGAAAAAAAAATTCTATAGTTTTTTTGAGAAAACTAAATTTTAAAGTTTTATAAAAAAGAAAATCTTAATTGAAGTTAAAAAAATATTAAAATTTTAAGATTGATTTTTAAATTAAGTTTAGTTAACTTAATTGTTTTAAATTTATGACCTAATTCATAAATCATTTAAATAGTTTAATTTGTACAATCTAATTTATCTGATTGACTTATCCATACTTTTGCACACCTCTAAATAAGAGTGACCTGCAATATGCTGACGTGGACCAGAGTGACCGGTACCGGGCATGAGGAGCTCCTAGCACGTGACACTCCCACCGAGGAGGGCCTTGCAATGCTCAAAACAGTAAGTTTAAGCTTTAATAAAGCAACCACTTTCCAAATCTAGCAATTCCACGTGGATTCCGGACAAAATATTGCTGTCTCTCAGCTATTGTATTTTATTGTGTCCCTCTACACACCAAAGCAACACTAGTCTACTTAATCATTTTACATACATAAAAAAATAAATAAAGTAAGAGAGAATAGTATTTATATTAAACAATCTTATCAAATATTAATTTATTTATTATTAAAAGATATAATTAAGAAAAATATATACAATTAAAACAATACTAATAGATAATTTTACACATAAATCGGTCATTAAAAAATGGAGAGTAATAAATTCAACTTTTCAAAAGATAATCAATTACACATTTTACTTTTCTTTTGACACAAATTACTCAGTATACTAAGTTATGCAATCTAAACTACATTAACATTAGATCACGTTACAATTTTGATAAATCTAAAATAAAGTAGAAAGTGAAAATGGCAGACGTTCTATTTTGACTAAGCAGTTAAGTTTGACAACTGTATAATTGTGTAAAGAATAGGGAACAATTAATGTGTATACAATATTTTAACAATAATATCTTTAATGCCAATATATCTCTCCAAAGAGTTTAAATTATTTTTAAAATCAATTTTAGTCACTTAAATTGTATTACACCTGGCCATGAACTTTACTCATTTTAATTTTATTACAGCTAACCACCACTGTGAAGGAATTATTAAGACTATACCTTCCGACACAGCAACCATCAGAAGGGCCGAAGACTGATGTGCAACTAGGAAGGACATCCCTCATGGAACTGAACTCTTGATTCCTATATTGCCAATTCATCAAAGTCAGACCACGCGGGGCATACATTCAATCCTCGTCGTTTCTCTCAGGGTGTGTTCCATTCCCATGCGGCACACATAGAAATGTCAATTTCATAAATCCACTAATTATTACTTTAACCTACATGTTAGAAAGGTAAAAAGAAATTCAGTTAAAAAGGCCTAAAAAAGTAAAGGCCCAAAATTAAAAATCCTAAATTTTAGACTTAATGGGATCTATGGATCTACTTTTTCAAAAAAAAAAAATTGAAAAATTTATTTATCAGAAATTAATTTTTTTCTCAAATTTTTTTATTCGAAAAAAGAAAATCGATTTTTTTCAAGAAATTGTTTTGAAAAATTTTTTCCCCAAAATATTTCAAAAAAAAATATTTAAAATTTTACCAAGAAAATGTTTTAGATTTTTTTGAAATTTTTTGAGAACAATAAATTTAAAGAAAAAAATCTCAATCCCAAGGCTTTAAAAAAAATTTCAATAGAAGACATAGTAGAGGATTTTTTAAAAGAGGCTTTAGATTTTGGAGCTTTATTGACAGCTCTACACATAGACCTGTCATGTTCATACCATTCGGTCAGAACCTTGCAACCTTCAAACTAAATTGGCGCTTGCAATCATGTTGCACCAATTTAATTGTAGGTTGTCTCCTAACTACCAGCATGCACCATTCCTCCTGATGTTGCTCTATCCTCGAAATGGTGCACCAATCATATTACAACCTATATTGACGACACAACCACACCGAATTATTCCTGATCACTAGTTGTTGTGATGGTGTAAGAGGTGGCACAAATGGCATCAAAAGAGAATAATGGATGGTGGACATTGCCATGTAGCAGCAGGGAGCGTAAAAAATGAAAAGGGTCAAAAGAGTAACAATGAAAAGGAGAAGAAAGGATCCTATCATATCATGCTAATTTACACTGTTAAAAGAGGATTAGATGAATAAACTCTGAATTGTGAATTGTAATAGGATGTGAATGTGAATTGTAATAGGATAGGATAACTAACTTCCGTCTTGGACGCCAAATGAGCTAATAAAGGACTAATTCTCCTGATATCCATACAAGGAAATATATCCAACAGATAGGACATTTCTACTCACATCCAACAATAAGGTTTAAGTTTTTCCAAAATAAAGATATGTAGTACAATGGAACAACAAAATAAAAACAGTCAGGCATCTGACAAATAACCAATAAATATAAACTACAGTAAATAGTGTCACATAAATATATATAACAAAAAAAACCACAAGCTTCGCTTGAAAGTTGGGAACAAGTACGAATACGGTATTTATCCAATCATCACCAAATCACGCTTAACAATAAATATCCTTACAGGTTGCATGTCACAACCAAATGATTGGAAGAACCAAGAGTTAAAAGCAATGGAAACTGCTTTTCTTCTGTAAACAAAATTGAACCCATACAACCCTTGATAACCGTACAGTTCGATAAAATTACAAATCATGTAATACTCCTTCCTGATGACAAAAGAAATCAAAGAAATGAGGATAGCTACTTCAGAAACTTAACATTTTACAAGAAAAAAATGTTAACAACATTCAAACAGCAGGATAGGATCATGAAAGGCATTCACTGTAACTATTTACTATCATTATCATTCAAGAAGCATACCTGGTATATTGCTGAAGTCCCCCCAGAACAAGGAATCTAAATTGTCATTCAATGTAGTACTTATTTTTGAAAGGTGCAATAAGCTTGCCAGAATGCTTTTGAATCTCACACCCAAGTTCAACCTCCATCAAACGATGGTTTTCCTTTGAGCGACTCATCAGAAAATTAACACTTAACTCATCACCTGGACTCACATGTGTAGGAGGATTTAAAAGGAAAACCTGGCCGATGATTAAAACATGACACAAACATTATCATACAGTTAAGTAGAATCAAAGTCTTAGGCTCTAGGTGATTGAACGGATAAATTGTAACAGCAATATTAAATGGCCAATTCATCACAGAAGTAAAAAGTAGGAATGTTAACCCTGTCTCTCTTACTGTCTAAGACATTTCTAGGTATATTTTTAACAATAAAACAACATTTTTATGGAACTTATGAAGGTACGATCAGCTAAATTCAATGATATTCAGATTGCTCTAAGTAAAGAACCTATATTAGACAAATAATAATAAAAAAACAATTCATGGACAAATCAACCATCAACTAATTGATGCTGTACAAACCTGCTGGCCCCAATGTGTACAGTAATCTACACTAGGAGCAGTAGTTAACTCAATCTCATGTTCAGCTGGATCCTCACTTCGTCCCTGGTAAGCAAAAAGAGGAAACAATAAGGTTATGATATTTTATAGCTATAATAATGCATTACAAGGTCAGACAGCTTACCCGAAAATGTACATCAAACCACCCTCCAAATCCACATAATTTTGTGTTTTCCATGGTTATTGACAGAGAAAATTTTGAACAAACTTTCTCTATGTCAGCCACTGTGGCAGTCAAACAGTCAATTTCCATTATAATACCAGCAGTTCCTATGACTTGATGTGGATGAAGATTGCTCCACAATGATGTCTACAGAAATTAGTAATGAAATCAGGATTAGTAAGTCTCATATGCAACAGAAAACTCATCAGGATTAGTAATGAAATCATCAGAGAGAAAGTTGGGATAACTCATTGTAGAACAAGAGAAGAATCAGAAGATAATAGAGTCTCATCTAATGTGGTTTGAACATGGGTAAACTGAAGACCAATAGAAGCACTGTTATTGAAGTTTGACTGGCTGGAGCATATAGGTCGAGATTAAATAAAAAACTATAAATCAAACATTCAGTAAAATCATAGTCATAAATAGTGCACAATAGAACTGCTAGCATGGTGTTGTGTCATATCACAGCCACCCCTCGCTATGTAAACAGCGTTAGAGTACATTTTTGCAACCCTTTCCACCAAAAATTTCACGCCTGTGGCAGCTTCTATGACTATGTTGACATCAAGGCAGTGTTATCGTGCAGACTATGAACAGAAGTAGAAAATAGATACAAAACCAAACAGGAAGAGAAAAAAATATTTAGAAAGAAACAAAGATGAAAAACAAAGTAGGGGAAAAGAAGGGTTAGGAAATAACCTGAAGAAAAAGAGGAAGGAAAGGAAAGAAACCTAAAATTAAAGAGGAAGAGAAGGAGAGGAAAGAAACATAATAAAAATGAATGAAGAGATACAGAAGAGAACAGAGGAAAAGAAGGGAGAGGAAACAAAAACACAGATGAAGAAAAAGGAGAAGATTGCGACATGAGAAGGAGATTAGTTGGAGACTCGTGGGAGACGGAGCAGGACATGTTGAAAGGGAATTGAGATGAAAGGGGACGTGTTGGAACAGAATCGAGGCTTGGCAAAATCCACTAATGTTTTGAAAGGTTATGATGTGATTATACATGAATGGAGGAGTGTGACTCTTCAGTTTTACTATTCTAAAAAGGAGTTATGTGCAGCATGCATACTGACTCTTCAGTTTAATAAAAAGAAAAAGGAAAACCCTAAAATTATCTATTTTCTGCTACATCCTGTGACCAAAAATGCTATAGCAGCTGCTATCGCCCTTAAAGTGGAACAAGGATGGCGTCAAGGTTTTCATTGTAGCTTCATCAAAATCCCCTGTGCAATAGTGCTATAGCACCACTATTTCCGCTATTTGACAACACTTTTGCTACAATTGCAAAGCCACTTACACAGTTGCACAGTCATAGCAGAGTTCATGACTTCATCGAAGCAAGGGCTTTGGATCAACAGGTTCACACTTGCACAACGAAAAGGCTAAAAGACAGTTTTGTAACTGGTTTATGTGGGTGGATAAAGTACTTCTGGATCAGGTTTTCTCTGCAAGTGGCCTGACCGACACACATGTAATGTTTTTGTAGGATCTCAGGAATGCACAACTTCGCTGTTTACACACTCCCAGGTGGATCCTACCACAATCCCAGCAAAATGATTTCCATGGGGTGATTACGACCGTTCAACCGTGTAGAACATGTCAACCCTGTGTCTCCATAAGCCAGCACATGATGTAGAACTAAAATTCTACATAACTAAAAATATACAGTACATTTAAGGTGTACTAAGTATAAAACTTGCCTGTAGATAGTATTTCCTCTGCTCCTCAGCAAAAGGCTTCGCCAAAGTGCTCATATCAACACCATAGAAGGCTTTTGTTTCATCGACAAAGTTGTGCCAATCACCCATAGCTGACTGGTAATCACCAGCTTTTTGTTCTACTATCCCAGTCCTGATAGGTGCCATCCACATGCGAGCATGACTAGGATACCTACAAAATAAATATTCCTAAATCACCAATTGCAAATGTAATACCAATAGATGTTTTACTCATTCACAAAATGAATTTTCATATCAGAAATCATCTCATTTTCAAGAAACAGATATCTTCAAAGCTAACCAAATCATTTTTACATGTAGATATCTCTGTTGGTAATGTGCTGGTAAAAGCATTGTAGAGCAAAACATTCCAAGTTAAATCAATGAATCAATTGAAAGAGTACAGGTATTGGATCAGGGCAAATCAGCAAATGCATTCCTTATTCTTATGTCTCAACTCAAGTTACAGAATATTCGATGATTAGCTTATGGTTCTTGTTCTCGCACCGCATTCTGTTAGCCTATGACTGCTGACTTTGCGATTCACCATATTATGTTGAGAGCTAACGAATATGGTCTAAAGAACAAAACATCCTGCCTTGTGTGCGGACAAAAAATGGATAATTAAGTTCAAGTTTCTTAACTAACTATTTCCAGCATTTTTTATATATATGGATTTGAAATAAAATCCAACATAGATAGTGACTAAAAAACCTCGATCTAAGCAAAAACCCAGTAATATCTCTAATTTTACAATTAAGAACTAGGTGCATATCAAGAAGCATGCTACCAAACATCAATTTATTTATATAAATAAAAATACTCTAACTTTTCATTTGTGGGAAGAAAACAATACTTACATCACTCCTGTTGGTTTGAGCCAGCGGTCACGAGCACATATAACAGAATCAAACATAGATTCGCGCAGAAGAAAATAACCCATCCATTCAGAGATGATGACATCAACTGCAAGTCATACACACATCAACATTTTAAGGCAGTCAAAAGGGCAAACAATGGTACACCAACAAACATTTAAGAGTAAACCTGCAATTTAATCTCTAAACTATCACTCTCTCTCCAATTTAGTCCCTGAGTAATAGAAATATAATAAGCAGCCTCTTAACTATTATTAACCCATTAAGTTAGTCTCTCAGTTGTTTTAAAAATAGGAAAGAGTATGATCTAGTCTAGGGACTAACTTGAAGGATTGAAAATAGTTTAGGGACTAATTTTTATCTACAGTTACGAGACCAAATAGGCGAGAGAGAGTGATAGTTTAGCGATTAAATTGAAGGCTGATTCAACATTTAAAAAATGATATAAAGTTTAGTCAAATAGGTGATTGTTGCTGCAACGTTAAATTTTTTGCTTAATTATTGTTTTAATCCCCCTATTTTTACCAATTCACGAAACTGGTCTCACTATTTTAAAGTCGATGGTTTTTATTCCTCTCAAATATTTTTGAACTTAAAAATGTCGATTTGACATTCTTTAAATAAAATGACATATGATACGATAATGTAGAATGATTAAGACTCATGAAATCCCAATAAAACCGTATAAAAACTTAACTTTTAAATTCGGAAAATTTTAATTTTTGTAATGTAATTAATCTAATGAAATTGTATATCATGAAATTGTATGACTCCTCATTTAAAATACGTTCAAAAATTTGAGGGAGGACCAAAATGGACCAATTTTGTGAATGGATGAAAATAGAGGACAAAAACTGCAATTAAGCCTAAATTTTGTGTCAATTTAAAACCTTAAAGCTTGAAGTGAAACACACAAACTAACCTTTCTCTGGCAAATTAATATCCTCCATGGAGCCCTCAATGACTTCGACGATGTGATCGAGATTATTTGCTTTGACAAGTGAACGTGCGTGTTCAGACATCTTAGTAGCTTCAACTGCATACACCTTCTTCGCACCTGCCTGAGCTGACCATATAGCAAGAATGCCACTTCCAGCTCCCACATCCAAAACAACCTTCAAACCCCCAAAAAGTTAGAATTTTTTTTTTAATTATTTCATAAATTCGAGCACAGTATTGAAGCCCCGTTCAGTTATCTAATATAATTATTTTTACTAGAGTTGTAAAATTAAATAGTAAATACCATTATTTTTGTTAGAAAGAAGAAGGAGACTAACCTTGTCCTTGAAGTGATGTTTGTTTTCGAAAACGGCATTGAAGTAAGCGTCCATACGAACACGATCGGAGAGCATCTCTTTTTGGTGGTAGAGGAAGGAGTAAGTGCAGAAGTAATTCGCATAGTCAACCTCTTTGGGGACGGCGGCACCTCGGCCGCCACTGGCGGCGTTTTCAGAGGTCCCCATTGTTATGGTTGCTCTCGCTCTCGCCCTCCAATTCAATTTATTTTAGGGCTGCTTTGGTTTGGCGGTAGGGTTTGTACCGTTATTCAGGCTTTAAACAAGCCCTGCTTTTTCACAATATTTTAAATTTTTTTTTTTTGTTGATGAAAAAGTATTTTAACTTTAATTTAGATTAATATCTAATCGGATTTGATTCTTTTAAAACAAATCTGATTTCAATAATTGAGATTTAAATTGAATCATTTTAGTTGATCTAAATTATAATTATTAAAATTATTTTATTGTTTGTACCAAAAAAATATATATTTTATTATTAATATTATAAAGTTACAATAAAGTACGAGTTTGAAAGTCCTTAACTTTTAATTCAAATAACAAATGTCGATATTGTTAAGTTGGATGTCATATTCCAAGTTCGAACCTGAGACCTTGTAGTTGTGTGACTTAATTATGATGATATTTACTTGAAGTAGTCATAATGTCACAAGAAAATGAGTTTGAATTGTGTCCCTTTTTTATTTTTAATTCCTGCACTTGAACGTTCTGGATGAGTTAGGATTAGAAATAAAGTAACTAAGTGCTATAGCAAGTGAAGTGTGATATGTGAATCTTGAATAAATAAAAGAGAAGGGATAAAAAAAAAACACACACTAAAATGCTCAGCAGAGAATGTTGTGCCTTTGCACTTTCTTTCTTGATCACTTACAACTTTCACATTTCAATTCATAAAGGAATTCTTGAATCCACCTTGCAATTCAAAAAAGAATTTTACAACTACCTTTCAATCTATAAAGAATTTTTACAAGAACATTTCAAATCAGAAAGGATTTTTACAATACAGTCAATCTAATGTAAAAGATAAACTTGAGTTACAAATAAAATGTATGATAAAAAGTGTTTGGAATTTAGAGGTTCTCAACTCTTTGTTTGAGATTTATTGAAAGAAAGAACTCAACAAGAATGATCCACGAATATAGAGAAGAGAGCTTAGAGTTTTGCTAAAGAGAAGAGTTTCACAACTTGAGCTTAGATGAACAAGTGTAGATAGTTGTTAATTGAACTATTGCCCTCATCTTTTGATTGATCTTCTTTTTATAGATGAAGAGATGTTTAGAATATTCAGTTTAATCTAAATATAGTTGGACACAAAGGCTAAATATGTACATTGCAACAATGTTGAGTCAGAAGCATGCACATATGTCTTGTCAACAGTGTTTTTTGCAGTGAACTTGAGTGCTTATGTACTTGCTTCCAACTAATCAATCTTGAGATCAAAAATGCAAATCAATCTACATGTGTTTTTTTGCAAGTGGACCTTCACTATTTGTATCCTTGAAGCTTGTCCACTTTTGGGTGGTCCATGTGCGAATTTTATCAATCCAGTACATGCATTTAGTGATCCCAAACTGATCAATTTTGTCTTTTGTCTTTAATAAGACAACCATAATGTTCTACAATTATTTTGTTATCAATCTGATTTGACATTCCTTTGAGAATCTTCCAAATCATTTCATACTTCATAAAAGTATGTTCTGGTCTTGACGTGTATATGAGATAGATCAAGATTTGTTAATGAAATCGATCTTGATTACTTGAAAATGACCATGTGATCTTGCATAAATATTCATACTTCAACATATCATGAATTAACTGGTTTTTATCTAAATAAATACACGTAAAAACATAAGTTAATAATTAATAAGATCATAATCATAACTAACAAATATAATTAAATGTTTGATTATCTTCAAAATATTAATTAGGGATTTTGCCTCAAAAATCTCCCCTTTTTTGAGGATGACAAACTTGTTAATTAGATTTTGAATTTTGATTCTGATTTTGTAAACCTAATAATAATCAAAGTGACTTTGTTAAAAACTCCCCCTCGATTTCAGCATGCAGTATCATAGAAGGTCTGGGCAACTCATAGAAGATTGGAGGTGGATTTGAAGTTGGTGGATTGAGACCAAACTTAGGACACATCTCATTCATGATCCAATTCTTAGAATGGTGAGTTCCATAGTGTTGTAGGTCAAATGTGTTTGAATGATTTTCAGCGCTTAAAAAATTCTACGAATGTTCTTCCTAGTATTGATTGTAAGTTTCTCAATCTTAGACCTATAATGAGGCCTAGCTTCTTCAGTTTTCTCCTTTTTAGAACGTTCTAAAACAAAAAGAGGTGGTGTGGTTGAAACGCATAATGATTCCAAAATACCAATGGTTGGGAGTGTCATAGATTGAGTTTGGTTTTGAGAAAAATGGGGAATTGATGAATCAAAAACAAGACTAATAGTGAAGTATTTTTTTAAACCAAACAAAGAGTTCAATCTACCCAAGGGAGAGATAAAGATGAGGGACATTAGAGAAGTTTTCTGTAGCCCAACCTGTTTGGATGATTGGCCTTGGATGAATTGTTTTGTTTAAAAGGACATCAAAGAGCTTGGTTTTGGTGTGCCAAAGGAAACTAGTGCTCATTCAGTTTGAGGTTATTGATCACCCTCAGAGTTCAAGTAAAAACAAACAACTGGATCTTGATCAGAAGTGTCAAGAACATTCTGCTATTGTGGAGAACGTTCAGGAATTGACTCAAAATTGAAATTTTGAGCATTTTTGTTCTGCACGTCACTTCTTTCATATCTTTTTCTTTTTTATAATTTGGAAACAGGTTGAGGAGTATCATTTGGAGGAGGAGGAGGAGAAAATGGTAATTTGTGAGAAGAGATTGGTTCCTTTTTCATGTGAGTAATGATTTTGGGGGTAAACATGGAAATCTTAAAAACAGATTTGTCATCATCCAGAGGCATTTTGAAGTGCCTAAAGATTTTTTTGAGCATCGATCCATAAGGGACAATGAGATTTTTGTAGTCTTTCATTGTGGAAGCAATCATGTTTTGAATAATGATATAGGGAATATTGACTTTCTTCTCATGCAACAAATGATAGATTATCATTGTATCATTATTAAAGACAAATTCATGAGTACCACAATGTGGTAGAATGCAATATTAACTAATGCTATTGAAATTTTTTGGGAAAGGTTTCATATCAATATACACAAAAATTTTGGAGCTAGGAAAGAAAAGTCCACTAAAAAATTCATCATTTTGAATATTCAAACCATCGCACCATTGGTTTCCAAAAATGGTTATGCCTTCGATAGGGAGATCAAGAGTAGTTGCAAGGATTTACGGTGTGAGTCTAATCTCAACACCTTTGATTTTTGATACTCTGAGAGATTTGTCTTAAAAAACTTCAACTTTGAAGTAAAAGGCTCTAACAGTTTTAGGGAGTGGCTTTCTCTGATATGTAGGACCTTGAATATCCTCTATGCTTCCTTGGTTATGCTTTCCATGTCCGTATCCCTAACTCTAATCAATGCACTCTCAACACGCCTCTGATAATCTAATTATACAAGACTCGCTCTAATTATTCTGCATCTGACAAATTTGGAAAACCAATTGATCATCCGGTCAACGCATCGAGTCAACTCTCTGACAAAGTAAACACATTGATAAAAAATTCAACTTTCTTAAGTCAAACAATTGAGCCCATAACTTTGGAAAGTCGACATCTCAACATCCTCTTCTCATCAAAGATGGACTTATCCTCTAAATGTTTAAATATAAACGTCTATAAACATGGAAAAATAAGAGATCATGAAAAAGGCAATGCTAAGAAGATATTTTTATAAAAAATCCTACAACACATCAAAAGAAAAGAATGAGAGAAAAATTCTCTCAGTAGAGAGCTATTAGAATTGTTGTAAATCAATCAAGTTATATGATACACTTGAATTGAATTAGGATTTGAAATGTAATATCCTCTCAAATGAGAGGTAAAATCCTAGAAATAGACTTTGTGTCAATTCAAACACAAATTGAAACTGATGTAAATCAGCCCGATAGTGACAACAACTCCTTCTTTCATAAGAAGTACCTAAAGAGGTATTAGAATACTTGGGAACATCAATGGTAAAGTAAATAATACTTGTATGCTATTGTTTAATATAGCAATTATGTCCTAAACTGTAGTAAGGCAAAATCTCTTTGTAAGAGGAGAACTAGATGTAGCAACAAATTGTTCTGAACTAGTATAAAAACATTTGCGTCTCATCTTTATCTTTGCTTTGCATTTAATCTAAGATCTTTGTGAATCATTTTTGTTTTTACTTAAACTTTTTTACAATCATATGTTGAATGCTTTGGTAAACTGTATTCAGAAGGTAGCCTCTAGAATACGAAAACTTCTTAATTACTCTATCAGATGAAAACTTAAAGAAGGAAGGTACTTACTGAACAGAGTGTCAATAAATATATTTAGTTTATTTAGGTATTAGGAGTTGGTAATTCAAATCTAATATGTAGTTTTAATTATTGGTTCTGGTTTAGAAATCCTTAAGAGGACCTTATGATTTTATTTTGTTTTTAACCTTTTTTTTCTTTCTTTTTAGCCTATTTGTAATAAGTACTATAGTTGTAATGTAATATGTATTTGTTAGAAGTGCAAATTATAAATGGTATACATGTTCTTTCCATTTTATCCTTTGCCTCTATCTTACTTGAATTTCCTCTTTCTCTTTTTATGCCTTCGAATTTTTTTTTTTTTGTATCTATTTTTTGAATTTTATTTTTGCTTTATTTTTTTTGTGTTCCTCTAGTTTTTGTTTTAAGCTTAGTTTAATTAAAAATAATTTCTTTAAAGTAATTATTTCGTTCTTCGTCCATAACTCCTTATCTTCTTCCATTACTCTTCTCGATCTCTTAAATTGTTCCATGTGTCATAAAGTGTATGTTAAAATCTTAATATGCACGCTCATATCTCACTCTTTGTTTTTTTGCACGCTCTCATCATTACTTTTTAGTTTTCCAAAACGATTTTCTCTAAAAGTTTGGCTGTTATACCCCAATTGTTTTTTAGTTCCCATATCTTTTGTTTTCTTTCATCTCTAAAACTTCCCACGTTGGTTTTAAACCTCTTTCAAAATCTTCTCCTATGGATGTTGATTCATCTTCTTCTAGGAAAAGAAAATCACCTTCCTCTCCTGAGAAGAAGGAACCTCACCATCTGAAATTGCTTCAATGGTGAGTGACATTCTTCTCGAACTACTTGAAGTTTGGATAGATCTACGATAAGTTCACCAAAAGATGGACCTTTTCTCCACTCAAATGGAGGAAGCAACTAAGCTCTTGAGTAGTGTTCTTAGATGTCTTTAGATTCTCTTCCTAGGATTAGTTTCTTTTATTTTTTTTTTCTTTCTATTTTTTTTCTTCTTTTTAGTGGTTGTAATCATTGTCCTTAATGAAATGTTACCTTTCTAAATTTTGTTTTTCTCTCTTTCAATTCATGGTGTATTCTCTCATCTCTCTATCTTGTTTTCTAAGCTATGTACTTATGTTAAATATTTGTTTGAGGTGTGGTTGTGAGTTTACCTTAATTATCTGTGTGTTTATATGTGTGATTGCTTGCCTTAATTTCTATGTTTTTCTTTATTTCACTCTTTTTTGATAATGACAAAGGGAGCCTTAATAGAAAATATATTAATACATACAATTGTGTGCTTCATGATACTCATCGTCTGCATATGATTGTTGCATCTTCATCTAAGTGCCATTTGCACTGGTGTGTGTTGGTTGATCTATAACAATAATCCAAAGGCTTAATATCTTGAGGAATTGTGAACTGTTCATCAATAGACTTCATAATAATCGAAAGGCTTTATATCTTGAGGAATTGTGAACTGTTAATCAATAGACTTCATTAGAATCCAAAGGCTTAACATCTTAAAATTTTGTGAATTCAATTGAAAAATGTTGTCACAATTTTGATCAAGTTATGGGTCTCTTATTTGTTTGCTTGTCTCTGTGTTTTTATTCTCTCTTTTAGTTTTACCCTTGTGTGTATAAAAAAATGTATAATAACTTAATAAGTTTGAAACTCTTAGAATTTATGTAATCATATTTAGGGGGAATCACATAATATTGATTTAAAATAGTTTTCTAAAGAAGTTCAAAGGAATATTAAGTTAAACAGTTTTTGAGTACTACATTTAGGGGAACATACTTTTAAACTTTACTTTGTGAAGGAAAAATTGATAACTAATTGTATAGTTGTTTGTTATCATAACAAATGGCAAATTGTTAGTGCAAAAGTGGTTTTAGATATAATCTTCTCATTTATGTTTTGATGATACAAAAACAATAAGAACAACTATCCCTTAACTATTTGCTAAATGTGCAGATTAAGTTGCGAGATAAATATTTTCATCAATGACTATCTATTTTAAAGTAGCATAAATTATGAGTATGTTAGAGATAATAATCCTGGTGTTTTAACAGTGAATAATATTATCTGTTGGAACCAAGTTGGTTTTACATATAGAGTTTTGATGTTAACAAAAGTATTTTGTGAAAACAATATATTTGACTTCAAAGAATATGAAAGAAGATTCATGTTTTTGAAGAAAATCTAAAATAAGATTTGATTCCAATTTATAATTGAAGAAAATCTAAAATAAAGATTTGATTCAAATTTATAATTGAAGAAAATCTAAAATAAGATTTGATTCAAATTTATAATTGATAAAAATCTAAAATAAGATTTTATTCAAATTTATAATGGAAGAAAATCTAAAATAAGATTTGATTCAAATTTATAATTGATGAAAATCTAAAATAAGATTTAATTCAAATTTATAATTGAAGAAAATCTTTGACCAAGTTGAAAAGAAGATATGGTCAAGATTTGAAGAATATTTGAAGAAGATTTGATTAAGATTTGAAGAAGATTTAGTGAAGATTTGAAGAATATTTGATCAACATTTAATGAAGATTTGAAGAATATTTGATCTACATTTAATGAAGATTTGAAGAAGATTTGAAGAATATTTGATCAACAATTTAATGAAGATTTGAAGAATATTTGATATGAAGAATTTACAAAGTCAATCTACACAAAATTGGAACAGAATCATTCTGAAGAATTTACAAAGTCAATCTACACAAAATAGGAACATAATCATTATGAAGAATTTACAAAGTCAATCTACACAAAATAAGAACAGAATCAATTTGAAGAATTTACAAACTCAATCTAAACAAGATACAATTCAGAATTAAATAAGGACTAAATTGAAGCCCAAATTTTCACTATAAATAGACACTCAAGGCTGAAGGAGAAAAGCATCGAAAAACAGAAAAGAGTAACTCTAGCTCAAAGTTCTCAATTCATCTTAGAGTTCAAAGAGAGAAACACTTGTTCAAGTTAGAAATATCTTTTGAGTGTTCTTTTCTTAAAGTGTGAGAGTTATTATTATTATCAGCTTAGTTAGAAGCAACTACTCAAGTTTCAATCTCTTGTATCCAACCCGATAGTTGTTTAGTTCTTTCTTCGATCTGGGATCGTCAGGTTGTTAAGATAAGACTTGGCTTGTAGGGTCAAGGTGGTTAGTTCCTCAAAAGTCTGGGGTTGTCAGGCTGTTTGGGAAGACTGGCATGGAGGGTCAGGTGCTTTGTAATTCAAGGTTTTTGAATTAGTGGATTAAAGCCTTCTGAATGAGGGGACTGGATGTAGCCAAGTTAGTGGTGAACCAGGACAATTCTACGCATCAAATTATTTATGCTTTCATTGCTTGCTGCCTCTAAATTCGATTGCTTCTACTCCAAGTAAGTCACCAAAACCAAACTAATTTTTAATTATTTATAAATTATCAAAAAGTTATCAACTTTGTGCAAACACAATTCAACCCCCCTTCTCGTGTTCGCACCTTCAATTGGTATCAGAGCTCGGTCTCAAGGCTGAGCACTTTACAGTGTTTGAGAAATGATCCAAGGGTTCAATATGTCTGGATTTAGTGAAGAATCTGCTGGAGGAAATATCAACAGACCACATCTGTTTGATGGAGAACGTTTTGAGTATTGGAAAGACAGGATGAGAAGTTTCTATATTTCACAAGATCTTGAACTTTGGGATTTGGTGGAAGATGGTTATATTGCTCCGAAGAATAAAGATGGTGTTGAAATTCCAAGAAAGGAGGTGAATGCTTATCAGAAGAAGATGTACAAGATGCATCATAAGTCCAGAACATTCATGATAAATGCAATCACCTTCAAGGAGTTTGACAAGTGCACCAACAAAGAGACAACAAAGAGTATTTATGATAGTCTGATTCTAACCTATGAAGGAAGCAAGCAATTTCAAGAAGCAAAGGCCAACCTCCTAGTCAAAAAGTATGAATTGTTCAAGATGGAAGAAGATGAAGACATTGAAACAATGTTTTCCAGATTCCAGACCCTGGTATCAGGATTAAAGGTACTTGAGAAGAGTTATACTACTGTTGATCATGTGAAGAAAATTCTTAGGAGTCTGACAAGTAAGTGGAGACCTAAGATCACTGCCATTCAGGAAGCAAAGGATCTGAATACTCTAAAGCTGGAAGAATTAATCAGCTCTCTCAGATCACATGAAATTGAGCTTGAAGAAGATGAGCCCAAGAAGAAGAACAAGACTCTGGCCTTGAAATCTAAGCAGAAGAAGGTTCTAAAGGAAACAGCAGAATCAGAGGATGATGATTCAGATGATCAGAATGAAGACTTAGAGGAAGAGGAACTGGCGCATATATGCAGAAAAGTTTAGAAAATGTGGCACAACAAAAAGAAGAAATTTCCCCAAAGATATTCCAAGCAATCTAACAGAGGAAATGATGATAAATATGACAAGAAAAGCATCATCTGCTATGGATGCAATGAACCTGGACATATCAAGTCAGAATGTCCAAATATGGAGAAAGAGAAACACCAAAGGAAAAATTCTAGACCCAAGAAGAAGAGTATGATAGCTACATGGGATATATCTGAGGAATCCTCTGACGATGAACAAGTAGATTTGGGTATGATGGCTCATACCAACTCTACCTCTAGATCCAACATAGACTCTGACTCTGAAGGTGAATCAACAGATGAAGAAAGTGAGGTATTTTCTGAATTTACTCGATCTGATTTAATTACTGCTATAAATGATTTTTTAAATATATATCACAAATTGTCTTTAAAACTAAAAACACTTAGGAAAGAAAATACAAATCTAATTGAAAATGTTAATGTTTTAAAGAATGAAAGTACTGAATTTAAAACAGAAAATTCAAATCTGAAAACTGATATTACTGAACTTAAAATAGAGAATGCAAATCTGAAAACTGATATTACTGAACTTAAGACAGATAATGCAACTCTGAAAACTGATATTGCTGAACATAATGCTGAAAATCTAACTCTGAAAAGTAATTATAGTTCAACATCAATTGAGAATATCACATGTAACTCTGATAAGCATGAAGAAGTATTTCAAGATTTTATTGATAATGGTATGGAAAGAAGCAAGTGTGCATCTATGATTTATGGGGTTAGTAGGAATGGTAAAAGAGGAATAGGATTTCAAGAAAAAGTAATTGAATCTAAGTTTATTCCCTTTGATGATTTATGTATTATTTGCTATAAGAAAGGTCACAATAAAATATCTTGTCCTATGTTAACCACATGGAAAGACAAGAAATCTTTAAGATTTAACAAACCAGGACCCAACCAAATTTGGGTACCAAAAGATAAAATTGTTTATGTTGCAAATGTTCTAAGCAATCAAATTGAAACACCAGTCATGGTGCCTGGTCAATGGATGCTTGCAATAAATGAAGGCAAAAAGGTCTATGTTCCAAGACTTAACAAATAGAAGCCAACTGACTTTGGTGGAAGAAGGATTGGTCAACACAATACCTATCAGAACCAGAACCAAATGATGAACCAGAAATATCAGAGAAATCACACATATCAACAGAACTGGAACTACCATAAGAATCAGAATTACCATCAGAGAAACCCGATACATCAGCAGAAACAGAAGTGGCAGATTAAAAGTCAGAATCAGGAGATTTCTTTGAACACTCCAATCAAATTCATGAAGACTACAAACCTGGATGGGAATTCAAATCCCTTCATCCAGACTCTCTAATCAGAGAATATGCAAACTCAGAATCTGAAAACCAGAAAAGAAGAACTAAGAGGGTTTTCATAGGGAAACTGAAATTGTTAACATATAGGTGATATCTTTCTTTAAATTTAATTATTGTCTGATATTATGTTTACTGTGATAACAAGAAGCTTGATCATAAAAATCAAAGCTAGATAAGTATTTTGCAGGTTCTCAAGAATTTAAGAGGAATGATGTTTGGGATCTAGTACTTAGACCAGAGAAGAACATTATTGGAACCAAGTGGGTTTTCAGAAACAAGCTAAATGAAAAAGGTGAAGTGGTCAGAAATAAGGCAAGACTTGTCGCACAAGGCTACAGTCAGCAAGAGGGCATTGATTACACTGACACATTTGCTCTAGTGGCCAGGTTAGAAGCTATTCGTATCCTACTTTCTTTTGCTGCAAATAATAACATTACATTATTTCAAATGGATGTTAAAAGTGCTTTTCTAAATGGTTATATAAGTGAAGAAGTGTATGTTAAACAACTCCTAGGTTTTGAAAGTTCTGAATTTCCAAATCATGTTTTTAAACTTAGGAAATCCTTGTATGGTCTAAAACAAGCACCTAGTGCATGGTATGATAGACTTTGTAACTTCTTGTTTAAAAATAACTTTGAAAGAAGAAAAGTTGAAAATACACTCTTTAGATGACATTCTTATTATTCAAATTTATGTTGATGACGTTATTTTTAGATCTACTAATGGCACTATTTGCCAAGAATTTTCTAAATTAATGCAGCTTGAATTTCAATTGAGTATGATGGGAGAACTTAAGTTCTTCTTAGGGATACAAATTCAGCAAAGTCAAAAAGGTATATACATTCATCAAACTAAATATACAAAAGAGCTTCTTAGGAAGTTTAAGATGAGTAATTGCAAACCTATGGCTACACCAATGCACCCTAATTTACCTTACCGCTTCCAGACCTGACATCATGTTTAGTGTATGTGTATGAGCAAGATTTCAAGCTGACCCTAGGGAATCACATTTAACTGCTGTTAAGAGAATCCTTAGATACCTAAAAGGCACTACCAACCTTACCTTGTTCTACAAGAAATCTCATAAGTACAAACTTAGTGGATACTGTGATTCTGATTATGCTGGAGATAAACTTGAAAGAAAGAGCACCAGTGGCAACTGCACATTTTTAGGTGACAACTTAATATATTGGTCAAATAAGAGACAAAACACCATTGCAATGTCAACAGCAGAGACGGAGTACATTTCAGCAGCTGGCTGCAGCTCTCAACTACTTTGGATAAAACATCAACTTGAAGACTACAACATCCTAGAATCCAACATTCCCATCTATTGCGATAACACTTCTGCCATTTGTCTAGCCAAAAACCTATCTTACATTCTAGAGCTAAACACATAGCGATCAAACACCATTTCATTAGGGACTTTGTTCAAAAAGGGGTACTAAACATTCAATTTATAGACACTGAACACCAATGGGCTGACATATTCACCAAACCACTACTTGAACATAGGTTTGACTTCATCAAGAAAAACCTAAACCTGACTGATGTTGTGATCACTTCAAAGTAGTTTTACACTAATTATTATATTTTCTTACATTATGTTATATTAATTTTATTCCAAAAAAAAAGAGAAAAAAAAAAGAAAAAAAAAAGAGAAAAAAAGAGAAAAATAAAAGAAAAATAAAAGAAAAATAAAAGAAAAAAATAAGAGAAAAAAAAGGTAGAGTTTCACATTCAAGTCTTTTTGTTTGATGACAAAAGGGGGAGAAAGTTATTTGATAAAGAGGAGATAAAATGATACTAAGACTTAGGGGGAACCCTAAGTTATGGGGAGTCAAAGAAATATAAAGAAAAGTTGTTATCAAAAATACAAGTTTTGTCATCATCAAAAAGGGGGAGATTGTTGGAACCAAGTTGGTTTTACATATAGAGTTTTGATGTTAACAAAAGTATTTTGTGAAAACAATATATTTGACTTCAACGAGTATGAAACAACATTCATGTTTTTGAAGAAAATCTAAAATAAGATTTGATTCCAATTTATAATTGAAGAAAATCTAAAATAAAGATTTGATTCAAATTTATAATTGAAGAAAATCTAAAATAAGATTTGATTCAAATTTATAATTGATGAAAATCTAAAATAAGATTTGATTCAAATTTATAATTGAAGAAAATCTTTGACCAAGTTGAAAAGAAGATATGGTCAAGATTTGAAGAATATTTGAAGAAGATTTGATTAAGATTTGAAGAAGATTTAGTGAAGATTTGAAGAATATTTGATCAACATTTAATGAAGATTTGAAGAATATTTGATCTACATTTAATGAAGATTTGAAGAATATTTGATCAACATTTTAATGAAGATTTGAAGAATATTTGATCAACATTTAATGAAGATTTGAAGAATATTTGATATGAAGAATTTACAAAGTCAATCTACACAAAATTGGAACAGAATCATTCTGAAGAATTTACAAAGTCAATCTACACAAAATATGAACAAAATCATTATGAAGAATTTACAAAGTCAATCTACACAAAATAGGAACAGAATCAATTTGAAGAATTTACAAACTCAATCTAAACAAGATACAATTCAGAATTAAATAAGGACTAAATTGAAGCCCAAATTTTCACTATAAATAGACACTCAAGGCTGAAGGAGAAAAGCATCGAAAAGCATAAAAGAGTAACTCTAGCTCAAAGTTCTCAATTCATCTTAGAGTTCAAAGAGAGAAACACTTGTTAAAGTTAGAAATATCTTTTGAGTGTTCTTTTCTTAAAGTGTGAGAGTTATTATTATTATCAGCTTAGTTAGAAGCAACTACTCAAGTTTCAATCTCTTGTATCCAACCCGATAGTGGTTTAGTTCTTTCTTCAATCTGGGATCGTCAGGTTGTTAGGAGAAGACTTGGCTTGTAGGGTCAAGGTGGTTAGTTCCTCAAAAGTCTGGGGTTGTCAGGCTGTTTGGGAAGACTGGCTTGGAGGATCAGGTGCTTTGTAATTCAAGGTTTTTGAATTAGTGGATTAAAGCCTTCTGAATGAGGGGACTGGATGTAGCCAAGTTAGTGGTGAACCAGGATAATTCTACGCGTCAAATTATTTATGCTTTCATTTCTTGCTGCCTCTAAATTTGATTGTTTCTACTCCAAGTAAGTCACCAAAACTAAACTAATTTTTAATTATTTATAAATTATCAAAAAGTTATCAACTTTGTGCAAACACAATTCAACCCCCTTTCTCGTGTTCGCACCTTCATTATCATCTAATAATAAAATAATTATGTTTACTAATAGAGTAACTCGTGATATAACAATAAGAAGTATTGTAACAATATTTGATAATCTACATTCTTAGTCAAAATGTTATATACAAATGAAATATGAGCAAACAATTGATCTTCTGATCATAAAAGAAAAGAACACTACAACGACCTTCTGCCTCTGACTAAAGTTGACTAAGAGTCAAGACCCTTGTTGTTCCTCTGACTTAAAGACCAAAGAAGAAAGCTCTAGATAAAGTCCCTATTAAAGTCGCAAGAAAAGAATGAATGAAAAATCCTCTTCCAAAGGGATATAATATATGTAAATCAAAGTGCTATATGTCACCAGTAGAGAGTTTGTAGAATTGATGTAAATCAATCAAGTTATATGATACAAATTATATGAACATCGAATTTGGTTCTTGCAGTTTTCAGGAATGGTATACCTAGAATGATGGATGCTCTGTTGGACTTTGTCTCTCCCTCCAAGTTTAAAATGTAAAAATCAACAGAAAAAATCAAATCATTAAATTTAACATGCACATCTTCGACAAGTCCAACAAGGTGATTATTGCTCATGTTTGCTAACTGAACGACAACATATGTTTGCTGCAAAGAACCAAGAGCAAAAGAGTTAAAAATAGATGTAGGCATAACATTAATAAAAGCACCCAAATCAAACATAACATTATCAAATTTACTATTGCCAATAGTGCATAGAATGGTATAAACTTTGATATCCTTGCACTTCTCAAGCATTATTGGCTTAATGAGTGCAAAAACATTGTGACTCAGATTAACTCTCTCATTTTCCTTCAACCTCCTTTTGCGTGTGACAACTCCTTTAGAAACTTGGCATATCTTGGAATTTTCTAGATTGCCAATAGTAGAGGAATATTCACTTCAACTTTTCTTAACACGTACAGGTTTTCCTTTTCTTTATCTGCCTCATTAGTCTTCTTGGTTTTCACAGCTCTTTGAGGGAATGATAGCGTTTCTGGCGGTGCTTCATCATCGTGTTCATGAATTGAGGTAAAAGTTGATTTATTATTTTTTCGGATACCTGAATTAATTGTAAGAGCAGAAGCAGTAACCTCTAGAATTTCTGGAGAGTTAACAACCTTGCTAGATTTGAGAATTATTTTATTGACATTTGGATTTGTGACTGGTTGACCAAGTAATCTAATAGAACCTTGAGTCTGTATCTGATTTATGGAAGTTGCTAGCTGCCTGATGACTCTTCATCATATGCATATTTTTCATTTTTTTTAGTGTTAGTTATCTTTTATTCATTAGTTAATTTAAAGAGTTATTTAATATATTTTGTTAATTTTAGTTCTTTGATTTAATGAAATGTTTATGTTCTTATTTCCTTGATTAAGTAGAGATTTTTTGTAGTTTTATGTTGTTACTTTGTTTTAGTGCAGTGCTGAATTTTGGTGAGAAACCAAGTGCAAATGCAAGCTACGATCCATAGCTACAAT
The DNA here is from genome assembly GCA_037974755.1 of Cicer yamashitae. Taxonomy (NCBI): domain Eukaryota; kingdom Viridiplantae; phylum Streptophyta; class Magnoliopsida; order Fabales; family Fabaceae; genus Cicer; species Cicer yamashitae. The sequence goes on from JBBPBQ010000003.1 coordinate 33,267,150, forward strand.
TTTAATGAAGACACCAGAACCCAATTTAGACTCAAAATAGGAGGAAAATGCACTAAACGCCAGAAAGAAGATGATGTGCGCTTAAAGCGCGCCCGAGGCGCATTTCCACAATATTTTCTCATCTGGATTCGGTCCAGTTGCGCCTGAAGCGTGCAACTCACAATAGAACATATTAAAACTCGTTTCTCTCACTTTTTAGGTATCTTTTTTACTATTGGGAAGTTGGGAGACTTGTGCCCTAGCAGAGAAACTCAAATACGGCCGTTTCTAACATCATTGGAGCAGTTTTATCAAGAATCATTCATGAATCATTCTTGTAATTCTTCTTTAATCCATATCTTTTATATTTCTTTTATGAGTAACTAAACCCTATTTGTTAGGGATGAGTGTAACAAGATGAAACCCTTATTTTTCTGATTTGATTTCTAGTTATATGAATGAGTTTATTGAATTATTTTTCTCATCTCTGTGCTTAATGCTTTTTATTGCTTGATCAACATTAAAATGTTCTACGAATGATTGAGATGAGAAATTCATGAATTTTTAGTCTATGGATAGATGCAGGTCATGAAACCAATTAAATTAGTTGCAAAGACAATAGTTTAAACAAGAGTATTCCTATACGGTAAGGCTTAATTCTAATCTTAAATCCACTAAGGAATTAGGGGTTACTTTCGAATTAAAAGTTCTGTCACTAAGACATTAGTGCAAGAATAATAAAGAGAATTCGTAATAATTCAATAAAGGAATTCAGTAACTAGGATCAAATTAGACACCAAGGTTGGATTCGAAGTGAAACTCATCCCTGACATCTTTCTTATTTCAAAGGATCAATTTTATTACTATTGTTAATTTTAAATATTATTTCAATCAATTCGGAAACTTTTTGTTCAATTTAGTAATTAAATACAACTCGATAGTAAAACGCAATCCTTGAGTTCGACACTCGGTACTACCGTTTTATTATTACTTGCAACGATTTAGTACACTTGCTGAAACGCTATCACTGCCCAATCTTGGCCTCCAAATACTAAATGGTGGCATATGTTCTTTCTTGGAATAGGATATTCTTGACTGCTAGTTATTTAACTACATGTTGTAATGAAGGTTCAAATTTCACATCTGATTTGGATGATTTCTCCACGTGAGGGGTAGCCTCATCTCCTTCATCATCCTCTTGTAATTTAGAACATTAATCTGTAGGATGCTCTGTAGCAATACAAATGCCAGAAACTCTTACTCTTTGAGTTTTTCCTATTGCCAATTTTTTCACCAATTTAGTGAGTTGATCAAGCCGACTCTCCAATTTGGAATGATTAGTAGCACATATCTCATTAAGAATTACATATTTTTTTCTGGTTGGTATTAAAAACATAACCAAATCAATGTAATTGAAGATCATTAGGTCGGGTAGCAGACTTTAATTATAAAAACCAATGTAAACCGAACCAAACCAACAATGTTCATATATATATATATAATTTATATACCATACGTCCATAACACTTGGTAAGTAAAGGGAAATTCAGACTCAACCACTACATGCAACCGAAGATTTTTTCCATTGTGAAAATCTCTTACCTATTTTATTTCATGTTTGAATCATTCAAGTGGACTGCTACTGTCTATTTTGGACTGTTACTACGTATTTTAGACACTGTTTATTTTGCATTGTATTTAAAATTCTTGTTTAGATTCTAGACAATTATATTCTATTTTAATTTGGCATTGCTACTGCATATTCTGTATGTTAATTTAGGGTTGTTACTACATGACGGTATTCCAAATTATATTTTAGAGGACCAAAATTTTTTTCTACTGCATATTCTGTTTTAGAGGACAAAATTCACATTTTAAAGTTATAACTTATTCCAAATTCGGTTAGTGGACCAAATTAAAGTGGCAATTGGATATTTGATTTTCTAATTTGGTATTAAAAATTATGTTTCTGATTCTACCAAAAAAAAGGAGTTTTTAAAGTTTTTTTTTTTTGCGAATCTAATCACCCGAACTGAACCAATCTATAAATCATCGGTTAAGTTTGGTTCGGGTCCAATCATAAAAAACAAGCAAAACCAAACCAAACCAAACCAAACCGAACCAACCCGTGGAAATTTTATTTGTTTGGATTCATTTTTCGTTGAAAATCAAACCAACCCGACCCATTGCACCCCTATATCTCATTGACATCTTTCTTCAGCACCACTAAATTACTTCTAGGGTCTTGTCCACAAGTGCACCTTCACTGGATGCATCCATAATGTTTTGATCCATAGGTAGAAAACTTTCAAAATAATATTGGATGAGCAATTGTTCAGAAATATGATGGCGATGACGGGTTGCACATAATTTCTTAAACCTTTCCTAGTATTCGTGTATGGATTCTTTGTCAAACTTCTTGATTCCACAAATTTCTTTTCTGATTGATGCAACTCGAGATGCAAGGAAGAATTTCTCAATAATTTTTTTTAGATCATTCTAGCTTGTGGCAGAACCTGGTTGAAGGTAGTACAACCAATGTTTGGTGCTATTTTGTAGAGAAAATCAGAATGCCTTTAGTTTGATGTGCTCTTTTGGAACTCTTTGAGGCTTCATGGTGGTGCATACAATGTGGAACTCTTTCAAATGTTTGTGAGGATCTTCATCTGCAAGACCATTTAACTTGGGAAGTAAATGTATTGATCTAGATTTTAGTTCAAAAGGCACATAAGCGTTAGGATACTCAATACACAAAGCATTATAAGTAACATCAGGTTTAGCATGTTCTCTAAGAGTTCTTGTAGTCACAGTGTCAATAGAAAAAATTAGATTCAAAATCAAAGGTATGACTAAAAATGTTATCACTATCACCTATATGATTACTAGTGTAGCCTTATTAAGCTTATGAAAAATCTTTTCTATTTTAGGATAAAAAGATTATAGAATGAAAAGTTGGACCTAGTCATGCATCATAAGAGCTAGTAAGGTAAAATGAATGGGAAATTGAGAAAGCCTATTAAAAATAATTTCAAAATATAACAACAAAAAACGATGATTCATATTTTTTTTTGGATATTTTTGACAACATGAAAAATTTAAATAAATTAATAAGTGGCCTAAATAAAGGAATTTTGGATTTTAAGCCAGGATCCTCGTAATTAGTCCCTAATACGAGATTCCCGTTCCTTGAAATGTTTCGGGTTTTCTGCATAATTTTCAGAAACATTTAACAAAATCGACTAGAAACTGATTTTTTAGACTTGCCAGTGGTGTAAATTGAGATCTGGAATACAATGACAAATTAAAAGAAAATTGTTAGTAGGGTTAGGGTTGTTAAATTAGGTGAAGTAGAAATGTCAATTTACAAGGAAGGGGGTTGGAATTGTAAATTCACTCTTTTAAAATTTCCTGTTAAAACTTAAAGATTTTAACTCAAGATTGGTCTTGGTTGTGAAAAACAGAAAACGTTCTTGGTTGTGAAAACAGAAAACAGAGAACGTTCTTGGTTAGTAAGAAACACACAATTTAACTTATCTATTTAATTCAATAATCAAAAGAATGTAAATAAATATAAATAAGAGGAGAGAAATCACGCAGAGATTTATCCTAGTTCACCCAATCCGGGTTATGTCCAGTCCTCACAATTTGTGAGATTTTTCACTAAGTGTTCAAACAGAGAACATTCTTGGTTTTTACCTCACCAGTTCAGATCAACCTCGATCTGTTACACAACTCTTCCTTTCTACCCAGAAAGGATTTCAACAGGCTACTTTTCAACCTTGAGATAATTTTTACACTTTACCTTTTACACGTAAAAGGATTTGCTACAAACTACTCAAACTATCTTCAATACAATAGTCTTGAGTTTACACGATTATGATTTAAAGTGTTTTGTCAGAATCTGAGAAAGCTCAACACTTGTTTGAGTATTGATTCTTTTGATAGAGAAATACAATAGAATGATTCTAGGAATCAAATGAGAAAAATCAGAATTGATTCTATGTAAGTATATGAGAGACTTTTGAGTATGATTGTAAGTAAGTGATGATTTGCTTTGCACTTAAAACTCTTATTTTTCCTTAAGCTTGGAGTTCCTTTTATAGGCTTCAATGAGGCTTATGACAGCTCATATGACTGTTAGAAAGAGTCCAGCTGTCATGTGTCAGCTTGTAGATAAGATCAGACTTGAAACAAGAATGTTCTTGAGTAAACATTCTTCGTTTTACTACTTTATGAAGATGCTGATCTGTAGCCTTTGAATTATCCATCATTGACAGTATTTCATGGCCTTTTATCACTTGTGCATATATCTCAGATATACAGCTGAAGCATACACTTCAAGAACGTTCTTCGTTCTTGCCAATTAAGTTGGAGAATGATCATTCTTGAACATCGAGAATGAACTTGCTTGACTTATCATGAGCCATAGCTTTTATCCTTGGCATTTTGGATTAATTCTTTGCTGAGATGAATCCTGTATACTCCTTGGAGAATACTGATTACATGATTGTTAAATCCCAGAGCAATTCCTTCTTCAGTAGAGGAGATCGTTTGGTCTTGAAATTTCAGAACTGTGGAGAAGTTTTCCGTTTTCCAGACTTCTATCAAGAACCTTCTTCGTTCTGTCTTTGTATTTTTGCTTCCTTTTCAATGTGATTTTGCTTGTAATGTTTGGCACCTATCTTTGATTATCACACTAAAAAACACATATTAAATTAACATATCATTTAGAATCATAATTAACATTCTTAATTAACCTTTGTTTGTTTTCATCAAAACACTAATTTTAGATTTTGTCTTAACATTGGGTAATGATTTTTATTAGAGATCCTCAACAACATCTCCAATAAGATCGGCGGCTGTCTGCGGTCGAAACAAGTTTAAAAAATAAAGTAGTAATCAAGGTAGTTAAATATTGGTTGTCCCATAAGAATCTCTGATTTGATCAATACAAAAAATAACAACAGTAAAGAAGTAAAATTGGAGGGTTTCGGTTTCTTTGAGAACAGATTAATAAGAGAGTTGACGATCAATTAAAAATAATCAATCCATTGGCTTAGGGTTTCGACTTTCTACTTCAGATCAATCACATGTTTAGAAAGATATTTATTTTTTTATATTCCTAATCTTGTTAGATCATAAAACTAATCGAACAAGCGCCAATTAATTTTATAGAGTTCGTATTCAACAAAGCGTCAAAAGATTTGATCAATTGTGTTATTGGAACAAACATCATAGTAACATAATCAATTTAATGATAAAATTCAATCAAACCTATTACTAAGTGAAATAGAATCTAACCATCTCTATTCATAATATAATAAAGATAGCATTTGTTTTATTCCGAATAATCACAAGCGAAGCTAAAACGGTTTTCCTACATCAAATTTAAAAGAGTTAATTTGCAAGTGATAGAAGATTTAAAGGAAAAGACTTGAAATTATAAAAAACGAGATTAAACATTAAAGATTCAAACCTCAAGATCCTTATAACAATTCCCTATCCAATGGATTGATCAAGATTTTTAGCCTTGCGTGGAGGATTATAGAACAAAACAGAATTCTAGGCTGTCATACATCTATTTATAATAACCTAAATTAACCTAAAGAGCTTAGCCCGAAATTTGTACCAAAGTGGGCTCTAATGATGTTTAACATCCCAATAGTAACTAATCACATGAGAAAGTGATCCAAAACCCGAAATTAAATCATCATGTTCATTAAGAAGCCTTTTTGACCATCAACGTCTCAACTTTCCATCGCATCCTAGATCACCTTAGTCGGAGAACCACAACCCAAGTTATAGCCTGTAGAAGGAGAGAAAGTCAAGAGACTAGTAAAAACCAAAAATTACTTAAGATAATGACTAAAGCCTAATTGTGAGATAAAGATGGTAAATATGGTAAAAAAAAGTAACTATTAGACAACATACACATTGAAAACTACAAAGTATAAACTATCAAAATGTGTTGATCACCTCTTTTCCTCAAAGCTCTACTTTTAAGAAAAACAACCCGATGCTCGTTAGAATTCACAAAATCCCAACTTAAATTAAGGATGGAAGCAACATTAATATCTAGCAAGGATCAAATCCCTAAGGTACACTCATTGATAGGAGTAGCAACCTTGTGCCAAGTTACAGTCACCAATTTTCTATGCTCTATATCACTAGACCAGATGATGTTCCTTATCTATTTGACAACATCATCAACGAGAGAGGCAATTTCTTATTACATTCTAGAAGAAATAGAACCAATATAAGTAATAAGATTAATAATTTGACCAGAAATTGAGGCATATCTATCAACAAGAGCTTTTAAATTCTTGACATTAGACATAGTGCCTTCGCAAAAAACCATCAAATCATTTGCATATAAAACATGAGAAGGAACACAAGAACCCCTAGGCTCTTTGAAGGCAATAAGATATCCTTGATTCACTAAATTGGATATACCCCTATTATGAACTTTTGTTTCCTAACAAAAAGAGAAGAGGATGCAAGGGATCCCTTTGTTTAATCCTTTTTCGGCAAGAGAAAAACCCAACTATTTAAAGCTAATGACACAAATTCTATTTATAGAATGAAGAATGGTAGTAATCCAATGTCAAAACTTCTATCAATAGCAAAAATTCTCAAGGAATTTAGTGACAAAATTTCAATTAATAATGTCAAAAGCATTCCTAATTTCAATTGAAAAAGTCATATTTCTTCCAAAAGATCTATGAAGCAACATATTAATTGCCTCTGATGTCAAACAAATACAATCTCCAAAATATCTACCCTAAAAGAAACCTCTCTAATGAGGGGAGATAATATCAAACATAATCTTGGCCAATTTGTCAACAATTACTTTAGTGATGATCCTGAAATTAGCAAGAACAATATGTTGGAACCAAGTTGATTCCAAGAACAATTTCTCTATGTGGTTTTGATGTTAACAAAGGTATTTTGTGAGAATAATTTATTGTACTAATGACTTCATTAAGTGTGCAACAATTAGAGCAGGAAAATCAAAGAATACCACCTCAGGAAGTCAAAAGAGGAAGTAAAAAAGTCAAAGGAAACAAAATCAAATCAGTCCACAAAATTCTCAGAATCGAAAAAATGCACTCGTTGGAAAAGTTTGCACATCTTCCTCTGATTGCGTGCTTCTGGCAGCTCAGCGTATTTCTGACAAATCAACGTGCCTTTAAATATTCAACGTGTTTATGGAGTTTTCATGCCTTTGATGAAAAGTAAATGTTCCATGCCTCTGATAAAAAGTATATGTTCCATGCATTTGATGAACAGTAATTGTAGCATGCTTCTATTGAACAAAAATTGTACAATGGTTCTGATGAATAGTAACTTTTCCATGCTTCTGATGAACATTAATGGTTCCATGCCTTTGATGAACAGTAATTGTAGCATGCTTCTAATGAACAATAACTTTAGCATGGCTCTGATGAACAATGGTTTTGAGAATGCCTCTAAAGTCTACTATTTTCAAGCCTGCCTCTAATGCTCATGTTCTGTTGCCTATAATAATTGCAACACGTTCCAGAGTGCTGCCTCTGATATGCAACACGCTCTAAAATTGCACTGACTCTAATAATGCAACAACGGTGAAGTTGCCCATGCCACTAATTCTAAGTCATACAGCTTTGCTTCTGCCTCTAACTTTGGTTGTTCAAGCATCACAACATCTGATTCCAATAATCAAGTTAATGACTATTAAGAATAAAAGTCAATGATTCTGATGAAGAATAGTCAACAACTCTGATGGAAGGTCAAAGACTCTGATAGATTGAAAACCATACTAAATTAGGCTTAGACGTATTCTTACTTCTTAAGGTCCAAGAACATGCACATATTTGTTCCCTCATAAGTCCAATCAAGCGTATGAAGGAAGACTCAAGTGAATCAACTTGCAAACGTAATCTGAACAAATACGCATAATATCTATCTAGAAGAATTTCTTAGATCAGGTTGGGAAATAAAAATTGCCTAATGGTCAAAATATCAAGATCATATCAATTTGAATTATATTTGGAAGAAATATCTGTTGACCAAGGTGAATTTGAGATACGATTCAGAAACTCGCCAATAAATTCACGAACCCTGATTTCATCAATAAATAGTGGATCAAGGCTGAAGAAGTATGTACAACACAAACACACAAACTCGGAAATCCTAAAAACCAAAGTTATTGAGAAAACCTTAAGAGCTCAATTTTTTTCTTAGTACTCAGAGTTAAAAGTTTTAAGGTCTAACAAAGCACTCATTTAACTTTCCATTATTTAGTGCTTAGTACTTCATTGTAAGTGTGTAATCATTGTAACAAATCTGCTTAGAAGAAGTAAAACAGGAACAATGTCACCCCTTTTTAACCCAACCAAGTAATGGCTTTAGTTTGCCTCAAACAATCCGTAGGTGTTAGGTTGTGTAAAAAGACTAGACTTGTAGGGTCAAGGTGTGGTTTGCCTTAAAAAATCTGTAGGTATAGGTTGTTTTGAGAAGACTGACTTGTAGGGTCAGTTACGGTCTAATTCAAGCTTTTGAATTAGTGGATAAAATCCTGTGTGTTGTTTTTACATAAGCGTTATTTGTCTTATTGTTTCCTCTAATTAGTAAAACTATTTAAGTCACTAAATAATAATAAGAATAAAGAAAAAAAAAATTCAAATTAGGCAAACACAATTCAACCCCCCATTTTCTCGTGTTTGCGCACATTCAATTGGTATTAGAGCACGACCTCAAGGCTGAGCACTTTACATTGTTTGAGGAAGGATCCAAGGATTCAACATGTTTGGATTCAGTGAAGAAGTTGCTGGAGGAAACATCAACATACCACATTTGTTTGATGGTGGACGTTTTGAGTACTGGAAGAACAGGCTAAGAAGTTTTTTTATTTCAGAAGATCCTGAACTTTTGGACTTGTTGGAAGATGGTTATAGTGCTCCAACAAAAGAAGATGGTAATGAAATTCCAAGAAAGGATATGAATGTTCATCACAAGAAGATGTAAAAGATGCATCATATGTCCAGAACATTCATGATAAATGCGCCAATAAAGAGACAAGAAAGAGCACTTATGATAATCTAATTCTAACTTATGAAGGAAGCAAGCAGGTTCAAGAGGCAAAGGCAAATATTCTGGTCAAAAAGTATGAGTTGTTTCAAATGGAGGAAGACAAAAAAAATTGACTATGTTTTCTAGATTTCAAACCTTGGTCTCACGGTTAAGAGTACTTGAAAAGAGCTATACAACTGTTGATCATGTCAAGAAGATCCTAAGAAGTCTGCCCAACAAGAGGAGACCTAAGATGACCTTCAATCAAGAAGCAAAAAGGATCTGAATACTCTTAAGCTAGAAGAATTAACCAGCTCTCTCATATCACATAAAATTGAGCTTGAAGAAGATGAACCCAAGAAGAAGAACAAGACTTTGGCTCTGAAATCCAAGTAGAAGAAAGCTTTGCAAGCAGAAATAGAATAAGAGGATAATGACTTAGAAAATCAGAATGAAGACTCCGAGGAAAAGGAGATTGCCTTCAATTCTAGAAGAATTTAGAGGATGTGGCACAACAAGAGAAAATATTTCCCTCAGAAAGGTTCCAAGCAGTCCAGTAGAGGAAAGAATGAAAAATACAATAAGAAAAACATCATTTGCTATGGATGCAATGAACTTGGACATGTCAAGTCAGAATGTCAAAATCTATAGAAAGGGAAGTTTCAGAGGAAATATTCAAAGCCAAAGAAAAAGGTTTTGATGGCCACTTGGGATGATTCTGATGAATCCTCTAATGATGAAGAACAAGTCAATATGGCTATAATGGCTAACAGTGATGCTGATTCAGATTCTAAATCTGACAGTGAATGTTTAGATGAAGAAATTGAGGTACTCTCTGATTTAACTCGTTCTGAACTAATTAGAGTTATAAATGAGTTTCTAAACAAGAATCACAATATAACTCTGAAGCTTTGTCTGGAAAATATATGAAAATCTGAATGATAAAATTGACACTTTAGAAAGTAATAGTGCTGAACTTAAGATTGAAAACCTAACTCTAAAAAGTAATCATAGTTCAACATCAATTGAAAATGTGCCATGCAACTCTAACAAATATGAAGTATAGAATAGAAAGAAGTAAGTTTGCATATAAGATTTACGGTGTAAGTAGAAATGGTAAAAGATGAATAGGATTTCAAGAAACAGTAACTGAACCTAAGTTTACTCCCTCTGATAATTTATGTACTATCTACTCCAAGAAAGGTCACTCTAAAACATCTTGTCCTATGCTAACCACATGGAAAGACAAAAAACTTTTCAATGCTAACAAACCAGGACCCAACCAAATGTGGGTACTCAAAGATAAAATTGTCTATGTTGTAGATGTTCTCAGCAACCAAGTTGAAACACCAGTCATGGTACCTAGACAATGGATGCTCGCGACATATGACGGGAGAAATGTCTATGTTCCAAGACCTAACTTTGATCAATGGAGACTCGGCCACTTTTGGAGGAAAGTAGAAAGGTCAGATCATTGGACACATCACAATTGGTAAAAATCCCTTAACTTCTATAATAAATGTACTATTAGTAAAAGGACTAGAAAATAACCTATTTAGCATAAGTCAATTAAGTGAGAATGGTTATGATATAGTCTTTAGTGAAAAGTCCTGCAGAGCTATAAGTCAAAATGATGGTTATGCTCTATTTACTGGTCAAAGGCAAGAGAGCCTTTATAAAACCAATCTTTTTAACTTAGCATAACAAAAGGTCAAATGCTTTGTGTCTGTGAGCAATGAGCAACTGATTTGGCACAAGAGATTAGGCCATTCCAATTTGAGGTTAATCTCAAAATTAAACAAATTTCAACTTGTTAGAGGCTTGCCAAATCTCAAGTTCAAATCAAAAGTTCTTTGTAAGGCTTGTCAAGCAGGGAAACAAACTAAGAGTTCTTTTGTATCAAAGAATATTGTTGCCACAAGCAGACCTTTGGAGCTTTTGTACTTTGACCTTTTTGGTCTAGTTAAAACTGCTTCGTCGAATGGTAAAAAGTATGGACTAGTCATTGTTGATGATTACTCTAGATAGACGTGGGCTAAGTTTCTTAAGCACAAGGATGAGTCTCATAAGATGTTCATTATACCTTTTGCAAACAAGTGCAAATGAGAAGCAATTCTCTATAGTAACTATCCATAGTGATCATGGTGGAGAGTTTGAGAACAAACTCTTTGAGCAATTATGTGAAGAGAGTGGCATATTGCACAATTTCTCATCCCCTAAAACACCTCAACAAAATGGTGTTGTGGAAAAAAAAGAATCGTACTCTTCAAGTGGATTAAGTCATCGGTTGTACTAAGGCAAAATCTCTTTGATATGAGAGGACTAGATGTAGCAGTTATCTGTTATTAACTAGTATAATAATCCTTGTGTCCCTTCTCACTCTGTTATCTTATTCTAAGTTCTTTATGATTCAACTTTATTTTACTAAAACTGTTTTATAATCATAAGTTGAATGATTTGATAAATAACATATTTTTTTTGGTTAAGCAACACAACTAATTTTTAGAAATGACAAAACAGAATTAAAATCTCAATTTTCTTGTGTTTTCCAACACCTAATTCATAATTTCTTAGCGATTGAATGTTTAATCTTACTTTTATAGTTAATCCTTAATCTCTTAGTGAATTATAAAATAGGATTAAGTATCAATTATAAGAAATATTTTGGTTTGAAGTGTCTGTATCTATCTCTAAACTGCATAGTAAAAAAAAAATTGATCTCAAAACATTCAAATAGTCCACTTTCATTTTAAACTTTGAATCAAAAGACAATTTAAAAACGGTCAAGCAACATTAAGCATAGAGATTAAAAACGTCACTTAATTAAATTTATTTAAATAATCATATACCAAATCAAATACTAAAAGTTTTCATCAAGTTAGATTCATTTTTCATCCATAACAATAAATATTTAGCTAGACATAAAAAGTAAGTAACACAGAAAAGAAAATAAATCCGGAAAAATTTCCGAAGCTACCGACATTGTTCTTCCATGATTGTCGTATTCACGTTATGCTCCTTTTCTCTTCTCTGTGCTTGGTTCCTCTTTTCTTTTTTTATCATTCAGCGTTGGTTCCTGTTTTGTCAAGTTGCCTTTCTTGTTTTTCCCTAACAAATAAATCTCCCGTCTTTTCTCTTATGAGCCAGCAAAAGAGCAACTTTGTTCTATGACTTTCTTTGCCCACATAGTGTATATATATTTATTTATTTGGTGTACCGCCTAGTGATTATATATATATATATATATATATATATATATATATATATATATATATATATATATAATCACTAACGGTCCACCAATAACTTCACAACTTTAAGATTAAAATTCATTAAAATAATAAATTTAGTTTGTTAAACCAATGAAATAAAACAATAATTACATAAAATATTTGATTAACCCATATAGAGTAAATCCTGTACTTGATTATGATCTTTGACCATGAAAGTAATCGTACAAATCAGTAAATTCTGCATTGATTATAGATCTTCGAGAATAAAAATATTCATGATCAAGGAAGGAGTATGGTCAATACTAAGATTTGGACCACAAGAATTAATCAAGAACAAGAACAATAGTTATGACATGGTTTATAAGAGCAATTTATAAATAGAGTGAAAATCGCGTGTTTGAGTACTTACTGAACAAAATCTGATTGATGATATTGGCGCTGGAATATAGCCCTTAATTTTATGGCGTCCTACAACAAATGAAATTGAATTTGGGATATCGGATGAAAAAGTTATTAATGATTTAATATTTCCCGCAACAACTCACCAAAATATGAGAATATCCAAGTTACACAAATTTGACCTTCGATCAAGCTTAAATAGTACTTCAAATTAAAAGAGTTAAATTAGATGAGTCAAAACCAAATTCCTATCACTCTGAAATGGTAAAAACGTATTTTATAGACAAAATAGTAATTGATTGACACTACTGGTTAACTCTGAATAATATGTTATTGATTAGCATAAAGCTTTAATCTATTAGATCATTCACTAGCCGAATCGATTAGTCTGAAAATTTTATGAACTTAATAAATTAATACATACAGTCTAATAGCTTAACATATCAAAAATTGAGATATTACGGTTAAAGTGTTTGATTTGAGTTAATTAATTCGTTTAGAACTAGTGTTTTCTAAGCAAATTGAGGTGTTACACCAAAAACTAACAATGCAGTGGAATCCATCATTGGCGCCAAAGCAAACTAGTAATAAGTCATCACCTTGTTCCCACAACGCTACAGACTTGAGAGAAGGGGAAAGTGGAGAATTGTACCGTGCACCCCTCCCCACTTTTACCTCCCACCCCCCATTTTTTTAAAGACCATTTTTCCCTTTCTTTATTTTGTATAAAACTATAAAAATTTACCATTCTATTTTCTCACCCCCACTTTCGAAAATTACAAAATATTTCTTAATAATCGAAAATTACAAACTTTCGAAACAATAACAAAGTGAGTTTTTTTATATCTTCGAAACTTTTGTTAAATTTAAAACTTTCGAAATGTAATTATCCAGAAATATTTACCAATTTAGAAACTTTTGAAAAATACCAAACTTTCGAAATGATATTTTTCAGGAACATCTGAAACTTTCGAAACTTTGGATGAATGTGAAAGTTCCAAAGTGTAATTTTCCAGAAAGTTTCGAAAGTTTGGATGAATTTGAAACTTCTGAAACACATATATTTCGAAAATTTCAAACATTCCAAGTAACTCAATTTCGAAAGTTTCAAAAAATTCGAAATTCTCGAAAGTTTCAATTTTTTTTAAAAAATTACTGATATATGTTATAATTAAAAATATATTTAGAAAAAAAAATTAATTAAATTAATTATTAATAAAATTGATTACTATTTTTGAAATTAAGTATGAGATTTATTACTATTAATTACTAAAAAAATGCATTTCAGAACTTTCATATTGTTCCCAAACTTTTAAAGCCTGTTTTGGAAGTTTCATTGAAGACCAAACTTCCGAAACAACTTTGGAACTTTTCATTAATTCCAAAGTTTCGAAACCGAAAAAACATCATGTTTCTGAATTTTACATTTCGAAACTTTCAGATTGTTAGAAAGTTTCGAAGGTTTATGCATTTCGAAAGTTTCATTTTCATGGAAACTTTCGAAGATTTGGAAAATTAATGTTTCAAAAATTTCAAAGTTTCGAAGTTTATCTTACTTTTGGGTTTCAAAGGTTCGAATGTTTGCAATATGTTATTCGGACAATTCAAACTTTCGAAGAAAATGGGTGAAAAAAAGATAAGGAAATTTTTTTGGGGTTTTTGTAGATAATATTAAGGGTAATATGGTATTTTTTATGGGGATGGGGGTGGGAGGTATAGGTGGAGGAGTGCACGGTACAAAACTCGGGAAAGTGTTCCTTATTAGGCCGAAATACATTTTAGACTTCGCCTAATAAAGGTCCAGTTCTTCGGCCCATTTCAAGTTGAAGGATTCATACTAAGGATAGACCTATATAGAGGCTGTTGTGGGCAATGACCAGCACTTATTTTTGAAAAATAAATATTTTTAATACTTAATGTACTAAAAAAATAAATTATATGATAAAAGAAAAAAAAATAACATATATTATAGATTGTGCCTCCACTGTATTTTATTTTAAAAATAAATAAATAAATGTGAGTGTTGTTATAATTGTCTTTAAATATACTAAAATTACAAAAATAAACTTATGTGTCTTATATGTGGTGATGTTTCTGAATTTGGAACATTCATAGCTCATTGTAAAAGTATAATTAGTTGTTTTCCAAACTGAGGTTAAGTTTGTTAAGAGACAAGCTGACATGGTGGCTCATTCCCTTGACAGCTATTTTTAAGCTTAGTCCCCATTTCTATGATTTTGTACCTCCTTGTATCACATATATTATTGATAGTGAAATGACATGATTCTCTTTCAGCCCAAAAAAAAAATGTTTGTTTTGGTCTTTAAATGTGTTTTTAGTTAATTAATTTAGTTTTTATTTTTCATTAATCACTTTAACTTATAAAATGCCTAAAAAATGACATTTGGGAATTTATTTGTAGTTTGATAAATATAAATACTATAACATTACATGCGACGATAATTGAAAGAGATATATGATGTATCCCCTACTCAAAACTTCTGCGTCCATCCTTGATTCTTGCCAAAACTAGTATTCAACACATCTATAAATAAAACATTATCTCTTACTCTTCTCAAACTATCACTTACTTGAATGTTGAAGTGTTTTTAGGTACTTCCACCAATACATTAGAGGAATGCAATAAGTAAGTAACAATACATTCTCTAACATATTTCTCAATACACTCTTTTTTTTATTAATTTAAAATTTACATAAAATCCACTAAATTACGCTGGATATCATATCAATTTGGTGAGTTCCATTAAAAATTCAACAAATATCAAAGAGTGTCTTGATATATGTGAGTTGTTAACATTTTTGAAAGAATATATCTCCGAACAAGGTACGTTTTCGACCGTCTCCGAAATCCAATGGCGATCTAGATTCGAAGATTTTTACTTGAGAGGATTCCATTTCTCCACATTATCATAAAATCAATTGTTGATAAAATTGTAAATGTACAAAATTGTCGCGGACTTATTTGCCCTTAAGTGAAAAAGCAACGACATTCAATATTTTCTAGCAAATCCATATGAATATTATATCATGACTTTGCATTGTTTCCTACCCAATATTTTATTGAATTTTAGCTGTTTTGAAAATGGAAATGGTCCACATATACCTTGTATTAGGTAAATATTCAAAAGAAAAAAAGTTGCACATCATTTATCTGTAATTACAAGCAAAACTGCTGAACATTTCAACTCTTCAGTTCTCACCAGATTATTACAAAGGTGGAAAAATAAACAGAAAATATGAAGTTCTGATCATGGAAGACAGAAGAGTGAACATAATCGGTGGCACATCAGTGATTACACTGATCATCATAATAATCATTGCTCGTGTCTTGTTGAAGCTCTCGAATGCTTTCTTCCTTATTTGTGGTGCTGGTGTTGCTGTGATCTTTGCAGTATTTGCTTTTGTATTTGTCAGCTTAAGCAACAAACGAAGAAGAAAAATATTGGAATCACAGTTGAAATCAGAAGGTCAAGAGCTTAGAATAGAGTACAGTTTCTTAAGAAAAGTTGCAGGGGTTCCTACAAAGTTCAGATACAAAGAGCTTGAAGAAGCAACAGATGGGTTTCAATCACTTCTTGGAAGAGGGTCATCAGCTTTAGTTTTCAAAGGAATTCTCAATGATGGAACTTCAGTTGCTGTGAAAAGAATTGATGCAGAAGAAAGAGGTGAAAAAGAGTTCAAATCAGAAGTTGCAGCTATAGCTAATGTTCATCATGTGAATCTTGTGAGACTTTTGGGCTATTGTAATTCTTCTTCAGCTCCTAGGTATCTTGTTTATGATTTTATCTCAAATGGGTCATTGGATTGTTGGATTTTTCCCAAAAGGGAATCTCAAAGGCGTAGACACGGCGGGTGCTTGTCATGGAACTTAAGGTATAAAGTTGCAATTGATGTTGCTAAAGGACTTGCATATCTTCACCATGATTGTAGATCAAGGATCTTACACCTTGATGTAAAGCCTGAAAATATACTCTTGGATGAGAGTTTTAGAGCACTTGTTTCGGATTTCGGTCTCTCGAAGCTAACTGGTAAAGATGAAAGCCAAGCAGTGTCTACAATAAAAGGAACAAGAGGGTATATGGCTCCTGAATGGCTATTAGAAAAGGGTATTTCAGATAAGACTGATGTATATAGTTATGGAATGGTTTTATTGGAGATTGTTGGAGGAAGAAAAAATGTGTGTTTGGTTGAAGATGAAAAGGACAAGTCAAAAAGGAAATGGCAGTATTTTCCAAAGATTGTAAATGAGAAAGTTAAACAAGGGAAGATAATGGAAATTGTTGACCATAGGTTAATCGAAGAATGTGATGAGAGGGAGGTGATTAAATTGGTTTATGTTGCTTTATGGTGTGTGCAAGAGAAGCCAAGGTTAAGGCCTAGTATGGCTCATGTGGTTGATATGCATGAAGGTCGTGTGCGAGTAGAGGAACCACCAGGTACAAGAATGATTCTTGTTGATTTTCTATGTGTCGATGATGATGATGATCATAATAATAATTTTACTAATAATAATAACATGCTAAGGTTGGATACTATGTATAGTGATCAGAGCAATGTGGAATGTAATTCTACCTATTCGTTTGCTACTACTGTTTTGTCTGGAAGATAGTTCTTAATTAGTTGATATTATAGGCTTTTGGAACCATGTTATTTATTTGATTCTGCTGTATATGATTTTCCATTTTTTTTTTTTTCTTTCAAATCTATAAAGCCAAAATGTAATTCCAGACAATTCTCGAGCTAAAGTTTTCCTATCTTTGTAGCTATTCCAACTAGTCTATAGTTATATATCGATATTGATGGTATAACAAATAAAAGTGTACTTCAGATTTTTATTCATCTTCTATTAAAGTTTAGTTTCAAAATTCACACGCACATTAAATTGGTGAATTAAAAAATATTAAAAACGAGAATTCTAATTCAAATTCGAAAAACTTATATAATTATTAATTTTTAACATTTATCTAAAGAAATTATAGAAAAAATGAGAATGTTGACCACGTCAAGCATATCATCTCGCTTTCCAACTAACATATGAATTAGGCATGACAAAGAGGCAGGGCGGAGACAGATTTTGCTTCCTCTACTCCGTACCCAATTAATCTAGGAAAATTCGCACCTGTTCCGTTTCATAGCGGATATAAATATTTATATTTGATAACTTATAACATTTACCTAATTACTCGATTTTATTTTTATTTTTTATATATATAATACAAAATCTTACTTGGTCTTCTAATCAAACATTGCCGACTAATCATAAAGATATATTATGTCAGTGACGTCAAAAAATATATGAATATTATATCAGTTAATTTGTTGGCATTTGCTTACGAGCTAGTTCAATTTGACCAAATCTTATTGCGCCAACTAGTTGACTTTGGCACATAAGAGTTGCATTATTAGTCAACTCCTCATGTTCCTTCCGCAGAAAAAGAGTTGCATTATTATTAATTATCTTTTAATAATTAGAGAAGCTTAGAGTGTTGGAATATACAGGTTTGAATAGATGTGGTCTGCATTTATCTTTTTCTGCGGAGGCCGGAGTAGCAAGCATGGACTTTACCGCAGCATTCATTGGCGGAGCTTGAACAGAAATGTTGGAGAGATCAAATTTTTAAAATTTTAATGTGTAAATAAAAAAAAATAATAGATCAAACTCTTAACGCTTATAAGATAGAGCTAACAAATTAAATTTTGGTTGACAATTTTAATAATTAAAAATTATTTTTTAAAAATCTATTATTTTTTCAAACACTAAAATTTTATAGTTTAATTGTTGTGCATTTTCAATGTAAAAAGTTTTACATTGTCAGCACATTACGAATCATCCATAAGTGTGACTTTAAAAGTAATTATAATAAAAGTCAAATTATTTTATTAATCTGACAGTTATAATTAATTAATGTAAAATATTTTTACATTGTCGATGCATACAAATTAAATCTAAATGTTTACACTATTAATACAATTTTCTTAACTATAAGGACAAAAACAATATATATATAAGTCTTGAGACTTGGTATCTAGTACTAAGAGACTTGGTACCTTGTTGCTTTATAAGATATATCTTGATAAATTTTTCAAAATTAAATTATTATTTTGCAATCCAAGTTTGAGAAATGATAGTTCCTGGGTAGTAAGTCCCGCTTAGCCGACGAATAGTCACAAGGGCAGTGAATCCTTTGGAAGTTTTCTTAAGCTTTGAGAACAAAATCAATAATTAAATTATGAATAATTTATTTTGTAGATCTTCTTCTTTTTCCAGTTCTACTACCCAAAACTCCAATAGTAAAAAGGATGTAATCAGTAGTGAGGAAATCACTATTGAAGATTTTCAAAAATGCATAAATAACTGGCGTATTCCAAAAATCAAAAGAGATCAGGTTTATGAATCTGGGTTTACCAAAAATTTACTCAAAACTGATTTCATAATCAAAACTGTGGAACGAGATGTTCCCCTAACCAATCCTTTCGAAACTATAAATCTTCTTTCTGAGAAGACTTTGCAAAAACACCGGGATAGGAACTATAACTTCATACACATAGGTCTTGTCCAGGTCGGAATCAAACCTTTAACTAGAGAAGGTCTTAACACTTCAATCCTTAGTGTCTTAAGGGATGCAAGATTCTTAAACTTTCAAGATTCAATAATTAGTACTATTGAATCTAGTCTGTGTCAAGGACCAATCTGGTTTGAATGTTATCCAGGCTTTTCATTATCTTTAAAAGATCCAAACATCCTAAAATCCCTTGTCTTACAAATCAAAACCCACAATTACAAAATGTTATCAGGTTCCATTCCTGTAGCAATCATTTATCGTGTCCATTACAAAGCGATGTTTTCTGCTTTTACAGCAACGAAAAATATCGATAACAAAAAGGGTGAAACCCTATTTTTACAAACTGATTTAACAAAATCAAATACTGTTATTCCAAGAACCATACTTTGGAAAGAAATTGATCTTCCTGAAGAATGGATTCTGGAAGGAGCTGTTCAACAACAGTCTCCTGAACAGTCTAAACCTAACAACAAATTAAAGGAAGTTTTGCAATACAAGGATGGAAAAGTAAAACTAAGTTTTACTAGAACTTCCAGTGCTAGATTTTCTGATGCGGGTTCCTCCAAACTTACGAAACCACGTTATTCGTGTTCAAGCATTCCAAATGCTTCCTTTCAAAACGTTGATTATTCAACAAATATTCCACATCAAATTTATACGGCTCCTCAGAGCACAAACGAAGAACATCAAATCTCTCCACCTTCTTCACCTTCTTTTTCTGCAATAACTGAAAACGTTATTAATGAATTAAATGTTCTTGATAAAGATTTTAAAGTGGACAAAACCATTCTTCATAAAGAATTTTATTCTTCAAAAAATTTAGAAAAAAGAACTTGGTTTTTCAAAAACTTTTTACAACAAAGGAAAGAAATCCAAAATGATTTCTATGAATTTGTTAATCAAAACAAAGCAAATATTTTCTTCTTTGACTGGTTTGAAATTTATGCGTCTCAGAACCAAATTTCTTATCCTTTCATCCAAGACAAAACTTCTGTAAACCCTATAACTGTTAGAAACAAAACTCCAGAATGGGAAATGGCCAACGGTAGGAAAATCCAATCAGATCATCCTCCCCTAAGACAGATAAAAATCACCCATTATGACCAGGTTATAGAGGCAGCACCTTACAAAAACCCAAGTGAAAATTCTGATAAAGATATCAAAAATATCATTATTCAGAATAACTTCACCAATACCCATCTTAGCACCATAGCAAAACATTTGACCAAGATGGAAGAAAACCAACTGACTACAGTTGTCTCTTCTGATGAGACGACAGGGTTAAAATTAAAAAACCCAGTCTTCAAACCTTTCCAGGTTTCTAAAACTAGCCAAAAACTCTTCAAAGATGGTAAGTCTGAGTTTACCCAAGCCTTGAGGGAACAACTAAGTAGGGTAGAACAATCCTCTACCTCTTCACCATTAGTTGCCAAAAACACTCTAGATAAAACCATCACAACCATAGAACAAGTCTCTGAGACTGAGAAACAAAACCTGTGTAAACTCCATTGGCAAAAGGGTCAACCGTTGACCATGGTGTCAGCACCTGACCTTGGAATTGAGAATAGACCAAATGTCCTTTCTCAATCAAAATTCAATGCTAGTACTGTCTATGAATGGAACATAGATGGTATGTCTGAGTATAACATACTCAGCCTCCTCCAACAAATGACCATGGCATCCAATGCCTATAGAACACAAACCAACACACCTGACAAAGCCATAGCAGAACTCCTAATAGCAGGATTCTCTGGCCAACTCAAAGGATGGTGGGATTACCATCTCACCTCCGCACAACACTTAGAAATCCTGAGTGCAATCCAAACCACGGAAGAAGGAATTCCCATCCTAGACGAATTAGGTAACCCAGTACCTGATGCAGTTGCAACTCTAATCCACACGATTAGCTTACACTTCATTGGAGACCCGTCCCACCTAAAGGATAAAAATGCTGAACTCCTCTCAAACCTTAGATGTAAAAAACTAAGTGATTTCCAGCACTACAAAAACACTTTCCTAACCAGAGTAATGCTTAGGGAAGACTCAAACCAATCTTTCTGGAAGGAGAAATTCCTTGCAGGACTCCCTACCCTTTTAGGAGAAAAGGTTAGAAACAAAATCAAAGAAATTTTTGGGACAAACCAAATTCCTTATAGCCAGTTAACCTATGGGGAATTAGTTAGCTTCACCCAAAAAGAAGGATTAAAGATCTGTCAAGATTTAAAACTTCAGAAACATTTGAAGTGGGAAATGAAAAGAACTAGACAAGAACTAGGTTCTTTTTGTAAACAATTTGAAATTTCAACTACAAGTGCTTCAAAGGATTGTGCAGGATCTTGTTCCAAAACACTTAGAAAACCTCACAGGAAACCTTTTCCCAAACAAGATTTTTATAGAAATTCTAAACCTCAGAATTCCTATAACCATAGGAAACCCAACTTCCACAAGAAAAAACCCTTCCATAAGAAATTTGAACCCCAAACCTCTAAGCCAATAACTTGTTTTAAATGTGGCCAAACAGGGCACATTTCAAGATATTGCAACAAAACCAAAAGGCTTCATGAATTGCAAATCGAGGAACAATTAATGAAAAAGATTGAAGCTATCCTTTTAGAAACCTCTGATGAAGAAAACATTTCAGATTATGAAACAGGATCTTCAGAAGATAACAAACCCATACAATTTGATGAACTAGGAACCTCTGAAACCATTAGTTCTGATTCTGGTTCGAAATCTATCAACGTGTTAACAAAAGATCAAGGATTAATTCTTGATATTGTTAAACAGGTTGGTGATACCAGTTTACAAAAAGAGATAATAGGTAAACTTTTAGACACTTTTGAGTCTAGACAGATCAAGCCTTCAACCTCTTCTTCAAAGCTCCTTCTCACAACTACCTATGATTTGACCAACATCTTAGGTACCAAAAGAAAAATCCAAACCCCTGCTACTATCCAATCCCTTCAGGAAGAAATTAAACTAGTCAAACATGAACTCAAATCCCTCAAACAAAAACAAGAAGTTGATTCTAGTATTCTACAGAATCTTCTTTCCCAAATCCATAACCAGAATCTTTCTGACCCTGAACAAGATGAAGAACCAAATGAAGATCTGTCTCTTCCTTTACCACCCAACGTTAGAAATTTAGAAGATATTCCAGAAGACTTTTTATGTGTATTGCGTTCTATTACTACACGCAAATACTTAATCAAAATCGAGTTAGTTTTTTCTGATAATTTCAAAATGAACATGATTGCACTTTTTGATACAGGTGCAGATTTAAATTGTATTAAACATAGCATTGTTCCACAAAGATTTCAACAGAAAACTAATGAAAGACTTGTTGCTGCAAACAATTCAAATATGATTATAACTAGCAAAACTGAAGCCTCCATTAGAAGTGGTAGTATTTCCATCAAAACCCCTTTTGTTTTATTAGAAAATATATCTTATGCTATCGTCTTAGGGACTCCTTTCATTAACATGATAACTCCCTATTCTGTCAATCATGATAGTATTTCCTGCAAAACAAAAGAAACCAAAATTGTTTTCCCTTTTATTTCAAAACCTAGAACAAAGAATTTAAACCTTTTAAAGGCTTGTTCTGTTTACAAAAATGAACTAAACTGTTTAATTCAAGGAAAAGAAAAGCATTTATGTTTTCTAAAACAAGATGTTTCCTTTCTGAGAATCGAACAACAATTGCAAAAAGCTTTTGTTCAAAACAAAATTTCTGATTTGCAGAAAATGATCGAAAACGAAATTTGTTCAGATATGCCGAATGCATTTTGGGACAGAAAACAACATATGGTAGATTTGCCATATGAAAGTGATTTTTCTGATAAACAAATCCCAACCAAAGAAAGTCCTATCCAAATGAATTATGAATTAGAACAACACTGTAAAAATGAAATTCGTGATTTGGAACAAAAACGTTTGATTACCAAATCCAGATCGCCCTGGAGTTGCGCCGCTTTCTATGTAAACAAAAACTCAGAAATTGAAAGAGGAACACCTAGATTAGTTATCAACTATAAACCTTTAAACACAGCTCTAAAATGGATCCGTTATCCAATTCCAAACAAAAAAGATCTTTTGCAAAAACTTCACTCTTCGTTAGTATTTTCAAAATTTGACATGAAATCAGGGTTTTGGCAAATACAAATTGAACCAAAAGATCGTTACAAAACAGCATTCACTGTTCCATTTGGCCAATACGAATGGACGGTTATGCCTTTCGGACTAAAAAATGCTCCTTCAGAATTCCAAAGAATTATGAATGACATTTTCAATCCTTTTTCAAAATTCTGCATTGTCTATATTGATGATGTATTAATTTTTTCTCAAACAATTGACGACCATTTTAAACATTTAAAAACTTTCTTTATGATTATTAAGAAAAATGGCTTAGTTGTTTCAAAATCAAAGCTTTCGCTTTTTCAAACAAAAATTCGCTTTTTAGGGCACTACATTTCTCAGGGCACCATAACCCCTATCGAAAGGTCCCTTCTTTTCGCTGATAAATTCCCAGACAAAATTCTGGACAAAACTCAGTTGCAGAGGTTCTTAGGAAGTTTAAACTATGTCTTAGACTTCTGCCCAAATATCAACAGAGTTGCAAAACCTCTCCATGACAGATTAAAGAAAAACCCTGCCACTTGGTCTGAGGTCCACACTAAAACTGTCCAACTCATCAAAAAACAAGTCAAAGAAATTCCTTGCCTACACTTAGCAGATCCTTCAGCACCCAAAATTGTTGAAACAGATGCTTCTGATATAGGCTATGGGGGGATTCTTAAACAAATATCAAATTCAAAAGAATGCATTGTTCAATTTACTTCTGTACATTGGAATGATTGTCAAAAGAATTATTCTACCATTAAAAAAGAAATTCTTTCCATTGTCATGTGCATTACAAAATTTCAAAGTGATTTATTAAATCAAAAATTTTTACTTCGAATTGACTGCAAGTCAGCCAAAGAAGTTTTACAAAAAGATGTTCAAAACATTGCATCAAAACAAATTTTTGCCAGATGGCAAGCCATTCTTAGCATATTTGATTTTGATATTGAATTTATAAAAGGAGACCAAAACTCAATTCCAGATTTTCTAACCAGAGAATTTCTTCAAAACAGGTCTTGAGAGTTATGCCACCCAGAAAAAAGAAGATTGAGGTCCAACTGGACCAACTACTTAAACCAAAACCAATCTCCTCAGCATTGCCTATTAAATCCTGGGCACAAGCAGTTGAGGACGAAGAAGAAGAAGAAACAAAACAAATTCAAAAATGGCTTTCAAGCCAACAAGTTGTTCCACCTCAAAATTTTATAGAACTCAGAGGGTTAATGGATGATGACATTAACTTTCAAAAGGCTGCCAGACTTCGGGAGCTCCAACTTGAGATTGAAACCAAGTTTTTGAAAGTTTTTGAAAAACCAAGTTCTTTCCTTTGTTGTAAAAAGTTTTTGAAAAACCAAGTTCTTTTTTCTAAATTTTTTGAAGAATAAAATTCTTTTATGAAGTTATAGTTCCTATCCCGGTGTTTTTGCAAAGTCTTCTCAGAAAGAAGATTTATAGTTTCGAAAGGATTGGTTAGGGGAACATCTCGTTCCACAGTTTTGATTATGAAATCAGTTTTGAGTAAATTTTTGAAAAACCCAGATTCATAAACCTGATCTCTTTTGATTTTTGGAATACGCCAGTTATTTATGCATTTTTGAAAATCTTCAATAGTGATTTCCTCACTACTGATTACATCCTTTTTACTATTGGAGTTTTGGGTAGTAGAACTGGAAAAAGAAGAAGATCTACAAAATAAATTATTCATAATTTAATTATTGATTTTGTTCTCAAAGCTTAAGAAAACTTCCAAAGGATTCACTGCCCTTGTGACTGTTCGTCGGCTAAGCGGGACTTACTACCCAGGAACTATCATTTCTCAAACTTGGATTGCAAAATAATAATTTAATTTTGAAAAATTTATCAAGATATATCTTATACCCTCCCAAATCCAAAACTGATAGATAAAATTTCTATCATAATCAAAACTGTGGAACGAGATGTTCCCCTAACCAATCCTTTCGAAACTATAAATCTTCTTTCTGAGAAGACTTTGCAAAAACACCGGGATAGGAACTATAACTTCATACACATAGGTCTTGTCCAGGTCGGAATCAAACCTTTAACTAGAGAAGGTCTTAACACTTCAATCCTTAGTGTCTTAAGGGATGCAAGATTCTTAAACTTTCAAGATTCAATAATTAGTACTATTGAATCTAGTCTGTGTCAAGGACCAATCTGGTTTGAATGTTATCCAGGCTTTTCATTATCTTTAAAAGATCCAAACATCCTAAAATCCCTTGTCTTACAAATCAAAACCCACAATTACAAAATGTTATCAGGTTCCATTCCTGTAGCAATCATTTATCGTGTCCATTACAAAGCGATGTTTTCTGCTTTTACAGCAACGAAAAATATCGATAACAAAAAGGGTGAAACCCTATTTTTACAAACTGATTTAACAAAATCAAATACTGTTATTCCAAGAACCATACTTTGGAAAGAAATTGATCTTCCTGAAGAATGGATTCTGGAAGGAGCTGTTCAACAACAGTCTCCTGAACAGTCTAAACCTAACAACAAATTAAAGGAAGTTTTGCAATACAAGGATGGAAAAGTAAAACTAAGTTTTACTAGAACTTCCAGTGCTAGATTTTCTGATGCGGGTTCCTCCAAACTTACGAAACCACGTTATTCGTGTTCAAGCATTCCAAATGCTTCCTTTCAAAACGTTGATTATTCAACAAATATTCCACATCAAATTTATACGGCTCCTCAGAGCACAAACAAAGAACATCAAATCTCTCCACCTTCTTCACCTTCTTTTTCTGCAATAACTGAAAACGTTATTAATGAATTAAATGTTCTTGATAAAGATTTTAAAGTGGACAAAACCATTCTTCATAAAGAATTTTATTCTTCAAAAAATTTAGAAAAAAGAACTTGGTTTTTCAAAAACTTTTTACAACAAAGGAAAGAAATCCAAAATGATTTCTATGAATTTGTTAATCAAAACAAAGCAAATATTTTCTTCTTTGACTGGTTTGAAATTTATGCGTCTCAGAACCAAATTTCTTATCCTTTCATCCAAGACAAAACTTCTGTAAACCCTATAACTGTTAGAAACAAAACTCCAGAATGGGAAATGGCCAACGGTAGGAAAATCCAATCAGATCATCCTCCCCTAAGACAGATAAAAATCACCCATTATGACCAGGTTATAGAGGCAGCACCTTACAAAAACCCAAGTGAAAATTCTGATAAAGATATCAAAAATATCATTATTCAGAATAACTTCACCAATACCCATCTTAGCACCATAGCAAAACATTTGACCAAGATGGAAGAAAACCAACTGACTACAGTTGTCTCTTCTGATGAGACGACAGGGTTAAAATTAAAAAACCCAGTCTTCAAACCTTTCCAGGTTTCTAAAACTAGCCAAAAACTCTTCAAAGATGGTAAGTCTGAGTTTACCCAAGCCTTGAGGGAACAACTAAGTAGGGTAGAACAATCCTCTACCTCTTCACCATTAGTTGCCAAAGACACTCTAGATAAAACCATCACAACCATAGAACAAGTCTCTGAGACTGAGAAACAAAACCTGTGTAAACTCCATTGGCAAAAGGGTCAACCGTTGACCATGGTGTCAGCACCTGACCTTGGAATTGAGAATAGACCAAACGTCCTTTCTCAATCAAAATTCAATGCTAGTACTGTCTATGAATGGAACATAGATGGTATGTCTGAGTATAACATACTCAGCCTCCTCCAACAAATGACCATGGCATCCAATGCCTATAGAACACAAACCAACACACCTGACAAAGCCATAGCAGAACTCCTAATAGCAGGATTCTCTGGCCAACTCAAAGGATGGTGGGATTACCATCTCACCTCCGCACAACACTTAGAAATCCTGAGTGCAATCCAAACCACGGAAGAAGGAATTCCCATCCTAGACGAATTAGGTAACCCAGTACCTGATGCAGTTGCAACTCTAATCCACACGATTAGCTTACACTTCATTGGAGACCCGTCCCACCTAAAGGATAAAAATGCTGAACTCCTCTCAAACCTTAGATGTAAAAAACTAAGTGATTTCCAGCACTACAAAAACACTTTCCTAACCAGAGTAATGCTTAGGGAAGACTCAAACCAATCTTTCTGGAAGGAGAAATTCCTTGCAGGACTCCCTACCCTTTTAGGAGAAAAGGTTAGAAACAAAATCAAAGAAATTTTTGGGACAAACCAAATTCCTTATAGCCAGTTAACCTATGGGGAATTAGTTAGCTTCACCCAAAAAGAAGGATTAAAGATCTGCCAAGATTTAAAACTTCAGAAACATTTGAAGTGGGAAATGAAAAGAACTAGACAAGAACTAGGTTCTTTTTGTAAACAATTTGAAATTCCAACTACAAGTGCTTCAAAGGATTGTGCAGGATCTTGTTCCAAAACACTTAGAAAACCTCACAGGAAACCTTTTCCCAAACAAGATTTTTATAGAAATTCTAAACCTCAGAATTCCTATAACCATAGGAAACCCAACTTCCACAAGAAAAAACCCTTCCATAAGAAATTTGAACCCCAAACCTCTAAGTTAATAACTTGTTTTAAATGTGGCCAAACAGGGCACATTTCAAGATATTGCAACAAAACCAAAAGGCTTCATGAATTGCAAATCGAGGAACAATTAATGAAAAAGATTGAAGCTATCCTTTTAGAAACCTCTGATGAAGAAAACATTTCAGATTATGAAACAGGATCTTCAGAAGATAACAAACCCATACAATTTGATGAACTAGGAACCTCCGAAACCATTAGTTCTGATTCTGGTTCAAAATCTATCAACGTGTTAACAAAAGATCAAGAATTAATTCTTGATATTGTTAAACAGGTTGGTGATACCAGTTTACAAAAAGAGATAATAGGTAAACTTTTAGACACTTTTGAGTCTAGACAGATCAAGCCTTCAACCTCTTCTTCAAAGCTCCTTCTCACAACTACCTATGATCTGACCAACATCTTAGGTACCAAAAGAAAAATCCAAACCCCTGCTACTATCCAATCCCTTCAGGAAGAAATTAAACTAGTCAAACATGAACTCAAATCCCTCAAACAAAAACAAGAAGTTGATTCTAGTATTCTACAGAATCTTCTTTCCCAAATCCGTAACCAGAATCTTTCTGACCTTGAACAAGATGAAGAACCAGATGAAGATCTGTCTCTTCCTTTACCACCCAACGTTAGAAATTTAGAAGATATTTCAGAAGACTTTTTATGTGTATTGCGTTCTATTACTACACGCAAATACTTAATCAAAATCGAGTTAGTTTTTTCTGATAATTTCAAAATGAACATGATTGCACTTTTTGATACAGGTGCAGATTTAAATTGTATTAAACATAGCATTGTTCCACAAAGATTTCAACAGAAAACTAATGAAAGACTTGTTGCTGCAAACAATTCAAATATGATTATAACTAGCAAAACTGAAGCCTCCATTAGAAGTGGTAGTATTTCCATCAAAACCCCTTTTGTTTTATTAGAAAATATATCTTATGCTATCGTCTTAGGGACTCCTTTCATTAACATGATAACTCCCTATTCTGTCAATCATGATAGTATTTCCTGCAAAACAAAAGAAACCAAAATTGTTTTCCCTTTTATTTCAAAACCTAGAACAAAGAATTTAAACCTTTTAAAGGCTTGTTCTGTTTACAAAAATGAACTAAACTGTTTAATTCAAGGAAAAGAAAAGCATTTATGTTTTCTAAAACAAGATGTTTCCTTTCTGAGAATCGAACAACAATTGCAAAAAGCTTTTGTTCAAAACAAAATTTCTGATTTGCAGAAAATGATCGAAAACGAAATTTGTTCAGATATGCCGAATGCATTTTGGGACAGAAAACAACATATGGTAGATTTGCCATATGAAAGTGATTTTTCTGATAAACAAATCCCAACAAAAGCAAGGCCTATCCAAATGAATTATGAATTAGAACAACACTGCAAAATGAAATTCGTGATTTGGAACAAAAACGTTTGATTACCAAATCCAGATCGCCCTGGAGTTGCGCCGCTTTCTATGTAAACAAAAACTCAGAAATTGAAAGAGGAACACCTAGATTAGTTATCAACTATAAACCTTTAAACACAGCTCTAAAATGGACCCGTTATCCAATTCCAAACAAAAAAGATCTTTTGCAAAAACTTCACTCTTCGTTAGTATTTTCAAAATTTGACATGAAATCAGGGTTTTGGCAAATACAAATTGAACCAAAAGATCGTTACAAAACAGCATTCACTGTTCCATTTGGCCAATACGAATGGACGGTTATGCCTTTCGGACTAAAAAATGCTCCTTCAGAATTCCAAAGAATTATGAATGGCATTTTCAATCCTTTTTCAAAATTCTGCATTGTCTATATTGATGATGTATTAATTTTTTCTCAAACAATTGACGACCATTTTAAACATTTAAAAACTTTCTTTATGATTATTAAGAAAAATGGCTTAGTTGTTTCAAAATCAAAGCTTTCGCTTTTTCAAACAAAAATTCGCTTTTTAGGGCACTACATTTCTCAGGGCACCATAACCCCTATCGAAAGGTCCCTTCTTTTCGCTGATAAATTCCCAGACAAAATTCTGGACAAAACTCAGTTGCAGAGGTTCTTAGGAAGTTTAAACTATGTCTTAGACTTCTGCCCAAATATCAACAGAGTTGCAAAACCTCTCCATGACAGATTAAAGAAAAACCCTGCCACTTGGTCTGAGGTCCACACTAAAACTGTCCAACTCATCAAAAAACAAGTCAAAGAAATTCCTTGCCTACACTTAGCAGATCCTTCAGCACCCAAAATTGTTGAAACAGATGCTTCTGATATAGGCTATGGGGGGATTCTTAAACAAATATCAAATTCAAAAGAATGCATTGTTCAATTTACTTCTGCACATTGGAATGATTGTCAAAAGAATTATTCTACCATTAAAAAAGAAATTCTTTCCATTGTCATGTGCATTACAAAATTTCAAAGTGATTTATTAAATCAAAAATTTTTACTTCGAATTGACTGCAAGTCAGCCAAAGAAGTTTTACAAAAAGATGTTCAAAACATTGCATCAAAACAAATTTTTGCCAGATGGCAAGCCATTCTTAGCATATTTGATTTTGATATTGAATTTATAAAAGGAGACCAAAACTCAATTCCAGATTTTCTAACCAGAGAATTTCTTCAAAACAGGTCTTGAGAGTTATGCCACCCAGAAAAAAGAAGATTGAGGTCCAACTGGACCAACTACTTAAACCAAAACCAATCTCCTCAGCATTGCCTATTAAATCCTGGGCACAAGCAGTTGAGGACGAAGAAGAAGAAGAAACAAAACAAATTCAAAAATGGCTTTCAAGCCAACAAGTTGTTCCACCTCAAAATTTTATAGAACTCAGAGGGTTAATGGATGATGACATTAACTTTCAAAAGGCTGCCAGACTTCGGGAGCTCCAACTTGAGATTGAAACCAAGTTTTTGAAAGTTTTTGAAAAACCAAGTTCTTTCCTTTGTTGTAAAAAGTTTTTGAAAAACCAAGTTCTTTTTTCTAAATTTTTTGAAGAATAAAATTCTTTTATGAAGTTATAGTTCCTATCCCGGTGTTTTTGCAAAGTCTTCTCAGAAAGAAGATTTATAGTTTCGAAAGGATTGGTTAGGGGAACATCTCGTTCCACAGTTTTGATTATGAAATCAGTTTTGAGTAAATTTTTGAAAAACCCAGATTCATAAACCTGATCTCTTTTGATTTTTGGAATACGCCAGTTATTTATGCATTTTTGAAAATCTTCAATAGTGATTTCCTCACTACTGATTACATCCTTTTTACTATTGGAGTTTTGGGTAGTAGAACTGGAAAAAGAAGAAGATCTACAAAATAAATTATTCATAATTTAATTATTGATTTTGTTCTCAAAGCTTAAGAAAACTTCCAAAGGATTCACTGCCCTTGTGACTGTTCGTCGGCTAAGCGGGACTTACTACCCAGGAACTATCATTTCTCAAACTTGGATTGCAAAATAATAATTTAATTTTGAAAAATTTATCAAGATATATCTTATACCCTCCCAAGTCTGATACCAGAGACGCCGCAAGATCAAAGGGTATAACCAGAAAGATGAACTATAAATAAATAAAGTAAGGACAGATGCAACAAGGTTTCTGATGCACCAGATCAACCGAGGTTGCAAGTGCAGAGCATACTTAATATTTAATGAACAATAAATATGTAAAACAAATTTTGATTTCTAATTCAAAAGAGAACTTATAAGTAGTTTTGAAAACGGAAATGTAAAAATACAAGGTTTTGCGAGAATATTGAGACAATGAAGATTACAAGATAGTTAAGACTCTCTATGTAAACTCTCTGTTTTCAAACTCTGATTTGTGATGAAGAAGAGTCTTCCTTAAATAGCCATCGAACTGGGACAGGTGGCTTGTTTGGTGGAGGAAATGATGAGATTCTTTCTTCCTTTTTGACTAATGGTGTTTGTGGAGGACAAAGTGGCCATTGGATTCTTCAACTTTTGACTTTGATGGCAGACTGATTGCCAATTTGTCTTCTGACATTTTGTTTGCTAGTAATAAGTGAAATATTTCCACGTGTTTATGTGTCTGATTTGCCGTTTGGGCTTTTCTTTTTTTTTATTTTTTATTTTTTTATTTTATGGGCTAGGCCCAATTACATCATTTTGATATGGTTCGAATTATTTTACAGGTGAGAAGATGCCAAAACAGTCATCTTCGTTTTGATCCTCCAATTCGATGCATGCTTCAGAAGTTGAGCTGGAAGAGGGTTTTGTAGAACTGGTTTTGCTTTGTAATAGTTGAGACATGATTTCGAAATACTCATCCTCAGTCTTTGCGGCTGCCAACTGAGTTTGGGCAAAAGACTTTTGGGCCAAGAATTGATTTTGTATTTGGGTTGGCTTCATTAGTCCTTGTTTTTGAAGCCATGTTGTGACGGCTTGAGTTTTGACGCTTGGTGGTATTGAGAATTTTGTCCACCATCTTACTTTGAATCTTCTAGTTAGGATAGTCTGGACATCCTTTTGGTCATTTTCAAAGAACCATGCCAAGACCCATGGTATAAAGAATTTGGTAGAGAAAAGCATGAGAGGGTGAAACATGCGTTCCTTATCTGAGGGTTTGTAATTTGTTTTGAAGATTTGGAAGCTATCCTGGACTTCCTTGTGAAGGATTTCTGGGATGGAACCATATAGTTTCCACCAATGGGCGAACCACTGTGGGATTTTTGATGGATCCATGGTTAGGTTGAAGAAATACAGCCAAGTATGACTGAAATTCTTGTTTTGGATTAAAAATGCATTATACCAGGCTTGTTGGTAGTCCCAGTAATTGAATGTCTTACAATGTTTTATGGTGGTTTTGAAGTCTAATGGGAATTGTTTTGAAGTGTATAGGTTCTGTCCCCATTCGGAAGGAGGGATAATTTTGTGGATTTTTGCAGTGGAATAGTTTATTGGGCCCTCTTTTGGGTTATCCTGAATTGTTACCGAACCAGTCAATTCAAGAATGGATTTGTAGTAACTTTGGGGTTTTGAAAGATCCCATGGTTTAAAAAACCAACCATCTGGGAATATTTTTTGAATGATCAAATGAGGATTTTTATTGAAATAATTGTCCTCAATTGTCCATATGTTTTGAAAATCTTTTTTGATGAAATATTCAGACTTTGCTTTGAAATTAATCAAAGTCTGTGATTCATTAAATTTTGAAATTGTTTTGCAAGATGATTCTTCGGCTTTTACTTTGAGTTTCATCAAAGTTTGAGGCTCATCCTGTTTTGAAATCTTTTTATGAGAGGGAGTTTTTGAAGATTCACCCTTCTCTTGTTTTTGTAAAAATGGAATTTCCATCGAGAGACTTTCAATCTCAAGTTGGAGCTCCCGAAGTCTGGCAGCCTTTTGAAAGTTAATGTCATCATCCATTAACCCTCTGAGTTCTATAAAATTTTGAGGTGGAACAACTTGTTGGCTTGAAAGCCATTTTTGAATTTGTTTTGTTTCTTCTTCTTCTTCGTCCTCAACTGCTTGTGCCCAGGATTTAATAGGCAATGCTGAGGAGATTGGTTTTGGTTTAAGTAGTTGGTCCAGTTGGACCTCAATCTTCTTTTTTCTGGGTGGCATAACTCTCAAGACCTGTTTTGAAGAAATTCTCTGGTTAGAAAATCTGGAATTGAGTTTTGGTCTCCTTTTATAAATTCAATATCAAAATCAAATATGCTAAGAATGGCTTGCCATCTGGCAAAAATTTGTTTTGATGCAATGTTTTGAACATCTTTTTGTAAAACTTCTTTGGCTGACTTGCAGTCAATTCGAAGTAAAAATTTTTGATTTAATAAATCACTTTGAAATTTTGTAATGCACATGACAATGGAAAGAATTTCTTTTTTAATGGTAGAATAGTTCTTTTGACAATCATTCCAATGTGCAGAAGTAAATTGAACAATGCATTCTTTTGAATTTGATATTTGTTTAAGAATCCCCCCATAGCCTATATCAGAAGCATCTGTTTCAACAATTTTGGGTGCTGAAGGATCTGCTAAGTGTAGGCAAGGAATTTCTTTGACTTGTTTTTTGATGAGTTGGACAGTTTTAGTGTGGACCTCAGACCAAGTGGCAGGGTTTTTCTTTAATCTGTCATGGAGAGGTTTTGCAACTCTGTTGATATTTGGGCAGAAGTCTAAGACATAGTTTAAACTTCCTAAGAACCTCTGCAACTGAGTTTTGTCCAGAATTTTGTCTGGGAATTTAAACTTCCTAAGATATCAATATTGACATAGTGTTAATAAAAAATAAGGGTTTCGTTTGAGAATTATGCGATCTATTTTAAAATTAAGTGAAATTATATCTCAAATTAATAAAGGTCGAATTTATTGGTTTAGTTCAACTTGGACTCAAACTCATAAAAAAATATGAATCTAATTTAATTAGTTTTGGTTAAATTTTTAGGATCATATCATCATTGATTTGATTTTTATATCTCTATATAATATTCACAATTATATCTCTAGATAAATTTCACAGCTCACATAGTTGGAATTTAGATTGAAAATTTTAGTTTATTTTATAATTATATTAGTTGTTTTCGTAATTTTTTTTATAAACAATTTCCTCCGATTTTTTTTATAATAGATATTTGAGTTACAATTTGGTCAATAAAAATTGATGTATTTGATCTATAACATGGATCAAATTGATCAATTTTTGTTGATCAAATTATAAGTCAAATGTATCTTATAAAAAAAGAGTAATGTTATTGGAACACAAAACTTAACACAAAATATGACACAAATACAATACTGTGTAAAATAAAGAGAATCATGTTTTGTATTTGTATTTCAATATACATTATTGTATTTGTGTTTCATTTTATGTCAAATTGAATTTCAATAACATTATTCAAACAAAAAAAAATAAAAATAGTAGTATTTTTTAAAAAATTATTGGAGACTTTCGGGTGGCCGTCACTACTAGAAAACATGTATTTTCGGACGAAATTTTCGAACGGATTTAAGTTTGTAGGAATGGTATTTTGCATTTCGAACAGATTTGGGACGGTTTTTCATTACAAATAAGTTTGGTCCCAAATTCGTCTCAAATTTGTCTAAGTATTATATGCCTTTGTATATTCAAGATGATTTCCCACAAATTTCGGACGAAATCGGTTAAATAAAAAAGTTTGTCTGAAATGCATCTAAAATTTTGAGACGGAATTCATACGGATTTTTTTTTTATAAAAATATATTTAAAGTGTTTTTATTATTTTTTTTAATAAAAAATGAACTAAAAACAAAAAATTGTATACCCCGCCCAGTCACTAAAACTACTCGCCTTTGAGATTTTGATAGAACCCCTAAACAAAAATTTGTGTAGAGATAAAGTTATAACATCAAAAACAATGGTAACTAGTTAAGGGCAATGAAGCACAGAATGACGGAGGAATTTCTTTGCATTTGAATCTTCTAGGTTGTTAACATTGGGAGAGAAGGATCAACATTCATCTGCTTCTTCTTTTTTCACAGTGTGAAACGGAAATGAAAATCAAATCCAAAACCCTAACGTTTCGTCTTCCATTACCCCTCCAATCTGTCCATATTCACTAGAAGAAGAAAAAGTTGTGCTCCAAATCACTCAAAGGGAAGTCGTATTGCTCCAAGGAAACAACAAAAACTCAATCCGTTTGCAAAATTGTAGGTGACTGTGAGTACCAATTTCTTTTCTTTTCTTTATATTTTGTACATAATAAAATCAATCATTAGTCCAATTTCACTCTCCACATATTAGTTAATCTTTAAAATGAATGGGTAGGGTTCATTGTTGTTTCACATGAGTTTGATTTTATCTGCTTTTATTATATGTGCTGCGTTTTTTGTTATATGTGATGCGTGTGATGCGCTTTTACACAAACATAACACTCTCTTACTCTCTGTCAAACACACTTATATACCAATTTTTTTACTCTTCTCATACCCATCAATTTTCTGGTTTTTTTTAAAGTTTCGATTTTGTAATGAATTTTATCTTTGATTTTTCAATTGCAGTTGAACCTTGTTTTGGTTTGTGAAATAAAAATAATTTTGGTCTTGTTGGAGTTGTTCATAAAAAACTGTAGAAGGTAGTTATTCTCATCTTAATGAAGGAATTATTGTAAACGAATTGCAAAAGTTACATTTCATTTATCTTGCTGATTACTATTTTTTACGGCAACTATTATACAAATATTTTTCATTTTGGTTCCTTAAGTTATTTTAAGTTTCACTTTAGTCTCTTAAGTTTTGTTCATTTCATTTTGTTCACTTAAGTTATAAACGATAGACATTTTGGTTCCTTAAGTTATTGTTATCTTGTTTTCGTCCATTAAGTTATAA
The DNA here is from genome assembly GCA_037974755.1 of Cicer yamashitae. Lineage (NCBI taxonomy): Eukaryota > Viridiplantae > Streptophyta > Magnoliopsida > Fabales > Fabaceae > Cicer > Cicer yamashitae. Next base: position 33,303,394 of record JBBPBQ010000003.1, read on the forward strand.
TCGTCAAACATTTTGGTCTCTTAAATTACAAAAATTAGACATTTTTATTCCCTAAGTTACAATGTTAGACACTATTAGAAATGATCTAAGTGTATAAGGTTTGTAATATAAGCGACCAAAGTGTCTAAAGATTGTAACTTAAGGGAACAAAATAAATACTATATGTTTTAATAAACATCATGCAACTTATTTTACGGTATCATATAAACCTTTTAATTTACTTATATGTTTTAATTTGTAGATATTCAATAACTTATCATAAATTTAGGAAGATGCCATTGATAGTATGAGTCAACTTTAGGCTGAGTTTATTTGTGAAATAGTCAAAGAACAATTTTTAGAGGCTATTTTATTAGTTAATAATTGATAATATAAAGCTACTAATAGGTTGCTTCATCGCACTGTAGGGTCACTCACTTTGTAGCTTTCTACAACTTAACAAATGAAAAGGTTTTCTGTCCAGGTCATGTGAAACTTAAGAAATCTAATTCTCTTAAATGATGAGACGACCAATTTCAACAAAACTCTAGCAAGCATTAAAAATGTATTTTGGACTTGATTTATTGACAAATTTTATAGGTATACTCATTTTGTTTTATCAAATTAGTATTCTAACCTTTTGGTTTGTCTAAAATTGAATGAAAATAATTTGAGGGACCAAAGTGTCTAAAGATTGTAACTTAAGGGAACAAAATGAAACGAACAAAACTCAAAGGACTAAAATGAAACCTAAAAATAACTTAAGGCACAAAAATGCAATATTTACCCTTAAGTGCAATATTTCTTTGGTTTGTCATGTATACCAAATACCAATGACCTTCTGTAGCATGATTGACAAAAATTCCTCATGAAACAAACTAAATCATATTTCTATTTCTATGTTGTTATATGATAAAATATTTGTTAAAGTGAGGCTTACTTGTTTTTTTTTTCTTCCAGCTACCCTTTCTATCTTGCAAGAAAATTTGTGAAATTTCATTCTTTAAGGTAGGTAGTTTTTTTTTTAACTTTAGATACTCATGTCACTTATCACGTATGTAATTTTATCTCAAATTAATAGTCAATAAATTATTGCAAGTATATCTTTTTGAAAAACGTTTTATTTCACTTAACATTTGTTGCTTGGTAGTTATTATGTCCTTATTGATTTTTCTGATTGAGCTTTCAACCGAAGAAACTAGAGTTGCTTAAGATTTTAAGCTACTTGAGCTTATTTAATTAGCCAATTCCATTAAGTTCAATGAAATCAATTACTCTGTATCATATATAATAGTTATGAAATTGCTATGTATATATATGCATTGCTCAATCTATTTACACAAAACAAAATATGGAAATTGCTAGATTTGTATATGCATTGCTCAATTTATTTGCATCAAATAGAATATGGAAATTCCTGAGCACCGAAAATGGATGTATAAGAGACTTCTTCCAAATCGGACAGGATTGAGAAATGAGTTTGTTAATGGTGTTCGAGATTTTGTGAAGCAAGCAATTAAGAAAACCAAATTTTTTGATAATGGGGGTAAACTTAGGTGTCCTTGCAAAAAACATAGAAACATAGATTTATTAACTCCAAGTGAGGTTATGGTTGATTTGTATAAACATGGCTTCAAGCCAAATTATTGGTGTTGGGATTCACATGGGGAGGAAGCTTTGAGTTCAAATAATAGAAATAAAAATAACATGGACAAGGAAGATACATCGAGTCAGTCTTTAGAGGTCGAGCCACAAAGAAATCCATATGAGTCTATGATTTTTGATGCAATTGGGTCAGAATTTATGGGCCATTTTGAGCAACCCATGGAGGAACCTCCAAATAAGGAAGCCAAAGCTTTTTATGATTTGTTACAATCTGCACAAAGACCATTGTGGGATGGTTGTGATACACATTCCGAATTGTCTATGGCGGTTAGAATGTTGAGTATTAAAGCCGAAGGGCTCGCAACAGAGCGTTGATGAGATACTTCAAGTTATGAAAGAAGGTATGCCTAATGATAACTTGCTCATCCCTAATTTTTACAGAGCAAAGAAGTTGGTATCAAAACTTGGAATGGAAAGTAAACTTATAGATTGTTGCATCAAAGGGTGTATGTTGTACTACAAAGATGACGAAATAGAAAAAGAGTGTCGATTTTGTCATGCTCCAAGGTACAAGTTAGGTAAGGGTGGTAAGGAGGTGCCTTTAAAGTGTATGCATTATCTACCACTCACACCAAGGTTAAAGAGATTATACGCGTCTATGAATTCTGCACACCATATGAGATGGCACTATGAGCATCAACAAGTTCAAGGTGTCCTCGAACATCCCTCAGATGCTGAAGCATGGAAGCACTTTGATCTAACACATCCAAATTTCTCTTCTGAACCACGCAACGTGAGACTTGGATTATGTGCTGATGGGTTCACTCCCTTTGGTCAATCTGGTTCTCAATATTCGTGTTGGCCTGTAATTGTGACTCCTTACAACCTTCCTCCTTGGATGTGTATGAAAACTCCTTATTTGTTCTTGACAATGATAATTCCTGGTCCTGACAATCCCAAAAGTAAGATTGATGTGTATTTGCAGCCTTTGATTGATGAGTTAAAGTTATTGTAGGAAGAGGGTGCTTTAACTTATGATATTTCCACAAAACAAAATTTTGTAATGAGAGCTGCATTAATGTGGACAATAAATGACTTTCCTGCATATGGAATGTTGTCAGGATAGATGACTGCAGGAAAATTGGCATGTCCCTATTGCATGGAACGTACAAAAGCATTCCGTTTGAGGCATGGTGGCAAGGGGTCGTGGTTTGATTGCCATAAACAATTCTTGCCAAATGATCACTTATTTAGAAGAAATAAAGATGCATTTTATAAGAATAGGATTGAAAAGTCAGAACCCCCTCCTAGGTTGACTGGGCAGGAAATATGGCAGAGAGTTCATATGAACCCAATGATAATTGATAATGATGAAATTCAAATACCAGGGTATGGAATTGATCATAATTGGACAAAACGAAGCATTTTTTGGGATTCTGTCCGAAATACCAGATTCTGTCCGAAATACGTCCAAACATTACCACATATCACACAAATTTAGATTTTAAAGTTTGTATGAAAACCGTTTGAAATCTGTTGAAAACATATTTGGGATGGAATTGGGACGAACGTATTAATTTGCGACGTGGGTTTTTTAGACGGCACCCTGTCCGTCCGAATGTCGTCCGAAATTGTTATTTCGTTTGAATTCCGTGTGAATGTTGTCTGATTTACGTCCCAAATTCGTCTGTAAAGCCATATGAAAATGGCTATTTTCTAATAGTGCGTGGCCACCCTTTGTCCCCAAGAAGATCTGCCTCTGGCAGCATTTGCTATTGACAAAGTAGTATCTCTCGATGAGTGGTCAATTACCTCATTGTTATTTAAGATTTTTCAAGTTAGGTTAACTATTTAATAGAACAACAATTAAATAGTTAAACGGTTAACGGTACAAAATTCTTATTGGACATAATAGAGTAATCTAAGGTTCAAAACAAAATTCCAACAAATTCTTTTTTAGGTTTAAATATATGAATAATCCTCGTAATTAAGTTTTTTTTTGTATTTTTAATTTTAGTTTTTGTAAGTTTTTTTTTTGTTTGATTTTAGTCTTTGTAAATATTTTTGTTTTGTTTTTGGTCCTTATTATTTTATTTTCACTAGTAGAAAATTCAGTTTTTAATACAGCGAATTAAGTCATTTACGTGCCACCAGACTTAACAAATGAGGCGGAGGTCGGTTACCTGCTTAAACGAATTACCAAAATGAGGCGGTGACAATTTTTTAAATATGTAAAACGCGTTTTTAATACGGTTATATTGGCCACCGACGTAAAGAGATGGTAAAAATGAAAATAAAAAATTAATATATCTCATCTTCCTCTATGTTTAAATCGGTTACTTCCATAAACGATTTAATAAAATGAGGCAGTGGTAATGTTGTAAATATTTGAAACTTGTTTAATGCAGTTACATTCATAACCGATTTAAGGTAGACTTAAAACATATAAAAAAATCTCTTACGTTTTATCTTTCCCAACCTTTGCTTCTCTGACTTCCCTGACCTCTGCGTTCTAAACCTCTACATTTTATTCCCTAACCTCCATTGCAAAATTGGTTTTTATTGAAATTGGTCCCTACAATTCTTTATATGTCTATTAATTGAGGGACTAAACTCAAATATTATATTTATTACAATGACTCGTTCCAATAAAAAATCAATTTTACAAGGACTTAAACAAAATAGTAAAGATAAAAAACAAACATAAAATATTTACAACAAAATTCAAACAAAAAAACTTATAGAGAATAAAATCAATAAAAGTGCATAATTACAGGGACCAATCATATATTTAAGCATTGTTTTATATAGTAAAATTCCAACACATAAATCAATAAATTTAGTGCTTAATAACAATTGACTATTATTCAATTTCATAATTGATTGGAGTCATAAGGTGATTTAGTGGTATGTGAGAGTGGGAGTGAAAGTAGGTTATGGGTTCAACTCCTCCCTCTAACAAAAATCAACATCTGTTTACACCTAAGAAAAAAAACTTGTTAGCCGAGAACGGTTCGAAAGTCGAATTTTAGGGTAAGTCATGATAATTCGACAGTCACATTCACCTTCCATGTCTTTATATTGCCAACAGGGAGCTGACCCACCGTGGGGCGCCAAGAACTCCTTCAAACAAGAAGTTATCACACACTACTCACGTAATTAACCAAGAACAACTACATGTCTGTAGGCCATGATTTATGGCCGATAGGATTAGTGTTTCCTATAAATACTAGTACTTGTAATATTTCTACCACACATATTCCATTAAACAATTTTTTTTACATTATCATTATCTTTTTCACTTTATTTTACTTTACTTAATGCATTTGGTTCAGCAGCTTCACATCGACACCGTACTTAACACTCTTTGGAGTAGTTAAAGAACCCATAATTGAGGGACAAAGTTTTTTCCTCAACGTAATCGTTTGAAACAAAAGTGAATCAGAAAGTTGAGAGCAGTTAGTTGTTTCCTCGACTAAGAGCATGTTTGGTTTTCCATTTGCAACTCTAAATGCAATTTTGTAATGGAAAAGTGGGTTGACATTATGTTTGAGTTCTCTTGAAAATTAATTCTACAAACTTAATTTTGTTCCAAATCCACATTTAGCCAAAATTAACCTAATTGGTACTTTTGAATTGCCTATTTCACGTTTAGAAGTATAAAAAAAACTTTCTACCTATTTTGCCACTAACTGCAACATACAATAATCGCAAAATTCACATTATATTATAATAAAGTATATACCATTTTTAGTAAATACACATTTAAAAGTACGTTTGATTATATAATAAAGAAAAAATTATTTTATAAAATGACATATGTAGAAAAAATATCTAAACATAAATTATGTTAGAGAAAATTTATAATTTTAACTAAAAGTGAGTTTGCAAAATGAAATTTACTCAATGGTACATTTGAAAACGTTAATCCAAACACATATTAAGTCTTTTCCCAACAATAAATTTGGCATGCCTAGTGGGACACTACGTTATCGACCATTGATAAGTTCACTTCGCTAGGACATAGTTACCTTTGGCGAATGCACTTGCATTATGGTAAAAATGTCAATAGTACAGAACAACCGTCAACTTCAACATCAAATAAGTCATGAAAACATAGGTCAAATGATCCTCCTCAAACATTGGAAATGCCTACGTTTGTAGTTGTTCGTAATTATTTTGGAAATAAATGGGTGATCCACCTAAGCAACCAATGGTTATGACCACATCTGTTATTAGACAACAGGTTGACATAGGGATACATGACATCATGTATCAAGTCTCACAAATTTTTTGACATTGTTAAACCAATGGTTCATAACGAGGTTCAACAAGTTAGGGAGCTGGAGACAAAATGAGGCAATTAAGGTGACAATTTTATCATTTTTTCAATTCAACGAACAGAAGGGAACAAAGGTCAGGTAGGCTACCAAAGTTAGCCGATCTTTGCACCAGCAGGACTTTCCTAGGTGCAGTCGAGTCATATACATCAGTACCTTGTGCTCGTTATAATTCCCATCCTAGTATCTTTGTCACGGCTAACCTTGGGGAGCACCTAATGGCAAAGAATACCTATAATCAGGCTAACCTTCAATATGGTCATGTACATATGGCTAGGAAGCAACCTAAAAGTAGTACAAATTAGGATGCCGTCAATATCGTCCTATGACAATATTTAGCATGCGAACAACCTGTTCTACATTGGAACACAAGCCTTTGGGGTTAATACCCACCTTGATCGGCTAATCCCACAATACATCTACCACAACCTAATGTACCTTCACGACACCCGATATGTTCAACTCTACCAAGGACAAACGTGAGTTATACTGGTGAACAACCATGGGAAGCTAATCTAATTTAACAACATAATACGCCAGTGGTTCTAAGAACTCCTTTGAGAAACACTGTAGAACTTAATCAATAGCATAAATGGGGGAACCCCCCACCTCGTGTGGCACCAACCAATTGCAGTCGAGGTTGGACCTCACCGACAAAAATTGTTGGATCCCAACCTCATAGCCGATACAATCAAGAGGTACTTTTGAGATTCATATGAAATCCATTGATAGGCCTATGATTAGGAAGTCTTATCTTGAATGGATAGACAAATTAGTGCCTCTACCTAAAGGCTATAAAACTCAGGAATTTACTACCCTTTTTAGGGAAAATGGCAAATCAACAATGGAGCACATTGGAAGCTTTACTGTGTAGTGTCGTGAAAAGAACCATAATGAGCTTTATAAGTTACAATTGTTCCCTTTATGATTGACAGAAAAAACTTTTACTCGGTCTTTTTCTCTCACACCAAACTCCATTTAGAACATAGCAGACATAGAGAGATGTTTCCATGAAAGATTTTAATGGCCTCAACCTAAGGTTATGACAACCGATTTGATGAGTTTGAAACAACTAGTTGATGAATCAGCTACGGAATTCATAGAGATGTTTAGGAAAAAGGCAGGGAAATGTTCAATCCAATTTCCTGATGTAGAGTATGCTTCCATGGTCATCAGTGGTGTGCATCCTCAACTAAGGGAGAAGTTTGTTGGACAAGGCTGCCATTATCTAAATGATTTGGCTTCCTAACCAGTATGTTTTGAACAATTTATTCATGAAGAAGGAAAGGAAGCGTGATAGTCGAGGAAGAGGCCAACACCCAATTTCTATAATTGATTTGGAAGAATATGATGATGATATGTCAACTAATTCTATGGCAGACATGTTGACAACTAAGATCCAAAAAACTTCTTCCTTGGAATCATTTTATCATGAAAGTATTTGATTTCTCTTTATAGATCTTGGAGTTTTCATAGGCCTCTAGTCGAAGCTCTTCAAGTTGTTGCAATTGAAGCTTCCTCTGTAAACCTACTTGATCAAATTCAAGGTTGCAACTTTTGACTACCCAGTAAGCACAGTGCTTTATTTCCACAAGAAGGTGACATGCTTTTGCAAACACAAGACGATAGGGAGACATTTCTATTGATGTTTTGTAAGAAATCCATTGAGCCCAAAGAGCTTCCTCTAGTCAAGTGCTCCAATCCTTCATATTTGGCATAACAATTTTTTTCTAGAATTTGTTTAATTTTCCTATTTGAGATTTCAGCTTGCCCATTAGTTTGGGGGTAGGAAGGTGTAGAAACTCTATGCTCAACCCTATACTTTCGAAGCAAAGATTCTAGGGTGTGATAGTAGAAATGAGTGCATTGATCACTGATAATTTCTCTAGGTATTCAAACCTGCAAAACATTTACACCTGACAAAATCCACAACAACTCGAGAATCATTAGTTCGAGTGGCTTTTGCCTCCACCCATTTAGAAACATAATCAACAACAAGTAAAATGTAAACAAAACCAAAAGAGATAACAAAAGGACCTATAAAATCAATACCCCAAAAATAGAACACCTAAAAAAATCATATGCTGCTTGGGCATTTCACTCCCGCGAGTGATTGTTGTACCCGTTCTATGATACTACTCACAAGTGCAAAAAGTTTTAAACACATCTTTGATTGTTGTACCTGAGAAGCATGAAAGAAGTTAAGAATAGACTAAACCTCACAGTAGGGAACACATATCTTCATCACCTAGTCACTACAAAATTTTCAAACATATGGATCATCCCACACGTAATACTTGTCATCACTTTTAAGTTTGTGAATTTGTGATCTAGAAGCATGTGGAGGTAAAACTCCGGCAACCAAATCAGCAAACCACAGGTAACTCACATAGATATAGAAGCTTATCATCAAGAAAATGTGAGAGATTTTGCCTCAGTATAGTCGAAGACTTAATGTAATATAATTCAACGGTAAACAAGTAGTATTTACTTTGCCTCTTCAAACTTTGAGTATTCTTCTTCTACCTCATCAAGCTTATTACTAGAAACATTTCTAGTCTTCTCAACATTATGGAAAATTGTCGTTGAGGATTACAAGTAGTATTACATCTCTTTAGGTATCTCTTTTGAGTTAAAGATTTGTTGTTACTATCAAACTTGAGTACATCAATTCAAATGAGTAATTGACACATAATCTTTCTAAGGACTCTTACTCTTATTGAAAGGATAATACAATTAAATTCTATATCAATTCAAGTGTATAAAACTACTTGATTGATTTATATCAATTTTTAATAATTCTCATCAATTAAATCCTTATTTGAACATTGCCTTTTTCTTTTGATACATAAGTCATCTTTGACTTTTTCAACGATAACATGATTATCATTTTGTTATCCTCATTATAAGCTCATTTTTGGATGATCCTTTTGCCTTCATGTTCTAGTGTAACATCATATGTACTATTAATTAGAGGAACATAATTATTTCTCAAGGGAATTTTGTCTTTCGACGAATAATAATTCTCCATTGACTTGTTGACTCAAAGACATTGACTTCTTCAGAAGATAACTATATCTGAGGAACTGTTTCTTCACAAAGACATTTCCAAGTCATTTACTTCTTCAAATGATTTGACTTTTATTAGAGCATTGACTTTTTTAAAGGCTTATCTTGTTAGAGGATTATGTGACTTAAATATCACATATTTTTATTTCTAGAGTCTTGAACAGAGGATCAAGAAAAGTCTTGACTTATGGTTGACTTTTGCCAGAGGTAGATGATCATAGTAGAGCTTTTTGCTTAGTGATCAAAAGAATACGCGTTGACTTATTTTCATTGTCTTTTTATTTTGACTCAAAGTATATGGCATCAGATGCTCATTGCAAATATCTTGTTAATGTTGCTTAAGTGAATCATTTGTTGCGATCAGATGAAGATTCACTTTATAACATTATCAATGACTTTCTTATATATTATGATTTACTCTATTAGTAAACAAAATAAATCATTTATTAGGTAATAAAATTATTCGTGTTAATAACACTCAAATTATTATTTATAACTTACTTATAATCCATGCTACCTTAAAATATAGTCATTAATATAAAATTTATCTTCTAACTTAATTTGCACACTAACACAATTAAGGGATAGTTGTCCTATTATTTGTGTTATCATCAAAATATATATTAATCAGATGATTGTAGTTAATCCAACTTTGCACTTACAAAACTACACTTCTCCTTCATCAATTTTACATTAATGGTTTTATCAAATTAACAATTTTGGTCAAGTACATTAATATTGTATTCAAATTTTGACCATGCTTTACATTCTTAGTATTACAATCGATTATCAATTGTCAATGGGATGCTTAAACTTTTACATTTAATTCTCAGTTACTCAATGGCTACGATTTTGTTCTAAGATTTACCACCAATGACGATTTTAACGTTTACTATTTAGACATTTTTCCAAAATAAAATAGCTTATATACAAAGTATGAAAATACATTCATTCTTATGGATGTATAATAACTAAATGTCAATGGTTATCGTTAGTTTTTTATTTTTAATTTTTTTTTTTATTTACAACTTTTACTTGACCATACAAACTACGAAAATAAAATGTGATTGTAGATTTTTGGTTTTTTTTAACTATTCTTAACATAAAAATATACAAAATCAAAATTTTATTTTGTATTTTGAATACTTTTATAAATATTTTATTTCTTTATTTGTATGTCAGATGTCAATGGCTTTACTATATTTTTGCTTTAATGGCTTTACTATATGTATCCAATGATTGAATCCATAACCATAGTGTACATATTATAGTACGTAATATACTACCTATTATTGTATATAATTCGTTCCAATTATTTCCACTTATATTCAATTGGTCCATTAACCACATTGTAGCTTATCAGATCACATATGCATAACCTAACTTTATTAGCGAACTTGTCCGAAAATTGTAATATATTGGACATGTCACACTATCTATATATATAAGTATATATATAAGTGTGGGTGTATATATATATATATGTGTGTGTTGGAAATGATGAAAAATTAATTGAAGAATTGTTGGTATTAATGGTGACATTAATGAGCTAGTGTGGTTGTGAATTGAAAAAATGAGAAGTCCCACATAGGAGGGATACCACACTTTAGAAGGGTATATAAGGTGGAGGTATGTACCTTGGGGTGTGCCCCAAGGGGTACCCCAATTTTGTGAAGGAGGGAGAACGCAAGCAAAGTTGGCAACCACACACGCGCACCGCCGCCGTTCAGCCCGGCCGGGCTCGGGTCTTGGTCTTGTATTATTATTATTATTTTTTGTAAATGAAAAATAAAAAAAATTATTTAATTAATTTTTAAATTAAATGCTTGCTTGCGTTTTACCTCTGATTGTCGCGTTAATTACGTAACTGCCCTCCACCGAATCTACCTAATGATTTGATCCAGTCTTCTCCTTTTTGCCCAGTCAAAACCCTAACCCTAGGTGCCACGTAACTGCTGTTGCCCGGTCTTTATTCAAAGTCAAAAACCCTAGCGCACTTTCAGGTAGTCAAAGGCGCACGTTTTGGGTGGGCAGCGCTTTTGGAGCACACGTTTCCTGAGGTCAAGGTTTGGAACGGTCAAAAGGAGCGCACTGATGGATCCACTGATTTCTCTGATCCAGTTACGGAATTCCTCTATAAATAGAGAGCTCCCCTTAGTTGAAAAATCACACCAAAAGCACTCCGCTTCTGAGACTTTTCTCTCTTCTTCCCCCCGTTCTTACTTCTTCATCTTCTTCTTTTTCTTGAGTGGCCTTCGTGCCATATTACGAGTGGTAGTCGTCAGACTGCCATATTGAGGGTGTAATTCGAACGGTTTTCTACGGTGCAGTAGAACTCCGTAACAGTGATATGGGCTGTTTTATCCTGGGGACTTCGTGGTTGATAGTCTGCCTTGCACCTTTTGGGCAGTGCCTCGAAACGTCTTAAAGAGAGCGACCTAGTCCGCGACTCAACCCAGTAATATTTTCGGTGGCATAAATTGTTTTTTCAAACTTTTTCAAAATTCAAAATAACAATATGAAAATGATTTTAACTCTACAAATAATCTGAACAATATTTGACACACCAAACCCTCTAAACATAGTTCAACATACCAAAGTTCTATGGCAAGGCAATCAATCATTAATGAGTTTTATGATTTTGTTGTGGGTTTCAGTTTACAAAAAGAACAATGGAGCTTAGTGTGGTTCAAGTTATAACTTATAAGGATGGAGCTTAATTAGCACTCTTTCCGTCGTTGTGTATATTGAACCTTTTCTTTTTCTTTGCTTCAGAGTGATAAAAATGCACAAATTTCTTTCTACACAATTTAATGATTGTTTGAAAGAGGACAATATAAACTTGTCATAAATGAGTGAAGATGTTAACACTATGTTTTTGGCTTGGTTTGAAGCAAATCGCGAGTATGTTTGTAACATAGTGAAATCAAAAGATTAGAAACAATTAGAATTTTAAAATTGAAAATATACAATTTTGTTGTAAGGAAAAGTTATTTTATTATTTAAAAGTACTAATGATTAGTAAATATATATGTTTTAGATATTTTTTTAATTAGTATATAAAACAACAATATAATCTATGATTGAATAGCTATATTAGAAATTGCTACTATGATCATCAATTGATAGTGGAAGATATAAATAACGATCCACCACACACTTATATACTACTTGCACCACACCCTCAATTTAATCAATTTTAAAATATAACTAATGATCCAATTTGGATGCCAAAAAGATATTATATATGAGTCGATTTGATACATAGGAGATAAATCGTTTAGTGAGGTGCCTACGAAAGACTAATTAATACCTCGATTAGTATCTGCAAACACAATTTTTCAATAGGAGTTAACAAACCACTCGCTTTATGTGAAACCGATAAATTAATTGAGCAAATCGTAATACTTTTTGCACCGAAGTCACATAAATACAATCTCAAATAAAAATCAAAAAAAATATTGATGAGTTTTAATTAAACTTTGACTCAACAAATAAATAATCACACCATTCAACTTTTCCACGATACATTTATTTTGATAATTTAGAAAGAAAAAAAATAGATATTTTAATTAAATAGTATTTTATAGAAATATATTTTAATAAAAATCTGACTCTATTTATTTATTTCATGTTTTGTTAATTGAATTGTCATTTTATATGATGTGAATGATTGTGTGTGTTTTTGAATATTGTTGCTATTTTATATTTAAATAAAATATTACATTTTAAATACGATTTTGTAAAGATGATTATTAAAGATAAATTATTTTTACTGTGTGTTTAAGATGAACTTATATTTCACATATATGAGTCTTGTACCTCATATTAGATGAATTTTGAACTCCACATAGAAGATCTTTTGTCTCACAGTAGATAAGTTAGTGCACCATGCACCATATAACAATGGGAAGTCATTGAGTTGATTTATTTATTTTCTGAATAATAAATGTATGTATTTGAATTATCTTATTATTATAGATGTGAATTATCGTTGATATTATTTATATTATTTATATAATATAAAATTATTTATATTCTAAAAAATTATTTATATTATTTATATGTTTAAAGAATAATTTTAGAAACGCGATTACTGTGATGGAATTTTCATGTTATCGCACCGCCTGAGAATACTTCTTGTGAGTCAATCTCTATCTCATGTGAGGATATATTTTCCAAAGACTATTTTTACTCACAATCAATTTTATGTTGTCTTATCTAAAGTCAAATCAAGAAATGGTTTGAAGCTACTTATTTTGGATGATAAAGGTTCAGTTTGTAATACAACTACTTGTTGTACATCTTTTATTATATTTCATTTACATATATATATCAACTTTAACTAATGGTTTTGTTATATTCAAGAAACATGTTGTTTTAAACTTTAATTAATGTCATATTGAGATATGTAAAACGTATGGCTCAGTATGGAAACAATTTATTGTATGGTTTTCAATTTCTTCATTTTGTTTGAATCGCTTTTTTGTTGTTGTAATCATGTGTCGTTACATAAATTTTCTTGATGTACATTGTAGAGTTCTGCAATTCAATATAATTATATGCATTTAGTCATTCAGTAGACTTCCATAATTTTAAAAAAATAATATTAATGGTTTATTAACCTTTCGTCAGTTAAATAATTAAAACCATACATTTTTTAATTAATTATTTTATAAATCAATAATCATGTGAGAAGTCATTCTTTTAAAAGAATGTTAAGTTTGATATTATGTTTAATATAAGAATGTTAAAAGAATGTTAAGTTTGATATTATGTTTAATATAAGAAATACATAATTTCATTTACTTTAACAAAGACAATTAAAAAAATTCTCATCGGTGATTCAAGTCAATGGTGGTTATTGTCTTTTCTGAATACCAACTATGACAATTAATATTCCAAATAAAACATTTCATAATTGGCTAATAAAAATACTCTTATGCAATTATAGATGTTCATACAAAATTACCAAGATGTTTGGAATGGAACATAATATTGATAGTTAACCATATTAGACAAGCCATCATGTAACCATATTATTCCTTCTTCACGATCTTCCATTGTATTTTCCATTTCAAACCACTATGGTTTTTTACAATTATTAAATTTGGTATGGTGTATCCACGTATTCTTTTGAAATTCTTTGGTAAACGCTACAAATTAAAATAAACAAATAATAACATGTTTTCAATATCACTAATTCGTTTAATGTGTAAAAATAATAACTTATTCATTTAGATATAAATGATAAAGTATAAATACCTTACAAGTTTTGAACCTTCTCTTAGATATTTTTTTAAACAACATCAAATAGTTGTCTTGCACACCGTTTTAACTAGTGAATGCATCCCACCCTTTTACAAACCACATTTCTCTGTCATGCAACTCTACCAAATTGTCAAATGATCTAGCTTCAATATGAATTATATAAATATAATTAAATATATTAATTTTGTATTCTTATAAGTTAAATATCATTAATTGAAAAATAAAAACCAATTATAGACAAATCCAATAATTACTAACTAATATAATCAAGAGCGCATGCACCAATTAATTCATCGTATTTTATCATGTCAAATACAAAGACTTCTTCCATTTTAGTTAATTTTTTCAGAGATCATATCGAATTTTTTTGAATAAAATTAAATACATTTACTTATAACCACACTGTTGTCCAAATTTACAAATACCATCCCTAAGAAGTTACCTTCTATATTTGCCATTTTCAACGGTTAATCCTGAAAAATACCTTGCATGAAATGCATTATGTTAGATATTATTTTAGAATTATAAAAGAAATAATTGTAAATGGAAGCATGACAAAAGAAATCGGACGACATTCACCGATGATTCACTACAATATTTTGGTGCTATGGCAACGTTTAATTTTTTATGGTAAAAAAAACGATCTCGTAGAGTCAAATAGACAACGATTTTTATATTTAATTTGTAGTAGTAGAACATTAAATTTTATAATTTCTACAACAAAAGTTAAAAACCGTTCTTGTTGTTTATTGATATATTTACGCAAAATTTAATAATCTTTCTTGTTTAGTTTTTAATAAAATTGTTCTTGTAGACAAAACCCTTCTTGAAAGCAAAAACTGTTCAGAAATATTTCATTCTACTGCACGCTTCGACAACTCTCTCTTCTCTACGAGCAAAAGTCCCCAAATATTTCATTCTACCGCACGCTTCGACAACTCTCTCTTCTCTACGAGCAAAAGTCCCCAACGAGAACCCTTTTGCACAAACTCTATCATCTCAACGAGAACCCTTTTGCACAAACTCTATCATCTCAACAAATCCTTTCTTCTCTATTTCGCAAACTCTCTCTTCAGCAAACTCTCTTTTCTCTTGTGCAAAACAATCAATTTGCGTAACCCTCTCTTCTCTCTCGCAAGAACCCTCTCTTCTCTCTCGCTCAACCTATTTTCTGAATGAGAAAGGGGAAAAGCAAGTGTTGGTGAAGGAAGCTTGTGAATGAACATTGCTCAACATCGATTAAGGTTTTTCTCGTGACTTGCGATGCTTCTCTCCTCTTTTCGCAACTTAACATCGCTCAACCTTTTAGTAGGATTTCTGCATCTTGCAAGACTTACAACACTTCTACCTCTTCATGACTTGGTGATTTTGGTATTGTTGGAAATGATGATGATATTAATGAGAGAGCTAGTGTTGTTGTAAATTGAAAAAATAAGAAGTCCCACATAGGAGGGATATCACACACTAGTAGGGTATATAAGGTGAAGGTATGGCCCTTGGGGTGTGCCCCAAGGGGTACCCTAATTTTGTGAAGGAGGAAGAACGCATGCAAAGTTGACCACCACACACGCGCGCGCGCTGCCGCAGCCGTCTGGCCGGCTTGGCTCGGCTTGGGCCTCGGCCTCGGCCTTGGCCTCACGTAACTGTTGTTGCCCGATCAAAACTCAGAGTCAAAACCCTAAGTTTGGAGTACACGTTTTGGTAGAACTCCAATATAGTGATTTGAGTTGTTTTATCCTGGGGACTTCGTGGTTGATAGTCTGCCTTGCACAATTTGGGCAGTGCCTCGAAACGTCTTAAAGAGAGCGACCTAGTCCGCGACTCAACCCAGTAATATTTTCGGTGGGATAAATTGTTTTTTAAAAGTTTTTTGAAATTCAAAAATAACAATTTTAAGACGTTTTCGAACTGCCATGTCTACCGACGAAATTACTGGGACAAGTTCTTCTGCTTCTGACTACAACAAACCGTTTCGGCTTAAAGGATGTCACTTCAAACCATGGCAACAAAAGATGTTATTTTTTCTAACCACGAAAAAGCTTGCCAACGTTCTGAAGGATGACATTCCTGTTGTTTCAGAAAAAGCTGAACAAACAGAAAAGGATAAGATAGCTGCTGAATTAACCCAATGGGAACATAATGATTACTTATGTAAGAATTATATTCTGAATGGACTTGCTGATGATCTGTATGATTACTACAGTTCCGACATCAATAATGCTAGAAAGGTTTGAGATGATCTAAAGAAGAAATATGATACTGAGAAAGCTGGAGCCAAAAAGTATGTTGTTAGCCGCTACCTCAAATATCAGATGACAAATGACAGATTAGTGGAAGCTTGGTCTCATGAAATCCAGAAAATTGCTCACGAAATCATCTCTAAAGGTAAGTCCCTCGATGAATAGTTTCAAATTGTTGTTATTATTGACAAACTGCCCCCTGCTTGGAAAGATTTTAAAAATTCTCTTAGGCATAAATCAAAATAATTTTATCTAGAAAGTCTGATAATTCGCCTTAGAATTGAGGAAGAATCCCGTAAGCAAGACCAGAAAGATGAAGTTCTTCTTGTGGCAAATAACAAGAAAAAGAAATTCATCGGAGCAGTTCTGAAGCCAAACGACAAACAACTAAAGAATCAGAATTGCTCTTCAAAGAACAGCAACAAGAATGGGAACCCTCCAGAGGCCCCAATTGCAAGGCAGCAACCACTTCCTAGAAATGGCCCTCTCCCTTTTCTCTATTTTCACTGTGGGAAAGAGGTTCATATGGCACACAAGTGTAGGAATAAGCCAGGCCCTGCTAATCAGGCTAACTTGGTAGAAGAGCAATTCGTTGCTATGATAACTGAGATCAACCTTGTTGGTGGATCAGATGGATGGTGGATAGACACTGACGCCTCCCGCCATGTCTGTTATGATCGTGCTATGTTTAAAACATACACTGCTGCTGAAGATAAGAAGGTGTTGTTGGGAGATTCCCATACCACTAATGTTGCTGGTATTGGAGATGCGGAACTAACATTCACCTCTAGAAAGACCTTAATTCTGAAGGATGTCATGCATACTCCAGAAATAAGGAAGAATTTGGTTTCTGGGTTTCTTCTCAATAAGGCAGGGTTTACTCAGTCTATAGGGGCAGATTTGTACACCATTTCTAAAAATAGTATTTTTGTTGGGAAAGGGTACGCCACTGATGGCATGTTTAAATTGAATGTTGAAATCAATAAAATGTTTCCTTCTACTTACATGTTGTGTGATTTTAATATTTGGCATGCTAGACTCTGTCATATGAAAAAACGTGTAATTTCAAACCTAAGTAACTTAGGCTTAATTCCAAAGTTATCTTTAAAGGATTTTGAAAAATGTGATTTTTACAGTCAAGCTAAAATAACTTAAGAGTTCACATAAATTAGTAGTTAGAGAATCTGAACCTGTAGACTTAATACACTCTGATATATGTGAACTTGATGGGACGCTAACCAGAAATGGAAAACGTTATTTTATCACTTTTATTGACGATTGTTCTGACTATACTTTTGTATATCTTATGAAAAATAAAAGTGAAGCGCTTGACATGTTTAAGATCTTTATAACAGAAATTGAAAATCAATTTAGTAAGAAGATTAAGAGATTTCGTAGTGATAGAGGAACAGAGTATGATTCCAGTTTATTTAATGAGTTTTATAAAACCCAAGAAATTATACATGAAACTACTGCACCATATTCACCTGAAATGAATGGTAAAGCTGAAAGAAAGACTATAACTCTTACTTAACTTGTTGTTGCTATTATGCTTAACTCTGGTGCTGCCTCTCACTGGTGGGGGGAAATTATTTTGAATGTTTGCTATGTTTTGAATAGAGTTCCTAAATCTAAGAACAAAACATCTTCTTATGAGATAATGAAGAAAAGACAACCCAACTTGTATTATCTTCGAACTTGGGGCTGTCTGGCTTATGTCAGAATCGCCGATCCCAAGCGAATTAAACTCGCTAGTAGAGCCTATGGATGTGTATTCATTGGGTATGCGGTAAACAGTAAAGCGTATAGGTTTTACCACCTAAATGGAAAGTGATCATAGAATCAAATGATGTTGACTTCTATGTAAATAAATTCCCTTTCAAATCGAGAAATAGTAGGGGCAGCGAACCTAGTCAATTTCTTGTGACAAGAAGCATTGAAAGCAACACACAAGGCGAAACAGAAACTCGAAAGAGTAAGAGAGTAAGAGTTGCTAAAGATTATGGACCTGAATATATGGCCTATAATTTAGAAGAGGATCCTACAAATCTCAAGGAAGCTTTGTCGTCATTGGATGCAATTTTATGGCAAGAAGCTATAAAAGATGAAATGGATTCTCAAGAGTCTAACAAGACCTGACATTTAGTAGACTTGCCTCCTGGTTGCAAACCAATAGGTTGTAAATGGATTTTGAATAAGAAACTAAAACCCGATGGATCTATTAATAAATACAAGGCACGCCTTGTAGCCAAAGGTTTTAGACAAAGAGAAAATATAGATTTCTTCGACACTTTTTCACCAGTCACTAGAATAACATCCATCAAGGTGCTCATATCACTTGCAGGTATTCATAACCTGGTGATACATCAGATGGATGTTAAATAGCTTTTTTAAATGGTGACCTAGAAGAAGAAATCTATATGGAACAACCTGAAGGTTTTGTAATACATGGACAAAAAGACAAGGTCTGTAAGTTAGATAAGTCTCTGTATGGTCTTAAACAAGCTCCTAAACAATGGCATGAACATTTTGATAACTTGATTTTGTCAAATGAGTTTAAAGTGAATGAAAGTGACAAATGTATTTATTACAAATTTGAAAATGGCATTTGCACTATCATATGTCTCTATGTAGACGACTTACTCATACTTGGTTCAAATATTCATGCTGTAAATAATGTAAAATCACTGTTGAGTAACAACTTTGATATGAAAGACCTCAGAGAAGCGAGTGTAATCCTTGGAATCAAGATTACTAGGTCAGAAAAGGGAATTTATTTGGATCAATCTCACTATGTTGAAAAGATCCTAAAGAAATATAATTGCTTTGACTGTAAACCTGCTTGCGCACCATATGATCCAAGTGTGAAACTCTTCAAGAACAGTAGAGAAGGTGTTAGACAAACTGAATATGCGAGCATCATTGGCAGCCTCAGGTATGCCACTGATTGTACTAGACCCGACATTGCCTATGTCGTGGGATTGTTGTGCAGGTTTACTAGTAGACCTAGTATGGAGCATTGGCATGCTATCGAAAGAGTCATGATATACCTTAAAAGGACCATGAGTCTCAGATTACATTATCAAAGATTTCCTGCTGTCCTTGAAGGATGTAGTGATGCTGATTGGAACACCTTACCAGATGATTCCAAAGCAACCAGTGGCTATATTTTCAGTATAGCCGGTGGTGCTTTATCTTGGAAATCAAAGAAATAGACAATACTGGCTTAGTCCACTATGGAGTCTGAAATGATAGCACTAGCTACTGCTAGTGAAGAAGCAAGCTGGTTGAGATGCTTGCTAGCTGAGATCCCTTTATGGGAAAAACCTTTGCCAGCTATGTTGATCCACTGCGATAGTACCACGGCTATTGCAAAGATTGAGAACCGTTATTACAACGGTAAGAGACGACAAATACGTCGTAAGCACAACATAGTTAGAGAATTACTTTCTAAAGGAGCTGTTATAGTGGATCATGTACGCACTGATGAAAATTTAGCAGATCCTTTGACGAAAGGATTAGCTAGAGAGAAAGTCCTAAATACATCCAAAAGGATGGGACTAATGCCTATAGATCAATGAGTCACTTATGATGGTAACCCGACCTAAAAGACATAATATCCCAAGAATTAGGTTCAATGGGTAATAACAAGTCATAGTGATATGAGATGAACATGCTAGATTATATATGAGAGAAACATGATTCCTGAAGCGATATAAGGATGAGATAATCGAAACTCTTAATGAGATCTATACTCTATGTGGAGTAGAGTACCTAGCTACAGGAGTACTCTTAATAGACTCACCTATGTGAATGTGGAAGTGGGGGCTGCTTCCTATGGAATTTCGAGGCAGAATTCCTTGAGCGTTCACTATACTAGGTTAAACGTGCATGGCCTTAAATGCACGGGCTTTTGAGAATACACCCAATGAAAAGGTTGTGTGTGGGTTTGATGTTAGAGATAGAGTTCAAGACTACGAGTCACTCTTGTTGAATCTGAATCTTACTTGCTATGCAAAGGTTCAAGTCAAGAGACACCTTTGTTTATGCACAATCTTATAGAAACTTTTGACGATATTTTAGAAACCTTCTTTTTTAAATTCAAGTGGGGGATTGTTGGAAATGATGATGATATTAATGAGAGAGCTAGTGGAGTTGTGAATTGAAAAAAATAAGAAGTCCCACATAGAAGGGATATAACACACTAGTAGGGTATATAAGGTGGAGGTATGGACCTTGGGTTGTGCCCCAAGGGGTACCCCAATTTTGTGAAGGAGGAAGAACGCATGCAAAGTTGACCACCACACAAGCGTGCGCGCAGCCGTCCGGCCGTCTCGGCTCAGCTCGGCTTTGGCTTTGGCTTAGTGGCATATTATTTTTTTAATTGGGTTTTCAAATTAGGTAGTTTTTTAAATAACTTTGATATACTAGGTAGTTTTTTAAATAACTTTGAGGCGACATATGCTAACAACTGTTCATCTTATAGTAAAGAAACGTGTTAGCACAATTAGAAAAATAACCACAAATATGTGATTAATTTGCATTTGTTTTTCATGTAAATAATTAATCAATCATTTTATTCCTTTAAGATCAATGAATAAAGATTATATAGAAAATTTTACATATTTTACATTCTTCTTCTATATGTTGATATTTATTGTTACTGACTTATGTTTGAATTGGTACTGTTAGAAATAGCTGTTATTTTATCAATGAATAAAGATTTATTCCTCCATGTACATACTAGATAGTTAATGTGAATTTACAAAATCATTTTAGAGTCGTTACCTTTTCACAATTGTTGTTGTTTGAATCTTCTTATAGTGTTTTGATGTTGTCGATGAGTTATATTTGAATCTGCTCTCTTTGTTTTGAAATCTACTTTGCATTTAAATTTATTAATTTGAAAATATTTATGTATTAATTACTCTCATAGTCACTTTTAGAAATAGTTGCAAACCTTTTTTTCGCTTCTGAAATAGCTCAGGATTTCTTGCTAAATGATAGTGTTGATCTAAATAAATTTTATACCTGCATTGTGTTACTTATTGAATATATTATTTTTATTTTGTAGAAGAATGATGGTGATACAGATGAAGAATTTTAACATTTAGAAGCACAAGATGAAGAGATAGATATCGATACTTAAGTTTTCTTTATTTTATTTTATAGATAGAGATTTTTATTTCAAAGATATTATTTTGATTGCCACTTTTTCTCTAGAACACAAATATGAGAAATTGAATCAGTAAGTCGTATGAATGACCAATAATTACAATGTTTCACCAATTTTTATTGTTTGCTTGACACATTGCTACAATAGGCATACCAAAATATATATATATATATATATATATATATATATATATATATATATATATATATATATATTGTGTTTGACCACTATAACAAGGGACAATGAACTTTAACTATAGTATTACAATAATTTTGTATCATCGCAACCATTATATTTTTAAATTTATTATAATATTAAAATAAATATGTTTTACTAAAATTATTTTCCTGAAACACAATAATTTACGATACTATTTTTTTAAAAACATTTTTTATTTTTTGCAACAGTTATAAATCATTGTCGTACCTTAATTAAAAAATTTCCTACAAGTACGGTTTCTACGAAAGGAACGGGTACAAAACCATTGGTAATTCTACCATAAAATCATTCTCTAAAAGTAAGCAATGAGAACGGTTTTAACTTGCGAACGGCAAACCGTTGTCATTGTAAAACTGAAAAATCGTTATGTAAAGGGTAGCTACAACTACGATTTTAACAAAGCGTTGTTAAAAAAAAACCGTTGTGTAAGGTAAATGCAATGAGATAATCACATGTAGCTTCTTACTCCCCATGAAATATGCATATTTCAAATGCTTTGGAAGTGGTTTTCATCTAAAGTTAGTGGATGCTCAATGGAGGGGAGTGTTCTGCTGGTGGACGAAACTACACATGTTGCTGCATAAACATTAGTAGAAACAGAGACATCGTCAAGTGCATGAACATCCGAATGAGCGTAACATAAATGAGCATCAGTGTAGGTGTCACAAGTGTACATATCAATAAAATTAGAAAATGAAGGAAAATCTGCAGCGAAAATATCAATACAAGTATCATCAACTAAATTACCAAGCAATTGTATCTGAAAAATGAAATGCTCATTCATGGGGTGTTTCATAGCATCCAAAATGTTAATTTTAACAATGCCATCTCCAAACTCCATGGAATGAGTACCATCAGGAACATCCATTATGATTCCTGCATTTTTCAAGAATGGTCTGCCCAGAATGATAGGTGCCTTGCTAGACTTTGTCTCCCCTCCATGTCTAAAATGTAAAAATCAACAGGAAAAATCAAGTCATTCAATTTTAATTAGCACGTCTTTGACAAATCCAATAGGGTGAGTATTGCTCTTGTCTGCTAACTAAATTACAACACATATTTGCTTCAAAGGACCAAGAGCAAGAGAGTTGAAAATAGATGTAGGCATAACATTAAAAGAAGCTCCCAAATCAAGCATAGCATTATCAAATTTACTATTGCCAATGGTGCATGGGATAGTATAAACTCTAGGATCCTTGCACTTCTCATGCATCATTGGCTAAATGAGTGCAAAAACATTGCGATTCAGGTTAACTCTCTCATTTTCCTTCAACTTCTTTTTGTGTGTGCACAACTCTTTAAGGAACTTGATATATCTTAGAATTTTCATGATTGCCTCGAGTAAAAGAATATTCACTCCAACATTTCTCAACACGTCCAAGATTTCCTTTTCTTTATTTGTGTCATCCATCTTTTTGGTTTTCACAGTTCTTTGAGGGAATGGCAGTGGTATCTGATGTGCTTCGTCGTCATCTTATGTAGCGTGAATAGGGCCACACGTGGATTTATTATTTATTTTTTTGGCCACATGGATTATTTGTAAAAATCTATATGTTTGATAAATGAGATTTAAAATCAAAGAAGGTACGACTAAAAATGCTATCACTATCACCTATATGATGTAACACTGATTTTTAACATTTTGTTTCAAAATAATTTTTCAAATAAAATACAGTTCTCTTTAAATAACTGTATTAAATTACATTGTAAAATTGTCATACGCCGCCATTGTTGACTAACCAATCACATGGTCTGCCAAAAATGAAAGCACACTTCAAAAAATTAGCAAGTCCCGATTGTATTTTGAGCGGTTCCAAATACAAGGCTTGATGAGCAAGATGTCTTTTCAATTATCATAACGTGTTAATTGATTCTATATTTATAGCATTAATATCTAACAGCGTCTCTTAGACTTATTGAAAAAAAAAAATGGTTTTTTTTAACATTTAAGAATACAACCAACAATTAAAAAGAAAAAAAAAAAAACAACTTTTGTTACATAAAAAAGAAAACGACCTATTCTTCCCTTTGTAACATAAGGTAAT
Source organism: Cicer yamashitae (assembly GCA_037974755.1). Taxonomy (NCBI): domain Eukaryota; kingdom Viridiplantae; phylum Streptophyta; class Magnoliopsida; order Fabales; family Fabaceae; genus Cicer; species Cicer yamashitae. Next base: position 33,327,338 of record JBBPBQ010000003.1, read on the forward strand.
GTACTCTCTTCTGTAATTTATTGATTCTATCAAATGTATATATGTAATTGTTGATAAGATTTATTTATTTCAAATTCTGCAAACAAAAACAAAATTCGAATGTTTGATTAAATTATCTTTTTTGTTGAAGCAAATAATATAGAGTAGCTGGAAACGTCATTGGTTGTGCAAAACTTTCAACATCGAAGACAGCCGAGTACCTCAGCGCATGCACATGAGGAATTTTGTATGGATGGTTACCGACCCAACAATTATACTGTTACTTTTACTCTATTTCTTCAATTTTTTTTTTTATCTATTTTAAAATTTCACATGTAATTTTTGTTAAATAGTTAATTCATAATGATTTGTATTAATAAAGTTAGTTAAGGAAGTTAGAATATAGTTAATAAAGTTAATTAGGTTGTTGTAACTTGATCATATAGTAGTGGTTATAGAGGAATCAAAGGATCTTGAGAAATTGAAGGTGGAAGAATTGCAAGGCTCCTTAGAAGCCCATGAACTGAGGGAAATAAAGAGGAGTGCTGCAAATATAGAGGCACTGCAAGCTCAGGTCAGCAAGAAGAATAATCAAGATGATATGAGATACAAAAAGGGAAAATACAAGTGGTACAAGAAGCAAAACTCTGATGAAGGGGCTAGAAACTCGAGGAATCAGAACAGTAGTAACAATAACAGCAAGAAATCAAATGGTAAGAAGAAATTTAACAAGAAGGAGATTCAGTGCTACAATTGTAAAAAATGGGGGCATTTTGCTGATGAATGTAGGGCCAAGAAAGTGCAAAGAAAGGAAGATGAAGCTTATATGGCACAAGCAGATGATTCAAATTTAGATTCAGATGATGTATTGCTAATGGTTGCCACAAACTCTGATGAATGTCTAGAATTATGGTATCTTGACACAAGCTACTCCAATCATATGACAAGGCATAAGGAGTTGTTTGTAAGCATTGATGAAAGGGTAAAGAGGGAGATTAACTTTGCCGATAACAGTTTAGTGATTGTTGAAGGAGTTGGGAAAGTGCTGATTTAGAGGAAGGATGGAAAACAATCTTTTATATGTGATGTGTTGTATGTACCAAACATGAAGAATAACTTGTTGAGCCTTGGACAGCTGCTGGAAAAAGGATATTCAATGAAGATGCAGCATGGTGAAATTAAGATGTTTGATAGCTCAAGAAGACTGATCTTGAAGGCACCACTCTCAAAGAACAGAACTTTCAAGATTGAAATCCAAATCAGTGAGAACCAATGCTTGGCTACTAAAGTTAGAAGTAAAAGTTGGTTATGGCATCAAAGATTTGGTCACTTGAATTTCGGAAGTCTCCAGATGTTGTAGGACAAGAATATAGTGCAAGGAATGTCTGAAATTCATATACCAAAGAAGTTATGTGAGGAATGCTGCCAAGCTAAGCAACACATGAATTCATTCAAAGCTGAAGTGCCAACTAGATTTTAAAGAAGTTGGAGGTAATTTTTTTCTAATGTTTGTGGACCATTTGAAGAAATGTCAATAGAAGGCAACAATTATTTTCTAACATTCATTGGTGATTTTACAAGAAAAACCTAGATCTATCTAATCAAAAAGAAAAGTGAGGTGTTGACTGTGTTTAAAGGATTCAAACTAATGTCAGAAAGACAAAGTGGTTATGATCTTAAAGTGATTAGGACAGATGGAGGTGGTGAATATCAATCCCATGAGTTTCATGAATTTTGTGAAAAGAGGGAATGATACATGAAGTGACTGCGCCATATACACCACAACACAATGGGGTTGTAGAGAGGAGGAACAAAACTATCCTAAATATGGCAACAAGCATGCTGAAAGGAAAGAAAATGCCTCATAAGTTCTGAGCGGAAACATTGTCCATTGTAGTCTACATATTGAATAGGTGTCCAACTAAGAGACTTGGTATTAAAACCCCTAAAGAAATCTGGTCTGGAAGGAGACCAAATGTGAGTCATCTAAAGGTGTATGACTCACTATGTTTCAGACATGTGTCTGCTCAAAACAGAAAAAACCTAGATGACAAGGGATGAACAGATGATATTGCTAGGATATGATTCAACTGGGGCTTATAAACTCTATGATCCAAACAAAAGGAAAATTGTTATAAGTAGAGACATGTACTGGTGGATGAATCTAAAGAATTGGACTGGAAGATGGATGCCACAGCCAGCTCAAGCAGGGCAGTAACAGTTGATCTAGATGATGATCAGGTGCCAGGATCAGCAGCTCAGCCAGCTCCAGAACTAGTGAGACGTTATGGGAGAATTAGACAGCCTTCAGTAAGATTGAATCAATTTGAAGTAGTCTCTGACTCAGTAATCCATGCAGATGGAGAATTGATACATTTTGCATTGATGGTTGAATCAGAACCGGTCAGTGATGAAGAAGCCTTAAGAGATCCAAATTGGAGACTAGCAATGAAAGAAAAACTCAATTCCATAGAAAGGAATAAGACCTGGGAGCTGATGATATTACCAGTTAACAGAAGACCAGTTGATGTGAAATGGGTCTATAAAATCAAGATGAAGCCTGATGGACAGATTGCCAAGTACAAAGCCAGACTTGATGACTTGTTAGTGACTGACAGTGATGAAGCAGAAATCCAGCCATTCAAGGCCAAGATGGAAAAGGAGTTTGAGATGACTAATTTGGGCACACTGTCTTATTTCCTTGGTATTGATTTTGTAACCAGAGAGAATGAAGTTTTTATGCATCAAAAGAAGTATGCTAATGATGTATTAAAGAGATTTAATATGCAAGATTGCAATGGAACTAGCACCTCATCAAAAACAGGATTGATCCTGTCAAAGGAATGCAATGATGAGTTGGTTGATCCTGTAATGTTCAAGCAAATGGTAGGATCTTTGAGGTATTTGTGAAACACAAGGCCTGACATAGCCTATCGTGTTGGAATGGTCAGTAGATATATGGAGAAGCCTAGAACACCTCACTACTTGGCAGCAAAGAAGATTTTGAGATATATTAAAGAAACTAGTGAACTTGGACTGCTATATCCTAGAGATTCACATGAAAATGAAGTTGGCTTGACTGGTTTTACTGATGCTGATTGATGTGGAGACAAAGATGACAGAAAGAGTACCATATGTTATGTGTTTATGATGAATAAGTCACCAATCTCATGGTGTTCAAGGAAGCAAAGCATAGTAGCATTGTCCACTTGTGAAGTTGAGTATGTGGCTGCAATAACGGGAGCTTGTCAAGCTCTATGGCTGGCAGAATTGATGATTGAGTTGGGGCTGAGAAGTGAAGAACTAGTGAAGATAATGATTGACAACAAATCTGCAATAGATCTAGCCAAGCATCCAATAGCTCATGGAAGAAGCAAACATATTGAAACACGATTTCAGTTTCTAAGAGACCAAGTGATCAAAGGCAAAATAAAGCTGGAGCACGGCAGTTCTAATGATCAGAAAGCAGATATTCTAACCAAGGGATTGAAGAAGGTGAAGTTTCAAGAGATGAGGCATAAGCTTGAACTAACATCACTTTAATCCTTTTGAATTAGGGAGAGTGTTAAATAGTTAATTCATAATGATTTGTATTAATAAAGTTAGTTAAGGAAGTTAGAATATAGTTAATAAAGTTAGTTAAGGAAGTTAGAATATAGTTAATAAAGTTAGTTAAGGAAGTTAGAATATAGTTAATAAAGTTAGTTAAGGAAGTTAGAATATAGTTAATAAAGTTTGTTAGGTTGTTGTAACTTGATACTATGCAAACTATTTGGTACAAAATCAAAATTGGCCATGTTGCTTGTACTACAAGTAACTGAAATAAACTTGATTCTATTCAATCCCTTTTCTGCAATTCCAATTCCTATCATTTCCAAAATCTATTCTAACAATTTCTATGTTACTTTCTCTAATGACTAATGAGATTCACATTACTCTCTCTATTTTTCCTTGTTTTTGGTTCTTTTTATTCTCTATAGCTCATGCAATGGCAGATTGAAAAGATAAAAAATTTGTTTGTGGTTGCCAAAGAGTTATTATAATATATGGTTGATTTTATAAGTATATTTGTGTTTGATTTATACAAGTTTAATAACTGTAATTGAGAGTTTTTTTGTGGGTGTTTTGATTGTAGGTATAACATTCAAGCTTTACCCCTTCAAGACAAAAAGAGAATGATAATTTATGTCATTGTTGATAAAATATGATGTTTTTGAAATAGAGATACAAAATGCTTATAAAAAAGCACAAACTTAAACTAATTAGCTTGAACTTAAAAACAATTTAAGTTCAAGTTATACATGTAATTTAGCTTGAACTTGACCTGATCAGTTAAACACAATTTGGAAGAAAAAATAATTTAACTAATTTAGAAGAAAATAAATTATTACAGGGCTTATGAAAAAATAATTTAACTAATTTGGAAGAAAAAAAATTATTACAGGGCTTATGAAAAAATAATTTAACTAATTTGGAAGAAAATAAATTATTACAGGGCTTATGAAAAAATAATTTAACTAATTTGGAAGAAAATAAATTATTACAGGGCTTATGAAAAAATAATTTAACTAATTTGGAAGAAAATAAATTATTACAGGGCTTATGAAAAAATAATTTAACTAATTTGGAAGAAAATAAATTATTACAGGGCTTATGAAAAAATAATTTAACTAATTTGGAATAAAATAAATTATTACAGGGCATATGAAAAAATAATTTAACTAATTTGGAAGAAAATAAATTATTACAGGGCTTATGAAAAAATAATTTAACTAATTTGGAAGAAAATAAATTATTACAGGGCTTATGAAAAAATAATTTAACTAATTTGGAAGAAAATAAATTATTACAAGGCTTATGAAAAAATAATTTAACTAATTTGGAAGAAAATAAATTATTACAGGGCTTATGAAAAAATAGTTCCTCATAAGCGCTTTTAAAGGAGGTCTTTTAAAGCGCTTTCCTAATAAGCGCTGTAAAAGGTTCACACAGCCTTTGGACATGATAAAACAAAGAGGCATTTCATATATAAAACCCTATTACAGCGCTTTTCTAAAAAAACGCTGTAATAGGGTTTAAAAAAATAAAATAAGGAGGTCTTTTACAACGCTTTCTTCATAAGCGCTGTAAAAGGGTCACACAGCCTTTGGACATGATAAAACAAAGATGCATTTTATATATAAAACCCTATTACAACACTCTTCTAAAAAAGCGCTCTAAAAGGCTTTTAAAAAAATAAAATAAGGAGGTCTTTTACAGCACTTTCTTCATAAGCGCTGTAAAACGGTCACACAGCGTTTGCATACAATAAAACAAAGAGGCATTTTAAAGTGCTTTCTGTAAAAGCGCTGTAAAAGGCTTTTAAAAAAATAAAAATAAGGAGGTCTTTTACAGCGCTTTTTCACAAGCGCTTTAAAAGGCTTATAAAAAAGCGCTGTAGTAGGCTTTTAAAAAATAAAATGATGAGACCTATTACAGCGCTTTTTCAAAAAAGCGCTGTAATAGGGTTTTATATATAACAGTAAACCTCTTCAGTTTCATGTTCATTACGTAAATTTCATAAGAGTGTTTCAGTTTCCTCTGCGTTCTCCTTCTCATTGCGAACCCTACAAGAGTTTCAGTTTCCCTTGTTTCTTCCTCATTACTTACTCTCATTACGTAAACATCCTACACCTACGATCGTACGTAAACATCATAAACATCAAGTAACCCCGTTTTCGTCCTCATTTTCGTCTGCGAACCCCGTAACCCTATGATCGTTCGTAATCGTTCGTCCTCGTTTTCATCGTCTTCTGCGCCGTTCGTCTGTGAACCCGTAACCCTAAGCATTAAAAAGAGCTATTTCAGGTATTGTATTTATTAGTTTCTTGTTTCACTAAAATGCATGTTAACTTATTTTGCTACGTACTTAGACTACTGCATGTTGAACTTTGTTGAAGTTATACTGAACTGAACTGCATGTTGATGTTGAACTGCATGTTGTAGATAAATGGATACCAACAAGGAGTTAGATTGTCAAAATGAAGAAGTTGGCAACACCAAGACTTACGAAAATGAAGTCAAACGTGGTGCAACAATAATGCAAAATGTTATAAAAGCAAGAAGTACTGGGCAAAAATTTGAGGTATACTTTGTTTGTTGTTTTCTTTTTTTGCTGTTTATACTATACTTTGTTTGCTGTTTACCTTGTTTGATGTTTATAATTTGAGGTGCTTACTATATGAGTTTATAGGTTGGATGGAATGAGAGTGGTCAACCAATTGACCCCAACAGTTCCATGTTTGTTAGTTATATTGGAGCTGTTGTTCGTCAAAATATCCCAATCACAATAGATGATTGGAGAGATAAGGCATTGAAGAATGCCAAAGATGTATTGTGGGCTGATATACAGGTAATTTTTTTACTCCACCCTATTACTTATAAATTTTTACATACTGCTTTGAAGTATTTTACTCAAACTATATATTTATTTGGTTTGCAGTCAGCTTTTGTTCTTGATGAGGTGAGAAAGAGTGATGTGCTCAGAGTTGCCGGGAAAATACATCGGGGCTTTAGATCTCACCTCTCTAATTGCTATTTAAAAGATCGTGAAGGAAATACGAATGCGGAAGCTCCAAAAATATATAAACATTATATATCAAATGAGGAATGGAGCGCATTCGTATCAAAACGTTCCGACCCCGCATTTGTTGTAAGTGATTAATTTATTAGCATTTGTGTTTTATTGTTCATATTCATAGCGTATTTTAAATTTTTACTAGATTGTTATTTTTTATATTTAGAATATTAGTAAGGAAAATCGCGAGAGGGCAAAAATTATTCCCTACCCATACAAGAAATCTCGTATGGGATATGCTCGTCTAGAGCAAAAACTTGTAAGTAATCAAACATCACTTTTATTTAATTAATGTGGTATATTATAAACTATACTATCTAACTAATATTTTGTTTATGATCTTAACGATAATAGCTACAAGACACCCAATCCGATCAACCGTTGGATCGCCATATATTGTGGAAGGAAGCTCGTGTAAATAAAGACGGAGTGGTTGATAATGAAAATGTACAAAAAGTAATAGAACTTTGTGTAAGTATATTTATCACTTTAATATTTTTTAATATTGTATTTTAAAAATGTTATTGAACTTATCTTTTTAATCCTATGTGTATTTTAGGCGAATCTTGAATCGGAAAATCAAGAGGACAACAAGGCAAGTTGCAGGGACATATTAGGTAAAGTGTTTAATGTTCCTGAATATTCCGGCCACGTGAGGGGGAAAGGATTTGGCGTAACTCCTAGAAGTTATTTTTCACAAGAGAAGCGTCAAAATCCATCTAACGAGGAAGTATTAGAGAAGATTAAAGTATTAACGGAGCAAGTGGCCCTCTTGGTGAAGACAAATAAAGACAAGCAACTTGCGGACCAGCCCCAACGTGAAATTCACATTGAGAGTGAAAACGCAAGTTGCAACATTGGTCTCAACAGTCTTCCTGAGGTAATTAATTACTTAATAAAATAAGAAATTCATTCAAGCTAATTGTTTCACATACTTATGTATTAACCATTGATTTTAGGGGGTCACTCCATGTGTGCTGTACTTATCCTCCCCTACTCATCGGAAGGTCGGAAAGGGAACATTGTGCAATGCCCGGGCGAAGTATAGCACAACACACCAATCCCTGCGGGCCATGTCAAAGTATCACCAGTTATTGCTTTGGAACCAAATGCACCGTTGCCTATACCGGACAACGATGCAGATCTGAATTATTTGGGCGAAGCAATTGGCAGCTACGTGGCATGGCCCAAACATCTTGTTGCTCTTGACAAGGTATGTTTAATTAATTGAAATGTATGTTTAATTGATTATATTTAATTGCTGAATTTTTTCCAATGTTAACTTTAATTTCACATTTATTTAGATTCAAACAAAGTCTAATAAAGGGAATGATAAGAAGATTCCCAGAAATGAAACAGTCACATCGCCCGAAAAGGTTTGTAACATTTATTCTGTAAGGTTTGTCATTTTTTCTGATTCAATAAACTAACAATTTGATTAACCTCATTTTTTCAAATTCAATCTAATAAACCACCCGCACAGCAAGCCAGCTGTCGCACCATGACTGGATGTTCGTGGCAAAAATAAAGCCGGCAAACTTCAAAAATTGGAGGGTAATAAAACTGGCAAACTGCAAAAGCTGGAGCGTAATAAAGCGGCCAAAGTTGTTGCTGCTAAAAAACTGGATCGTGTAAAATCAGTTGCTGCTCCTGCTCCTAAAATAAGTCAGCCACGACTTGCTCCATATGGGTCGTGTCTTGACATACAGGCAAAAAAAAATATGGGCAGCGACGATTCACGAATAATAAGCATGGATAAAGATCTATTCGGAGATGCGTATGAAGAATTTTTTGAAAAAGAGCACATATACGAACTTCTCGACCATAAGGAGCTGAGTGCTACTGTTATCAGCATATACATGAGGTAAAAATTACTTTTCATCGCATTTATTTGTAATTAATTTAATTTATTGGTAATTAATCTAATTTGAAATTTTCATTGAAGGTTTTTGTATGTGAAGTTCGTATACACGCGCAGATTGTCAAATAAATTTTCATTCTTGTCTCCGCATAAGATATCGATGCTTCAACACGATCCAGTGAATGTAAAGAAATACGTTTTAGATATACTATTAGGAAATAAAGAGAATGATAAGTTATTCCTTGCACCATATAATTCAGGGTACGTAATTATATATTCTATATTTATATCTTTTTTAATTTATGAGATCTTAATTTATTAGTTGTGTAAACTAAATTTTTGTTGTTGTAGGGCACATTGGGTGCTAATTGCAATCAATGCGACCTCTGAAGTTATATACGACCTAGATCCCTTGCACGGCCATTACAACAATCGCCCCGAGATAAAGACTTTGTTCGACACGTAAGTAATATTCATTTATTTTTTACATATATATATATATATATATATATATAATGTGTTTAATAATGCTATAATAATCACATTTATTTATTCGATAGTGCTTTACAAGTTTTTCAAGCTCAAAGTGGTGCGACAGTGTCGAAGCTAATGTCAAATAACATCACATGGATTCCAATAAAGGTTTGAAATATATGCTTTTAAATTTCACTTACAATCAATGCACAATTAAATAATTATTGACTTATATGTTTTATTTTATAGTGCCCTCGTCAAACTAACAACATCGACTGTGGGTACTATGTATTGCGATTCATTAAGGAGATTGTTGATAAGAATCAAATTATAATCCCAGAAACGGTACGGTATTTAAATTATTTGATTTTCATATATAAACAATGTTTATATTTGATCCTAACTTATTTATGTTCAATTTTTATATCAGTACTTTGACAATTCCAGTCCAACGTATTCTAAAGAAGAACTAACAAAGATAGAGGAAGACTGGTGTCAGTATGTGCTTGAAATGAATATTATTTGATTTGCTGAGAAATGGCATGCTGCAAGGGATATGGTAGTTCTGTGCTGTTTGTGAATATGTAGTTGTGAATATGAATATGTAGTTGTATGAAAATATAGTGAATCTGATAGTTATATGAATAGGTAGTTGTGTGAATATGTAGTTCTGAGCTGTTGTGAATATGTAAATATGAACTGATTGTTGTGAATATTTGTGCATATTTGTGCATTTTAAAATATGGTGAATCTGTTGTTGTTGAGTACTGATTCTTGTGTGTTTTGTAGTGTTGTTTTGTTGTTGTTGTTGTGTACTACTGACTGATTGTGAACTGATTATAGATGAAAATGATTTTGGAATAAAAATTATGAACTGATTCTGGATTAAAAGACAACGCTTTTAAAAAAAGCGTTGTAATAGGTGCATAATAATGCATCTATTGAATGCACCTACTACAGCGCTTTTGTGAAAAAGCGCTGTAAAAGGTGCATAACAAATCATCTATATGAATGCACCTATTACAGCGTTTTTTTGGAAAAGCGTTGTAATAGGTGCATAATAATAAAACAATTAAATGCACCTATTACAACGCTTTTTTGAAGAAGCGCTGTAATAGGGTCAAAATAATGCATCTATTGTTATAGGGATTTACAGCGCTTTTTTAGAAAGCGCTGTAAAATGCGTATAACAAGCGCGAAATATATCCACTTTTTTTACAGCGCTTTTTTTTTAAAAAAAAACGTTGTTGTATCTTTTTACAGCGCTGTTGTATCTTTTTACAGCGCTTTAAATGGCTTAAAAAAAGCGCTGTAAAATGTGTTTTTTCGTGTAGTGCCACCTACATTTAATTTCTTCAGATGATATATAGATATCAATAATTGAATAATTATTGTGCTAGGGATATTTTATTTACATAATAATATGGTTTTAATCTTCTTTTTGTTTTTAAAAATAGGTCTGAGGTTATATATAAATCAAAAGATCCATTTTTTTCACCACATCCTTTCCATCCATTAAATTTTACTGAACTATTTTTGTGTTATTGTGCATTTGTACTTTTGAATAGTTTGGTCTTATTTAGTTTTGACTCTACTCATTCTTTTTATTTTCATGAGTATTTGAAAACTATGTATTGTGGTATACTATTGTAAGTTTCTTCAAGTTACCTTTTAGCTATTTTTTAATTTTAAGATGCTTTTTAAGAATTATATATGTTTGCAGTTGTCCCTTCAATTTTCTCTATATTGGTCTTTTTCCTAATTGTCCTAAAAGACAAGGCCATATCTTCAAAATTATTGTTGCATCCTTAAATGCAAGTTTAATCAAATGGTGGTTTCATGCTGACTTATAGAAATAATTTGCATGATTGAGCGACTCTTTACTTGCATTCTAATAATGCACTATATAATCACATTGCTTCCTTCATTTTTTTTAAACTCAATATCTTACTCCAATGATAGAAAATATTAAAATTTCAATTTTTAATCTATCACTACTTTAGTCTTCTTTCTTAGTTTAAGGACAGACCATGATATCCTAATATAAATTTCTATGGCAACTAAAAATACATTTTATTTTTTATCATATTAAATTATACTTTTTAATTTAATTTTTCTTTAGTAAAAAAAAAACCTTTTCAAGTTTAATTTTTTTTAAATAAATATAATTAAAACTTACAACTCTTATTGTTAAGGCTAATTATGTTCTATCATTAATTTCAATAGATTTGCAATGAAATAAGGTTGCTTATAAATGAACTATGTAAAAATATTAATGGAGCCACTCTTGTTATACAAAAAATATCGGGGATAAGATTTATATATTGAGGATGAATTTGGTTTCATCTAAATTAAATTTTTCGTTTAAGTTTTAGAGAAGACAATTAATATCGCCGTTGTATTTTGCAATTACCATGAATAAAAGGCAACGTCAATTTATTTCGTCAAGTTGGTTTGTATTTTCAAGGAGATGCATTTAATCACGGTAATTTATATGTGACTATTTCAAGAGTACAATCAAAGAAATTATTACAAATTCTTACTTTTGATGATAAAGAAAATCTATGTGACGACGCTATAAATATTGTGTACTATGAATTTTTCAACAAGTTGTAAACGTGTAGATGAAGCTTCTTCGATGGTTAAAACTTTTTTGGTAGTAATTAGTTACTTATTTGTCATGTATAATTTTGAAATCATGTTTTTGGTTTATGAGATTTAAATTATTATATTTATTTCGTCAATTTTATTACACGAGTTTCTAATATGTGATTTATTTGTCATACTTAATCCTTTTTTAATAAAGAATTATATATATAATCTGCGCAATAAACATAGTAGGAATGAAAAGAAGAGAGTTGATTGTTGATATGTATATTAATAGAGCAATATATGATAAATAAAATAAAAATAAAGAAAGATTTTAGTAATTTGTCTATGTGCGACCCACGGTTTACGCACTAGTAAGAATTAAAAGGGGGAGGGAGTAGAGACGGAACAAAAGAAGGGTAGGGAGTGATTTGCTTCTTTTATAGGCAGGGTCAAGTGATTATAAACGTCATGATTTAATTAGGGAGATGTGACCTATTTTAGGGCTACACAAATCGACACTCTTTGTTTAATATATCTAAGTTAGTTAAAATATCTCATTCTCTTTATATCATATTACTAATTTTTTCTATAAAATATTAATCTGACGTAACTCAATTGATAGTAATATCCAAACGTAAATTATATCTATAAGATATTTGTTAACAATAATTCGTCCGTAACATGACTAAATTACTATCCGACGAAATATTTTAATTGAACTTCAAAAAATATTTCGATTCTAATTATAGACGGGATAAAAACTCTTGTTTAAATTTGTGACATTTAGAATCTTTTGAAAATTTAAATAGCCGTAAGTTTTACGTGAGACACCAACATTAGTAAAATTACTTTAAAATTTTCTAAACAAATTCTCCACTAATAAACAACTCAAAATAATTTATGAAAAATGTTTGCACCATAATCTCGTTTAGCTCCAAGGTGAAATACTACAAAAACATTAATAATTTTTTAAAAGTCGAAAATAAGTAGCACGCTCTTTAAATTATCTTGTTTGATATTTTTAACTCTGAAAATATTAACTCAATAAAAATCACAAATCATATTAAGAAGTCACACTATTAAAATCAGAGTCCATTTTTAAAATTTGATTGTCGGTAAAAATTTCAACCGCCTCAAACTTAAAATTTTCGCTATAACTTCTAAATCATATATATGCATACTATAACACGCTACAACTTTATTTCTCGTCCAAAAAAAACTTTAGTAATTTGGCAAAACAAAATTTCTCTCCCGCTATTTCAAATAAACTTGTATTTAATATAATAAAGTAATCAAAAATAAATTATATTTTAGTATCGAGTGTAAGTTTAATTAGTGTAGTTGAACATGTGCCTACACATAGTAAGAAAATAATTATTTAAATGTAAATTAAATTTTTTATTTTAATAGTAATATATTGACAGATTTTAATAGTTATGGACTGATAATTTAAAATAGATTTTCATTATTTAATAAGAGTTATTTGTTTTATCATATTTATTATTAACAATAACTAATAATGTATATAAAAGTCACATCGCAATATTTGGCCCAACATGTATAAATCACCTATTATTGTTATTGTAATCCGTTACATTATTATGCCTTTCTCTAAAAAAATGAATTTAGCCCAAACAAAAACTAATGATTGGGACCGGTGTTATAACTCTTATAAAACTATAAGATGGTACCGGTGTTATAACTTATAAAACTATAAAAAAGGGTAATTATAAGTCCGTTGTGTAATCTTAATGGCCGCAAAAATCACTCAAGCTTGAACAAAAATCTTTGCAAGATCCATTCAAGACATAAAACATCCCTTTTTGTGCTTCCCTCGATTTATTCTTCCACATGAATCAGGCGTATTTTAGATAGCAAACACACCAAGTTCGCCGCGATTGATCTAATCACTATAATATTTTTATCCTACTGCAACACACAAAAACCGTTTTTTAACGTAAAAAAATCGTAGTAGTAATCCACAAGAACGATTTTTTGTCCGTGGAAAACCAAGATTAATAATAATTTTTAATTTTATAATTTTTTTAAAAATAAAGTTACCCATTTTTTACGGCCAAAACAGCCACAAATGAGACAGTTTGTGGCGGCCTAAGCCCTCACAAACTGTGTTTTTTTTTTATCACTTTCATCCTTTGTTGCAGCCTAAACCCCTCACAAACTGTGTTTTTTTATGAGTTTCATCCTTTGTTACGGTCTAAACCCTCACAAAAGTGACAATTTCTAGCTGCCCTCACAAACTGTGTTCTTAATCAGATTTATCATTTGTGGCGACCTAAACCCTCACAAATTTGTGGCGGAGTATTCCGTTGTGAGGACTTAAGCTCTTACAAATGCTAACAAAAAAACAACCTTTGTGGCCGGTTAGGCCGCCACAAAATTTTGTGACTGAGTTATTTGTGGCTGAGTTATTTGTGGCTATCTTAGGCCGCCACAAATGTGGTTGTTGTGACTGTTTTTCCTCATTTGTTGGGTCTTTTGGCCGCCACAAATGAAGAGTTTTCTTACAATCACAATATTATAGATTTTGAAATCTTTGTAACAAGGTTACAATCGCTGCATCCAAGTTTTCCACAATATAAAAGTTTACAGTATAACTGCTACCGCAATTTAAAATTTTGGTCACAAGTGTTTATGAATTGGGCCATTCAAACACAGGCTCAAGTAAATTCACGAAACACAAAAACCACAATTTATTTTTCTTTAATAATCTTTCGACATTATCTCCCATGTTTTATCTTGTGTCAGCCAACACAAACTCAAAAAGAGTCAAAGGAAGAAAAACAAGGGTGCACATGAACATTTCGTAACAAAAAAGATACTTTTCATTTTTCTCAGGTGGCTTAGAGAGAAAAAAAAGAGAGATTCCATCTATGAATTAAAACAAATAATAATATTACGTTCTTTGCATCTTCATATTTATTAATACTTTTTTAGATGTTAATAAGAAGAAAAAAAAATTAGAAAGAGGGAATTACCAGAAAAGAAAGAAGCATATGAAGGAGTTGAGAGGAGATAGAAGAAGGTGACAAGGAAAGTGGAAGTCATAGTGAGAGAGAGGAATTAGAATTACTAGTTATTCCAATCTGAAAGGAAGAGAACTGAACGGAATGGAAGAATGAAGAAATATAGGAAGTAATTCCCTCTGTCAACTATATTCTTAAGAAACAAAATCTACAAGCCCTAAACATGTTTTCAAAACCCACCAGTCAACTAGTAACAGGTGAAACGTGTATAAATCCAATTACTATCCAAATAATAATCAGAAACAGATTAACATGTTTTAATTAGTTAGCCGAACTCAGGTATGAATCACTGAGTTCATGCTTATCTTTTCCTGCTTTACAAATCCTTAAAACCTAACAAAATCAGTTGCTTTTTGCATACGAAATCCATTCTAATATTGGCCAAAGCTGAGCCAACTATTCATTTGGTCAAGGAAACCATGTACAGTATATTCCCTCAAAACAGCTTTCTATTCTCCTCTTTTAATGATCTCTCTTCCAATGAAAACACCAACACATACCACCAATGAAAACAACACAACAAAGTAATGTAACTAACTGAAAGCAAACAAATAAACTGGATAAAACAATCCTGCAAATGATTTCACTCACACACACAATATGAAAAAAAAACAAAGATTTCAAGCTAATTTGGTCTCTTTAATACAACAACGACAAATGATTCAGTATCTAAAGTACAAGGTTATAAAATTTAACTCTGTACTTCTTTCGAAACTCACCACAGAACCAATATAGATTACTATATTCAAACACTTCAGCAAATACAATGAATAAATTACAATATTCTACATAACTGATATATATGAAGCAAGATTCTGAAATGCTTACCCCAACAACTACAATTAAAGAAGCCTTTTTGTTCAATGAAGAGAGCACACAATTAAAAGACAACAGAGAGAAAGCAACCATTCCATTTTCGCCTTTGCAACATAATTAACGATATACAGAGGAACAGGTAGATGCCGCGGATGACAAGGATATTTGAATATAATTAAAGTTGTTTTCTCAACGAAAAAATATTTGAATGTGTTAATATGTGGTACTCAATTAGAAGACTTTGAAGATCAACTTATGATAGTTGCTTACAATCCAAGCAATCTGGTTTTGGGCTATTATTTTTCAGTTAATTAGTTGTAACTACTTTTCTTAGTTGCTCCAAAATTGTAACCAACTAGCATATAAGCCTAGTTAGCAATGCCAAGAAAAAAAAAAAAAGAGGATAATTGCAGTTTTGCAGATTGTGCAGAAAATTGACAACAAAGAGTGTAGAAACTATTGTAATCATTTCATCTCATATCAGCGATAATTCGAAGTCAGATCTTGTCCCCCAGACGTATGAGTTTAACTCTGAACTGGGTTAACAATTGTGTTTTTTCATTTTAGCATTGCAAGCTTTAATTCTGTTTCTGTAAATCTAAAACCAAGAATGTTCTTGGTTTTCTGTCTGATTGATCTTCGTTTTAAACAATCTTGGTTTTCTGACTGATTGATCTTCGTTTTAAACAACAATTGGTATCAAGAGCACTGATTCATTCGATTCAAAGAAAAGATGGCATAAACAAAGTATGTACTGCAAAAGTTTAACGTGAAGAATGATTTTGGGGTATGGCGTCTCAAGATGAAAGCCTTGTTGGTTCATCAAGGTTTGGCAGAAGTACTGGCAGGAGAGAAAGACATGGCATCCACACTTCTAGAAAAGTAGAAGAATGATATCATGAACAAGGCTCACAGTACTTTAATTTTGAGTCTTGGAGACAAGGTTCTGAGGGAAGTTTCAAAGGAGATACTTAAAATCATTAGCAAATCATTTATACTTAAAACAAAAGATATATACTTTCAAGATGCAATCTGATAGGTCAATTGAAGATCATATGGATGAGTTTAATAAGATTGTGTTAGATCTTGAAAATATTGATGTAAAATTGGATGATGAGGATCAGGCCCTACTATTGATAAATTCATTACCAAGCTCTCTTGAAAATATGTGTGATACACTTCTTTATGGTAGAGATTCCTTGTCATTAGAAAAAGTGCAAGCTGCACTAATCTCCAAAGAGTTAAAAAGGAAATCAGATGGGAAAGAAGAAAGCAGTGGTAAGGGAATATTTGTCAAGGCCAAAGCAGGGAAGAAGAATCAAAAACAGAAAAATAAATTCAAGAATAAAGAAAAGGACAAGTCTAAAATGAAGTGTTTCATATGCAAGAAAGAGGGGCATTTCAAGAAAGAATGCCCAAATTGGAAAGGAATAAAAGCATCAAATAGTGATGATGATTATAGGAATGCTTCAATAGCCTTTGAAGGATATGAAAGTACAAAAGTTCTTATGGAAAATTCAACTGAAATCATGGATGATGATTGGGTGCTTGACTCAGGGTGTTCATTTCACATGACCTCAAATAGAGATTGGTTCCTTGATTACAAAGAAATTGATGGAAGCAAGGTGATCATGGGAAACAAATCAGCCTACAAGATAGTTGGGATTGGGTCAATCAAGCTGAAGTTGGAAGATGGAACTATGAAGATTTTTTCAAAAGTCAGACATGTTCCAGAGCTGAAAAGGAACTTAATTTCTCTAGCAATGCTGGAAGAAGCTGGCTGTTCATACATAGAAGAGAAAGGTACTCTAAAACTGATAAAAGGATAGTTGGTAATCATGAAGGGAAAAAAGGCATCATGGTATCTATCTTCTCAATGGTGAAGCAGTGACAGGATTGACAGTTGTGGTAGTCCAAGCATCAAGCAAAACCAGCTTGTGGCATTAAAGGCTGGGACATGTAAGTTTAAGAGGAATGCAGGTTCTGGACAAACAAGGCATGCTGGGTGGTGACAAGATTGGTGATCTTGAATTTTGTGAGCACTGTGTGTATGGAAAAATGCATAGAGTCAAGTTCTCTAAAGGGAAGCATTGGTCAAAAGGAATTCTAGAATATGTTCATAGTGATCTATGAGGCCCTGCCAAAATTGCTTCACATGGAGGTAAGAAGTACTTCATTACATTTCTTGATGATTATAGTAGAAAAGCAATGGTGAAGCATTCAAAACCTTTAAAGATTGGAAGTCTATGGTTGGAAACAAGATTGACAAAAGAATTAAAACCTTAAGGACAGACAATGGTCTTGAATATTGTAAGTGAGGAATTCACTACTTATTGCAAAACTAATGGAGTGAACAGACATAGGACTGTAAGACACACACCTCAACAAAATTGACTGGCTAAAAGGATGAATAGAACCCTGCTTGAAAGAATGAGATGCATTATGTGAAACGCAGGTATGCTTGCACAGTTTTGGGGAAAAGCTACCCATACAGCTTGCTATTTGATAAATTTTAATCCTTCAACTGCAATTGAACTCAAAACTCCTCAAGAAATGTGGATTAGACATGCTGCTAATTACAATCACCTAAAAGTATTTGGGTGTGCTACATACTATCATGTAAATGTAGGGAAGCTAGTTCATAAAGCCAAGAAAAGGTACTTGGATAAAATATCCAAGTGGTGTAAAAGGTTATAGGATATGGTGTCCTGAAAATAGGAAAAGTATCATCAGCAGAGATGTTAAGTTTTATGAGGTTGATCTAAATAAATCCTTAACCAAGGTTGCTAATAGAAGCTCACATAAAACTAAAGCTGAGAAGTTTGATCTTGAGGTGGAGCAAGCTACAGAATGAGAAAGAACAACAGAAACCAAGAACGTTCTTGGTTTCAGAACGACAACATACTCAACAAGACAAAGTTGATACAAACTCAGTGGAACATCATATGTTTCCAGAACATAACAATCCAACAGAACATGAATAGGATGACTATAACTTCATCAGGGACAGAAAAAGAAGAACGTCAAAACCCCCTCAAAGATATGGTTATGCAGACATGGTCAGTTATGCATTACATGCTGCTGAAGAAATCATACAAGAAGATCCTAGGAACTACCATGAAGTTGTCAAGTCTCAAGACAAAGACAAATGGCTTTTAGCTATGACTGAGGAGCTGAACTCACTAGAGAAGAACAACACTTGGAAACTCATACCTAAGCCTACCAACTCCAGAATTGTAGGCAGCAAGTGGATCCTCAAATGGAAGGAGGGAATTCCAAGAGTTGAACCACCTAGGTTCAAAGCGAGGCTAGTAGCAAAGGGATTCACTCAAAAGGAAGGGGTGGACTACAATGAAACCTTTTCTCCTGTACTCAAACTTGCATCTATAAGAGTAATTCTAGCCATGGTAGCACACATTGACATGGAGTTAGAACAGATGGATGTAAAAACAACCTTTCTCCATGGTGATCTGAATGAAACAATCTTAATGCAATAACTAGATGGCTTTAGGACTCAAGGAAAGGAAGACTGGGTCTGCTTGTTAAAAAGGTCACTCTATGGGCTAAAGCAATCACCAAGACAATGGTATTTGAGGTTTGATTCATTCATGCTTAGTCAAAGTTATGCTAGAAGTAATTCTGATAGTTGTGTTTTTTTGTAAACAAGTATCATCAGCAACATACATTTACTTGTTGTTATATGTGGATGACATGCTAATAGCATCTAAAAGCATTAAAGAAATAGAAAAATTGAAGAGAACTCTAGGAATGGAAATCATCAGAATCATAGAGCAAGGAAAACTGATAATTTTCCAAGAGAGCTACCTTGGAAAAGTCCTAAATACGTTCAATATGAGTAAATCAAAGGCTGTCAGCTCTCCACTTGCAGCTCACTTCAAACTTTCTTCAGCCCTATCACCAAACACAAACTAGGAAATAGAAGACATGAAGAAAATACCATATGCTAGTGCCATAGGAAGCATCATGTACGCTATGGTTTGCTTAAGGCCAGATATTTCTCATGTCGTAAGTGTCACAAGCAGATTTCTGTGAAATCCAGGCATGAGCCATTGGCAAGCTGTCAAATGCATTCTAAGGTACCTAAAAGGAACTCAAAACATGTGTTTGTAAAATACATGTTTTTGATGAAGACAAAAGACCAACGATGATGATGATCAAGGCAACAAGCTCAAAAAGAAGAAGTCCAAAATATCTTGTTGATAAACTTTAGACTTCAAACATATTAGATGTTTAAATGTAAAGGTAAAATGATACAACCCATAGTTCGAATACAATGAGAACCTCACATTTTTACATGTGCATAAAAAGTATTTTCAAAAATCAAAATTACATTTACAAAGTGTTAAAATTAATATTTTTGACAAAATACAAAGGTGTATTCGAATACAACATAAGTGTATTCGAATACAGTTTCTAAAATGCTAAGTCAGTAGGAAAAGCCTTGCATCTGTATTCGACTACGACCTGTTGCAGTCGAATACAACCAACAAGTCAGTGGCAAAATTGATCAATCTGTATTCGACTACACATCCTTGTATTCAACTACAAGATGTAAAATTCGAATAATTTTAAACGTTACAAAGAGGTGCACTCGAATACATACATCCTGTATTCGAATACAACTGGAAGCAATGCAATTTTTCAGATTTGAAATGGTTCTAGATCATTGCAATTGTTCCTCAAACCTCTTGGATCAATGGCCACGAATCTGAAGAGATGTTTATGGAGTATAAATACATCATAACTGTGACACCCTAAACCCAAATTGATATAAAAAGTAAAATGCACTAGTTTTGAAAGAGATTCGCAGCGGTCCAAAAGTATAGTATAAAAAAATTTCTTTTGAAAATATAAGGATTAGGACGTCACACTCATACTTACACAATACCTTTGCATAGAATTTCTTAATAAAAAATCATTTAACATCAAATATAGCTGAGTTTTATTAAACAAATATTACTGATATAAAAACATGTTCAAAACTTAGGGACAATTAATTTTTATCTTCGAATAAAAGATCGAATATAACACAATTGATCAATATAGTTTACAAAACAAAAATTAGTTCGTAACTCGATAAGACACAATGAATTACTCCCACCCAGTATCACCTATCAGAGCATGGATCATTAATCGATAACCTGAAATAACTGCGTTCTCGCAAGCGCCAAACACAAGCAACGAGGGGTGAGTTTCGAAATTATGTAACAGTATAAAATACACGAGGAGAACACGCAATTAGTCAAAACAGCACAACTAAAGAGAACATTTAAGAACATAATATCAAAAGTTATTCTAATTTAATCACAATAAAATAGTTACAAGGATGAATGCTATGCATGTCCTATACTCTATACTTCATCATTTGGTACCATTCTACTCTGAAGTACTTGGTTAGGAGGCCTGATACTATGCCACTACAAGAATGGACGGACAATTCATGAATGGCCAAGTCCTCATAGATCCCCTCAACTCAACCCGAGACACATATACGCGACGGTCGGGGTACTCTTGTGTTGCATGGTAGCTCCCGGTCTTAGGGAATTACCCACTAATCCACTTAGGAATTCCCCACTAGATGTACCCCCAAGGCCTATCAGTCTTACCTTACAGTTCGACTGTAGCCCTCCACAATCAGGCTCATTCAGTTGTACTTCCCCAAATCACTAGGTTTGTCAGACCCTCCCTATATGATGACAAAATAATCCTAACTCCAAAATCTACAACACATATCTCAGACTTACTCGATCATCACAACTCAATAAGTTTCAGTTTGACTTCACAATATTTATATTTATATATGTATATAAGTCAATCACAATACAATCCCAATATTTGGTTTACACTACTCACAATGCATAATCCAATCTTATCAATCGCAATAGAAAAATCAAACAGGTAGCACATTCAAATAATTTCACAATTTCAATCAAGTAGCAAGAACACTCCAATATATATCATTCATACAGTAACAATCAACATCACATTTCATAAAATTAGGCAGCATGCAATCTTGATATAATTAGATTCACAGCAATTCTATAGGTTGCTAAATTATATTTTAGTCCTCACTATTATCGTTCATATTTTATTAATTAATTATTATTACTCAATAGAGCTCAACCGTACGTAGTAATCCCCGAATGAATATCTGGGAACTATGATATTCCCGTTCATCTCACGTTATTTTATACTCCTAAAATCGAACCTCATCTCACCCTTTACCTTAGCTGAAGATTTTTCCCAACGAAGCCGACCCGCTGATTTAACGTGTCTCGTCTTCGCCAACCACCGTCTCTAATAGTCCGCAAGCGAGAATAAATCAAAGCGACAACCAGTTACAAATTAATTACTTGCTCCAATAAGTAAATAATTTATTTATTAATAATACATAGATAATTTATCTGCTATTGTAATATAATTCAAAAAAATAAATTTAATACAATTAAACACGCATATTACTATAATCAGATTTTTACTTAAAACTAAACAGGATAAAAAGAACTAAATATAACGTGCATATATATATATATATATATATAGTTTTGATTTTTAAATAGGTAACTATATATGTCACATGAAACGCAAGCAACAATATTTAGCTACAACTTATTGTTGGCCACACTCAATTAAAATAAATTAAACTTTGGGCTATATGCCTTATTTTGTTCTCACCGTAATTGGCATAAATTTTATGTTATTAGAAATTGAAATAGTAATAAGTTTATTGTTATACTGATTAAAATAATAAAGTACTAATTCGGTTAATAGGTATTTCACCAATATAAACAAAAAAATGAAAATTGAGTTTACAAGCAAAAGAATAAAACATAATAGAAAATAAAATGCAACAAAACAGTATGAAAGGCGACAATCTCATGACAACTTTTATGATCAAAATTCATTTTATAAATAGTTAGTATTCAAACAGAATATAATATAAATTTAAAAGAATATTTATTATTTTAATTTTAATCATGATTGTGAAAAATCAAATAAAACAGGCAAATGCGGTAAATTAGATAATCGGAAAACAAAACCCAAATAACAATGGCATAGACAGTGGGTATTCGCAAATAATTTAAGAATGGCAGGAAACTAACCAGAGAAGAGGAAATGCCTTGCAAATAGATACTTTAATCTGATAACAATAGTATTGGTTCCTCTTTCTTTTTTTTCCCTTAAGACTAAAGCTTATCTATTCTACGGTAATGGGAATGGTGTATTTTATTGTAAGATTGCGGTTGTTCTGTTTTGATGTGAGAAGGTATGAGTTT
Source organism: Cicer yamashitae (assembly GCA_037974755.1). NCBI lineage: Eukaryota > Viridiplantae > Streptophyta > Magnoliopsida > Fabales > Fabaceae > Cicer > Cicer yamashitae. The sequence continues at coordinate 33,350,018 of JBBPBQ010000003.1, forward strand.
GTGAAGCAGCGCATGCGGCAAATCCCTTTTTTTCTTTAAGTGAAATCTGAGATACCTATTAGTCATCAAGCGACCAAAGCTTAAGTACCTATTAGTCTTAGCGCGTGTAAAATTAGCTGAGGTTCTACTACTATTATTATTATTAATATTAGTATTATTATTAACCCATTCTACTAGTGCTAAAGGTAACAATTAGGGTAGCAACACAAATTTATTCTTTGTATTAATTTATTTAAATATACATATATATATATTTATTTATTTTATTTTATTTTTGTAAGTTAATTATAGTTAATATTAATGATTTAAATCAATTACTAAGGCAAACACACAAGACACACATAAAGAAATTAAACACATAATAACACTCATATCATAATAGTAGTATATCATTATACTATTAAAATGAAAATTTGGGGTCTTACAATTTCTAATTAGGTTACAGAATAGTATACAAATTCAGAATTAATTTAGGTCCATTAATTCCGTTTATGGCAAATTCAATTTATTACTTAGGGTATTAATAGATATTATTAGGCTATTATATGGAGAATTAAATTTATGAATGTCATCATCATCATTATTATATTTAATATATAATTAATATAGTTATTATATATTTATACTTACATAAAAATAAATTTAAATAATAAAAGTCTAGATAACAAGAATACTAAAATATGAGGCCTAAGATAATACCAATTCAGACTAGTATATTTTTTTTTTAAATAAAATAAATAGGTCTAATAACAATTATCAATGATTTTAATAAGAAATCTAGGGCGTCGTAATATTATTAAAATATTTTAATACGAAATCTGGGGTGTTACAATAACTTCAGATTAAACGACACACAATCCTACTACACAACTTGAAAGACTTTGAACAATTTTTCTGATTTTTATCAAAGTAATTTTTAACAATTCAAGTACTTGCATTTCATTTTCATATCCTTAACAAAGGTTCTCAAAGTACTTGAAGCAACATTGGATTGTTATCATTCTACCTCTTTCTTATTCCTATATCTTTATCAAAAATCACATTGTTTGTAAAAAGAAAGTAGGACTTTCTTTAAGTAGTCTTATCTAAGATAGTAGTGTTCTATCTTAGAAGATTTGTTAGAAGTTTGTAGCAGAGGTCCTAAGGTGGGACTTGTACATTTTCTGACAATAGTGGAGAAATCTCTTGTGGTGTGCAAGAGGATTGGATGTACCCTTGGTTATAAGGGGAACCAGGATAATATTGTTGTGTTCATTTCTTTACTGCCATTTACTTTCATCACTTACTGTCCTTAAACCGAAAAAATCGATCACCTAATTGCTGAAAACAAGAAACGCTTCTAAACACCTAATTCACCCCCCTCTTAGGTGCACATCTGTAATTACAATTGGCATTAGAGCAGGTTCAAGGTAACTTACTCCTCGATCATTACTCATGGTTCCGCACAACCTGTTTTCATTCATTGTGGCAGTAGTAACAAAACACCATGCTTCGTTGGAGAGCACTATGATTTTTGCAAGATACGTATGCAAGCGTATCTTGAAGCACAAGGAGACGACATATGGGATGCAGTTGAAAGTGGTCCTTACATTCCAACAACAATCATCAACAACAAAGAAGAAATTAAGATAAATAATTCTTGGACTGATGATAATAAAAGAAAAGTGTTGTTCGATAAAAAGGCTAAAAATATGCTACAATCAGCACTACGAATAGATGAATTTTTCTGCGTATCTCACTGTAAAACAGCCAAAATAATATGGGACACATTGGAAGTAACCCATGAAGGCACCATTGAGGTAAAAAGATCTAAACTCAATACACTTTCTCAAGAATATGAGTTATTCCGTATGCAGCCCGAAGAGTCTATCTTAGACTTGCAGAAAAGATTTTCCCACTTAACAAACCACTTGACGGCTCTTGGAAAGATCTTTACCAACGATGAACTAAATCTGAAAGTATTAAGATCGCTAACGAGGGCTTGGCAACCAAAGGTGACATCAATCTCAAAAAATAAAAGCTTATCGAAGATGTCACTTTCTCCATTATTTGGAAAACTTCAAGAACACGAAATTGAACTTGGAAGGTTGGAGCAAAATGAAAGTCAAGAAAAGAAGATAAAAAACATTGCTATGAAGACCGAATCAAAAGAACAAATCAAAGACGAGAATTCTGATGAAGACGAAAACATTACTTTCCTCGTAAAGAAATTCGGTAAGTTTCTTAAGAATGACAAAAATTTCAAAAAGAAGAATTTCATAAAGAAAGATAGCTCTACTTCAAACCAAAACTTCACTTGCTTTGAATGCGGGAAACAAGGACATATCAAGGAAGATTGTCCAAACCTTATCAAGAAAAATGCCATTAAAAAGAAAGACTTCAAGAAGGCATACATAGCTTGGGAAGATAACGAAGTAAGTTCATCTTCAGAAACAGAAAGTGAAGAATGCGCTAATGTTGCATTAATGGCATCGCATCAATCAGATGACGAAGAAGAGGTGTGCACGCAAAGTACCTCAAATATGTGGTACTTAGATAGTGATGCCCCAAACATATGACGGGTGATATAACAAAATTTTCAGCCTTGACTCTTGAATCAAAGGGATATGTAGTCTATGGAGACAATAAATAAAGGAAAAATCTTAGGCATTGGAAAAGTTGGTACAACCCTTTCTCCATCAATTGAAGATGTCTTATATGTTGAAGGTCTAAAACACAATTTCAGAAGCATTAGCCTGATATACGAAAAAGGATACAAGATAGCCTTCAACAAAGATGAGTGCATCATTCAAAATGCAGCAACAAATGAAATTCAATTTATCGAGGACAAAGTTATTTCTTATGATGATGATGACCTTGAAAGTAATGATACAAGCAAAGAACATCAAATTGATCAACCAAGTCAAGAAAGTGAAGTCAACATTGAAAAGGAAAATGATAATTTTCCTAAAGAATGGAGGACCCATAGAGATCACCCAATTGATAACATCATTGGTGATATCAACAAAGGAGTTACAACAAGACTTAAACTACAAGATGATTGCTTGAACATGGCATTCGTCTCTCAAATCGAACCCTCCAAAATTGGTGAAGCACTAAAAGATGATCAATGGATACTTGCCATGCAAGAAGAACTTAACCAATTTGAAAGAAGCAAAGTATGGGAACTTGTTCCTAATCCGGGAAATAAACACATCATTGGTACAAAATAGGTGTTTAAAAATAAACTTGATGAAAACGGTATAGTTGTTCGCAACAAGGCAAGATTGGTCGCCCAAGGATATAATCAAGAAGAAGGGATTGATTTTGACGAAACATTTGCTCGAGTCGCAAGGTTAGAAGTAATACGTTTACTACTTGCTTATGCTTGTTCTATGAACTTTGAATTGTTTCAGATGGATGTGAAAAGTGCCTTTCTCAATGGATACATAAATGAAGAAGTATATGTGAAACAGCCACCCGACTTTGAGGACTTCAAGAATCCTTCACATGTCTTCAAATTAAGAAAAGCTCTCTATGGTCTAAAGCAAGCTCCAAGAGCTTGGTACGATAGATTGAGTGCTTTCCTATGTGAAAGAGGATTTGAAAAAGGCAAAGTCGATAAGAGCTTATTTATTAAAAGAAATAATGGTCACACCTTATTGGTCCAAATCTATGTTGATGATATCATATTCGGATCAACAAACATTGACATATGTGAAGAATTCTCTTTGATGATGCAAGGAGAATTTGAAATGTCCATGATGGGAAAATTAAACTACTTTCTTGGCCTTCACATCAAGCAACTCAAGCATGGCATCTTCATAAATCAAGCGAAGTATTGCAAAGAATTGCTAAAAAGATTTGAAATGGAAAATTGCAATGAAAGTGCGATCCCATGGGTTCCGGCACATATGTTGATAAAGATGAATCCGGTATTTCTATAGACATTTCAAAGTATCGAGGTATGATTAGATCTCTATTATATCTAACGGTTAGTCGGTTAGATATTATGTTTAGTGTCTGTTTGTGTGCAAGATTTCAGGCGGATCCTAAAGAATCGCATCTTGTAGCAGTCAAAAGGATTATGAAATATTTGGAAGGAACCACCAATGTAGGACTATGGTATCCAAAGGGTAGCATATGTAGTCTCGTTGGATATTCTGATTCAGATTATGTAGGATGCAAAACAGACCGTCAAAGCACATGCGGCACTTGCCATGTCATGGGAAATGCACTAGTATCATGGTCATGTAAGAAGCAAGCATGTGTTGCACTTAGTACTGCTGAAGCCGAATACATAGTAGCAGGAAGTTGTTGTGCACAAATTCTGTGGCTCAAGCAACAACTATATGATTATGGACTTGACCTCGAATGCATTTCGCTATGATGAGAAAACACTAGTGCAATCAATATTTCAAAGAATCCAATCATGCACTCTCGGACTAAACACATTGATATACGTCATCATTTTTTGCGCGATGATGTGCTTAAAGGAAGTGTTGAAGTAACCTTTGTGGATACTCACAACCAATTGGCGGACATCTTCACAAAATCTCTTCCAAAAGACTTCTTTTACAAAATTCGAAGAGAACTGGGTGTCTTAAGTGAAGATGATCTTTAAATACAAGGTACTTTATCATCACTCTTCAAGATTTATAAATTTTCTCTTGATAAGGTGTTAGAAATAAGTCATTATGATTTATTTGTTCTTAAAATTGTTTCCTTGGTCTTGAAATATGTGAATATATGCATTATTTGGTGTATTCTTTGTGAAAAATCCGTTTCTTTCACAAAAATTTGAAAATGTAGCCGAATAAACTGTATTTGTAATCGAATACACATTTGCAGAACTTCGTGTATCCGAATATAGAATGAGTGTAATCGAATACACATTCCCAGAAACATTTGTATTCGAATACCACCCAAGTGTAGTCGAATACAAGTTCGGGTTTTTCCCCATATTTAAAGCATTTTCCTTGTTAGGTTAGCTTCTACACACTTTTGTGTTCGAATACGGCCAATTTCCCCTCCTCCATCTCAAAAATTCTCAACTTCTCTTCTTGCAAACAACTCACCCAAACAACATTTCTTGTAACCTAGATCAATTTTACGTCACTCCCACCATTCCAACATCAATTTCTCAAAACCTAAACTCAATTTTCCCCAAATTCGTCACCCCCATTTCACAAACATGGATGCACGCAAACGTGGACCAAGAACCAAGCATGCATCAGTAGGCCCATCAAGGAAACGAACCAAGAGTGCCAACATTACTGATTTTTCTCGACTCCTACACTCACCAGAAGAAATTGAACGTTTTCGCACCATCTACTCGGACAAGCGGCTAATCATTCCCAAAATCGGTACTTTATACTCTTTTTCTGCATTTAAATTCCCTGCATTACTTAAAGCTCAACATATTGAAGAGTTTATCGGACACAAAGGTCCTATCTATCCCGATTTAGTTAGGGTCTTTTACTGCAATTTGACCAAAGATGGAAAGATGCTAAAGTCTCGAGTTTAGGGTAAAACTATTGAATTAGATTCAAAAATCATTGGGGAGATTTTGAATATTCCCTTCGAAGGACAGAAAACAAGCCCCAACAACTTGTGTCAATGGTCTGGTGTTCCTAAGTATGATGCTTATGTTGCTCTTTGTCAATTTGACGAACACACTATGGAACAAAAGAGGATTCAAGCGGGCTCTAAATATGCGAAGCAACGATATGGAGTTGGCAATCTTACGGTTGATTATCGTCTGCTACATTATTTTTTCAGTTACATTTTGGTTCCAAAGGCTGGTAATTACTCCCAGATTTCCGAATTTGAACTCCAGATCATGTACTACATGTTCGAAGGCCTTCCCCTAAACTGGGCTTATTTTGTTAAATCAGTGATGTTTACATCCAAATAGGGTGTTGAATTGCCATATGCCAAGGAGGTCACTCGCATTCTAGAACACTTCGGGGTGGATTTCTGTGAAGAAGTCTTGTATACCATCACTAAAGACAATTTGCTGGATTTGAATGTCCTTCCCAGCATGAAAATCGTTTGACATGAACCGCTTCAGAAATACATCCATATGAGTGACCTTGGTCAATCATCTGCTACCGCTCCTGAAAACACTGGTGGCCCGCAACTGATGCTGCCCAAGCTGATGATGATGATGAAGATAATGCCTTTGATGATGATAATGTGTCGAATCGCATGGTGATGGCCAAACTTGACTCTCTTCAGACCTATCTCACCAGCTTCAACACCTCCGTCGACACTCGCTTACATTCTATTGAAACCACCATTGCAACCAATCATGATATGATGCTTCACGAACTTGCTGAGTTATCCGCCAAGATTGACCACCTCCATCTACCTCCTGGACGCCGCTGATCCATCTCTAGATTCAATACTAGAAAAACTGATTTTAGCGTCGGCCAAAAGCTGACGCTAACAAGCTAGATGCCGACGCTAACGTTGATTTAGCGTTAGATTAGCGTCGGTGTCGGGCCCAGGCTAAAACGGTCGAAGCTAATACGTAGCGTCGACCTAATGCCATCTGACGCTATATTAGCGTCGGCCATGCCGACGCTAAGCCGACGCTAAGCCGACGCTATCAACAAAATAGAACATCCGACGCTAGTTATATCCGTTGCCACGTCATCAACAAAAAAATTATTGGCGTCGGACGGCAGATGCTAAAGTCAACTAATTGTAGTCAACAAAATAGTTAGCGTCAGACGGGCCGATGCTACAGTGAAATACAAAGTCAACTTTAATTATACTATAGCGTCGGTAAGGCCGACGCTAGTAGTCATCATTGAAAGTCAACAAATAATTAGCGTCGGTCAGAGCCGACGCTAATTGTAAATTTATTTAATTTTTTTTAAATTTTTTTAGCACCTGCTCAATTATGTTTTAACATCTTATAAAATAATTGATACTTAAAAAACAATAAAACTCATTGCATTGACAACATAACAAACGCACCATAGTATTAAATAACAACTTAACAAAGTATCATTTGTTATGAAACTACAAAATAATAACACAGTATCAAATAACAACTTAACAAAGTTACTTAATACATAATTGTCAACCAATGACTACAAAAAGTAAGCAGAACTATGAGATCAAGGTTCTTCCAGCGACACATCGTCTAAATCATCATCGTAATGAGGATGCGAAGGAGGATGACTCGCAGTAGATGATCCACCAACTGATTGACGCTGCAAAGCGTCAATTTTATCTCCAAAAAATTGCTTTAATGCATCAAAATCATTCTCTAACTTCTTTGAACGCTCCCTAGCCTCTTCGGCGACTTTGGCAGCCGCTTGAGCTTGGGCCACTGCATCCTAAGCAATTTGTTCAACTCTAATTCTAGCTGCCCTCTCCGCTTCTAAAGAGATCCCAATCATAGAATTAGAAGGATTCTGGGATTGTTGTGTAAGCGATATACACCCATGTCTGACGTTAACAGATAAGTCTCCCCTACCATAAACTCGACCACGAGTGCGACCCCCTGCAGATTGTGTCCATAACTTAAGTATTGTCGCTCCATCTTCCTCTTTAGCACCATCTACACTTGTTTCCCCAAGTTGCGTTTGTACTTCCTCCAATTTTTTTTTAAATTTTCCCTAATCAATGGAATAAATTAATAAGGTAATATATGATCCAATTTCTAAAATAAATTAAACAAACAAGTCAAGATATGGATAACATACTAACTTACACCAATACATGTATAATAAAGGGATTGCATAAAGAATTTGAAGAAAGAATTTACATAAATAAAGAACATACATAGGTAGATTATGCGCGACTATCAACCCAAGCACCATTTTTCCTCTTGTGGGTTGTCAAAAATAACTCATCGGGAAGTAAATCTCTTTGAAGGTTATTGCTCTACAAATAAAATCAAGATTATTGGATCACAACTCACAAGTAGATATCATAACATTAAATTGTATTAATTTTAGGTAAATGGGAAGTTAATACATACGAGCTCAAGTGCAACATCAATATGAGCCTTGCGGCCTAAGGTGTGGACAGCCCCGCCTCTTGTTGAAGCTCGATTGGTCTTATTTTGGTTGGAGATGTTCTTGAATGATATACCTTCCCAAAATGCTTGAAGACCAGTCCAAGCTTCCTCACCTATCCAACTAGGTCGAGTTCCTATTTTCCTCACCTTTGTAAGCATATCTAATAGTCTTTTAGCGGCCTTTTGTTCAAATAGACGTTTAACCATATCATTATCACAAGGATCCCACGACACCTTCTCCTGCGAATAACAAAAAGTATATATGTACTAACTACTATCAATAAATAGATAACTCAATTCTCCCTATATATGCTAGAAAGATGAATTGAACATATAATTTTATTCAAAGGCTTACCGCAAACTTTTCAAACCAATCCTCTCTAATTATGTCAGTGGTTGCACTCCAACCATAGATAGGCTCACGAAACTGTTTTTGTATGGCATACCTAATGGCATCTGCAACTGCGTTGCTAGGACTGAGTCTGCATTAATGTATTGAAGAAATAGAGTATTAAGTAAATAAAATGTGTCTATACTTATGCTTCTAGTATAACTCATTGTCTTTGGTTGATTGATGCTGAAGAAAATAAACGAGTGTTGTAACTTATCCTTTACCATAAGGTCGTATAATGACTTTTCCATTATCATCTCTCACAGGCAGGATAGGAGGAACGTTCCCTTGACCCACTTCCTCATCCTCTTGGTTGTGGTCCCCAATTTCCACCCTATCCTCATGATCATTGGAAGTTTGTTGCACATTCTTCTCTACCAGAGTCTCACGTGGGGAATGTTGTGAAGAGGCACCCATTGTCTGAAGACTTAAACCTGGAGTCGGCATAAACACAAATACCTCAGGGGTTGAGGCATGGATGGGAGATGGTGTCGGGTGAGATGGTGGTATTACAGTATCAGTAGGTGCTACAATCTTAGTCGATGCAGGAGGTTGAGACGGGGCTGGAGACAAACAATGACGTGGCCTAGTGGTAGACAACTTGCGACGTATGACATCCCGCTGCTCATTAAGTTTACCCGGTCGTAACATCTTTGGTTTACACCGAGTAGGATGGGTCTTTCCTTTATCACAACCACCTTTGTTAGTCATCTGTTGTCATAAAGTAAAAAAGAGTAAATAAGAAATGTCACTTAATTAGAAAAGGGTAACTTGTAAACTAATCATATAACAACAATAAAAGAGGATAAAACAAAATGTAAACAATTTAAACAATTTATTTGGACGATGTGTAAACAATTTAAACTCTAATATTGTGCAATACAAAATACTATTATAATATGAACAGTGCAATACAAAATGTAAACGATTTATGAGAACTCAGCAAGTTGCTTAAGTACAACATGAACAGTGCAATACAAAATACATAAAATAAACTCTAATATTGTGCAATACAAAATACTATTATAACAGCTTTGATCACTATCCTTTCTCCCTTCACTACAATCTTTAGTCAAAAATCTCTTCGAACACATCTACTTGTGAGTTGTCACGTAAACAAGATATTGGTTCAATTTCTGCAATTGGTAGAACATGTGACATCTCATCAGACTGATAAGGCATTTCATCCTCTGTGTTGTCAATCTCCACGTGACCCCTTGGTTTTGTGGTAATTGCCACACACCATCCACGCTTATCTCTACACATTTCTGGATAGGGGACATAATACACTTGTCTTGCTTTTATTATTGTTGTATGCCTTAGTGTGAAACGTGTACCCGTTAACAAAGTAAATGTTCCAAGATATTGCCATTGATGAAGGTCCACGAGATATTGTTATTATGTCTTTGTTGGTCACTTCATTTGCCTTGTCAATTGGTAATTTTAGCTAATAAAATATTAAAATATTCGATGCTATTAACTCTGGAAATTCATATCCTCTTATTTTATAGAAGTTTGTAAGTTACAAAACATGTGATTTCTGCGACAAATAATTCAGCCTATCTTATATTCTCCCATTTTAGAGAAATAAAATATCCCCCTTATTCAATTAAGTCTATTAGCTACCTTAAAATCCTTCTTGAATCAAATGGATCTTAATAAGATCAAGAAGATTCAAGCCATGAATAGGTACAAGAAGCTCCAATAAGATCACGAAGATTCAAGTCTGATGATTTCATTGCAAGAGTAAATAGGCATAGGATGTTGGAACTTAGTCTTATGCAAAATGGTAGTTACTAGACTATTATTAAAATGGTAGTTACTAGACTAGTTGTAAAGGGTGCAAGAGTTTTCTATGTATCATGATTCTGTGTGACACAAGTTAAATAACAGAGTTGATTGCTTGGAAAAAAAAACTAAAGAAACCATTATTAAAAGATTAATGGTTTTCTATTAACAAGTTTTTGATCAAAATCCAATCTTTGTCCTTTTTTTTACTCATTACATTTGGATTGGCATAAATAGACATGAACATATATGGAGCTCTTCTTAATTTAACAACTAATTACTAACTTTCTTTCTCAGTTATACTATGGATATTAACACAAAGAAGCAGAACAAAATCATAACAACAACATGAGCCTAAACAAAATAAGGATTTGAAATTCGATAACAACAGCAATAGTTCATCAGCACAAACATAACAACAGCAACAACAAACATTAGAGTACAAGAAGCAGAACAAAATCATAACAACAACAACAATTCATCAGCACAAAACAGTATAGCTAGCTCTCATATCTCAAGTTATGAAACAGTTCATCAGCACAAAAAACAGCAACAAACCTTCCGTATTTACAGTATAGGTTTGCTTAAACAAAATCATAACAACAAAGAAACTCAAAACAAAAAAAATTAGGTAAGAAAAACAAAAAGAAAACAAAAGCCCCAATTGGAGCAGAAGAAAGAGCTCAAGTTCTTCCCAAATTACAAACACTATCTCAGAACATCAAGTAAATCCGATCCATAGTGAAAAGAATCGAAAAAAGATTAGGGCTTGGGGTGAAAGAGAGCGCATAAGAAATCGAATAGGTGAGAGAAATTAGGGATTTGATTATTACCGAAATTGAAATTGAAAGAGAAAGCGAGACGAAATCTTTGGGATTTAAGAAGATCTATGTTGGTCGATGCGATTGAGGTCGTCCGGTTGTAGAAGGAAGGTGGCGCCGCTGCTCCTTTGGCTAGGTAGAGAAGGAGAGGAGAGGGTTCAGAGTGGGTGACGGGTTCGAGTGATGAAGGGCATCCGGTGATGAAGTGAGAATGCCTAACAGTGATGAAGGGCCGTGAGGATGAGAAGAAGGGTTAAAGAAGTGAGAGGGTTCGAGCTTCATATACATCTAATCTGATGAAATTTTGAGAAAACAATTTTAATTTTTCAAACTAATACGTAGCGTCGGCCCTCCGGCGCTATTTATTAAAATTAAAAATTAAAAATTAAAAAAATAAACTAGCGTCTGCCTTATTTTATTTAGCGTCAGCTCAGCCGACGCTAATTTTAAATAAAGTAAAAAAATAAAATTTGGCACGCTAGGGTCGGTGTGACCGACGCTACACCGACGCTAACTAGCGTCGGAGTCGGGGGCCGACGCTAAATATGGCAGCTAAAATGAGTTTTTCTAGTAATGATTGCTAGGCTTAGTTTGAATTTCAATTCCTAGGACTCGTTTGTTTCCTTTAGCTTATTTGCATTTGTCGTTTCAATCTGCTGTTTTCCTTGAACTTTCCGTTACATTTTGGTTTATTTGGATTATGTGACACTATCTGTTGGTTATGTTTGTAATCCATGATATTCTCTGCAGTCTTATGCAACTTTCTATTTTATCTGGATTATTATGCGACTTTCCCTTCTATACTGTTTTCCCTTATTTTTTCGTTTACTACTTGGATTTTTCTATATATTGTTGCTTTTCTTCTTCTTTTGGATCATGTCAAAAGGGGGAGAAACTTTGGTAGTTTGTTGTTTGTAAAACTAAGTGTAGGTCGTCAACAACTTATTCATTTGATCATCAAACTCAAGATCAACTGGGGAGTACGCATAAATTATAGGGGAGTAATTCTAAGATGATAAAATCTCTCCAAAACAACAAAGGTTTTGTCATAATAAAAAAAGGGGAGAATGTAAAATACATGTTTTTGATGAAGACAAAAGACCAACGATGATGATGATCAAGGCAACAAGCTCAAAAAGAAGAAGTCCAAAATATCTTATTGATAAACTTTAGACTTCAAACATATTAGATGTTTAAATGTAAAGGTAAAATGATACAACCCATAGTTCGAATACAATGAGAACCTCACATCTCTACATGTGCATAAAAAGTATTTTCAAAAATCAAAATTACATTTACAAAGTGTTAAAATTAATATTTTTGACAAAATACAAAGGTGTATTCGAATACAACATAAGTGTATTCGAATACAGATGCTAAAATGCTAAGTCAGTAGCAAAAGCCTTGCATCTGTATTCGACTACGACCTGCTGTAGTCGAATACAACCAACAAGTCAGTGGCAAAATTGATCAATCTGTATTCGACTACACATCCTTGTATTCGACTACAAGATGTAAAATTTGAATACTTTTAAACGTTACAAAGTGGTGTATTCGAATACATACATCCTGTATTCGAATACAACTATAAGCAATGCAATTTTTCAGATCTGAAATGGTTCTAGATCATTGCAATTGTTCCTCAAACCTCTTGGATCAATGGCCACGAATCTGAAGAGATGTTTATGGATTATAAATACATCATAACTTCATATTAAACGACACACAATCCTACTACACAACTTGAAAGACTTTGAACAATTTTTCTGATTTTTATCAAAGTCATTTTTCAGAATTCAAGTACTTGCATTTCATTTTCATATCCTTAACAAAGGTTCTCAAAGTACTTGAAGCAACATTGGATTGTTATCATTCTACCTTTTTCTTATTCCTATATCTTTATCAAATCACATTGTTTGTAAAAAGAAAGTAGTACTTTCTTTATGTAGTCTTATCTAAGATAGTAGTGTGCTATCCTAGAAGATTTGTTAGAAGTTTGTAGCAGAGGTCCTAGGGAGGGACTTATACATTTTCTGACAGAAGCAGAATTTGTTACAAGATATGCGTTCACAGTTTTCAACAACATAGTCAGTTGGAAAGCTAACCTTCAACACATAGAGACATTATCAACAACAGAAGCAGAATATGTTGCTCTTGCTGAAGCTGTGAAGGAAGTAATTTGGCTGAAAGGATTGATCACCGAACTTGGAGTTAAACAAGAGTCTGTTTGCATAATTTGTGAGAGCCAAAATGCCATTCATTTGAGTAAAAATCAAATGTATCTGAAAGAACCAAGCATATAGACATCAGGCTTCATTTCATCAAGGATGTCATTGAAAGGGGTGAGATAAATGTCGCAAATGTGCACACAAATGCGGATCATAGCCAACAAAGATATGTTTGATGTTTCGATCATCAAGCTTGCATCTTTCTTGTTGTCGCACATGTGAATATGCTATGCTCCCAAAAACACACAAGTGATTAACACTTGGCGTCCTTCCATTCCATGCTTCTAGAGGGGTTTGGTCATTGTCATTTGAAGTTTGAGAACGATTTTCCAAATAGGCCGCACCAGAAATTTTTTCATCCCAAAACTCATTTGGCATCCTTTTGGATTTTAGCATGCATCTTTCCATGTTCAAAGCAGTTTTATTCTTTCTCTCAGCTACTCAATTCTGTTGTGGAGATCGTGGATCTGTCAACAAACGAAGAATTCCATGAGTTACATAGAATACATTAAACTCCTTTAAGCGAATTCACTCCTCGATCAGATCTGAAAGCTTTGATTTCATGATTCCTCTCCTTCTCTACAAGAGCTTTGAAGTTTTTGAAAGCAACAAAAGCTTCTAATTTTTGCTTTAAGAAATAAATCCATGTTTTTCTACTAAAATCATCAATAAAGAGAATGAAATATTTACTCTTACCAAATGAATATGGATTGATGGGCCCACACAAGTTGATATGCACAAGTTGCAGTGGCTTAGTTGCTCTTGATGTAGCTTCTATGGGAAACTTTTTCTAGCTTGCTTGCCAAGAAGACAACCTTCACACTATTGATTTGGATGATTGATTGAGGGCATCCCTTTCGCCATATTCTTTTCTCCCATAATTTTAAGTGCACCAAATTTCAAGTGGTCATACCTCATATGCCAACACCATGCCTCATCTCGGACATTCATCTTCAAACATTTTGCTTCAATAGTTTTTAGGTTCAAGATAAACATTCTATTTTTCGGCTTTCATACCTTAGCGATTAAACTTTTATTTTGATCTCTAAGTCAAATAAGTCTATTTTTCATTAGAATTTCATATCCTTTTTCAAGAAAGTGGTCAAAATATTACTCGTTAATTTAGGCATATAGTAAACATCACTAATCAACTTATGGCTCCCATCTTTAGAAGAGATTAGAATTGTACCTTTCCTTTCAATTTTCACTTTTGATGAGTCTCCAAAGGAAACATTTCTATTCACCTTTTCATTAAGCTCCACAAATTTCTCTTTGCATCCACACATGGTTGCACCATTGTCCAAGTACCATGAACTATTAACATCTCTCTCTTCTTCCTTGAGTGTTAGCAACAAAGTTGAATCTTCATATTGGTCAACAACATTAGCCTCTTCTTCCTCTTGATTAGGAGCATGATGACATTCCCAAGAAAATGGCCAAATTCATGACAGTTATAACATTTAACTTTAGATTTGTCATACCTCTTTTCACTTTGATAATAACCATAACCTCTTATTCTTCCACGAATTCTTGGTGATAAGTGACTTCTTTCTTCGTAGTCTGATTCGCCATTGAAGCCTCTTCCTCTTCCTCTTCCTCCTTGGCCACGACCATGTCCTTGTCCTCTTCCTTGTTCACATCCACCTCCGTTTTGACTATTGAATCCTTTGTCATCCTTCAACGAAGCTTTGATCTTGAGATGTTGCTTTAATGGCTCCTATTGCCTTTTCTTCATTCTTTCTTCTTGAGCTTTCAAAGAACCTTCTAAGTCCTCAATGAACAATGAGTCAAGATCTTTTGATTCCTCAATAACACACACCACATAATCAAACTTAGGAGTCAAGGAACGAATAATCTTCTCCGCTACACGAACATCTTCTATCTTGTCTCCATATCTCTTCACTTGATTAACAATTGTCTTCACCCTTGAGCAATAATCCGAAATTCATTCACTTCGTTGATGCCTTGGAGTGATTTCTCCAAAATCTTCTAAGCTTCCTTGGAATTTGTGGCATCGATAACCTTCTTAAACATAGAATCATCCAAACATTGATGAATGAGAGTAAGAGCTTATTGATCCTTCTTCCAATTCTTTGCCAAAACCTTATTCTCAACTTGATAGAATCCCTCTTCATCTTGTGGCTCGTCATAGCCTTTTTCCACAATCTTCCATACACCATTTTTGATAATTCTATATTTTTTAGAAGAGGAAAGTTTAAAGTAGTGTAATCACCGGTCGTCAATTCTCACCTCTCACAACCATGCTCTAGATACCACTTCATTAGAGGAAGGAAAGTATTTCTAATAGAAAACTCATAATTTGCTTGATAATTAATGTCATGTACAAGGGAATATTTGTAGGTACAAATAGATAACTCAAGACACATTAATAGGAGCTTCCTAATTAATAATCACTTCTAGATACTTCCCACATTTTTCTATAATTAAAGCACTTCTAGATTCTTACAAAGAAATTCTATATGGTTCTAGACTTATCTAATTTCAAATTAGTAATAACAAAATTATGTGGTATTTTATATTTGAAAACTAATCATCTTTTATCATTGTTCAAGTAGTCTTATGTTTTCACATAAACATTTACCAATGTCATTTCACATATTTTATCCTAAAATGATTGCGTATACTCATATTGTATGTTCCTTCAAAGTGCCATAGAACCGGAAAAGCAATATACTTATGTACTTATTTTAGTTTGTCTAATTTATTAATGTCTCATTATGTTACCTATCATGCAACTTACGATAAACATGATTTGTTTGTTTTTGTTTTTTCATTTAACAACTATCAACAAGATTTTCCCATCATGTTAACACTCATTCTGCATCATTTTACATCGTTTGACATTATTTATTGAACTTGTTTGTATTTAGAGATGGATAAAAGTTGGATCAACTTGCCACAGAATACGCCAAGATATTAGGAAGGATGGAATAAATTTTTATATTTTTCCTTTAAGCATAGCTCTAGTGTTGGTACATTTAAATGTCCATGTACTAAATGTAGTTTTAGGCGCTTGAGAACAAGAGAAGAAGTGCTTGACCAATTCAAAGTTAAACCATTTCCTAGAGGTTACACATTTTGGTGTTTCCACATGGAGATCAGAACTGAGGTAGAGGTTGTTTCCCCTTCTATAATTGACAACAACTTGGGGAATGAAGATTAAACGTCAAATATAGTGAATGAAGATCCAATGCAAATAATGATAAATGATGCATTCAAATTCTCTAGAATGTGTGTTGATGAAGAACCTACTCCATTTCCTACTCAAAAAGGAGATGGGGATGGAAAACGAGGTATATTAGATCAACACTCTACAGCAACGCAGGAGCCAAAGAATTTTATAATTTACTTGGAGATGGAGAGCAATCATTGTATGATGGATGCACCAAGTATACAAAATTTTCTTTTTTGGTGAAACTATATCACATTAAATGTTTGTGTCAAATTAGTGAAAAAGCAATGACAATGATAATTGAATTTTTGCATGATGCCTTTGAACATGCACAAGTATCAGCATATGGTTATGAGGCAACGAAACAAATCACCAAGCTTGGTCTTGATTATACTAAGATACATGCATGTCCTAATGATTTTATATTATACTCGGTGGAATATGGAGATAAAGAGGAATGTAAAATATGTTAAACATCTAGATGGAAGCAAAAGGTTAAACAAAATGCAAGGGTTCGTGGTCTGAAAAGGATATTCATGTCTTCAAAGACAACTAAAAGTATGGTTTGGCATACTCAGGAGAAGAATAATGATGGGATGATGAGGCATCCAAGAGACTCTAAGGCTCAGAATGATTTTGATCTAAAATATCCCGAGTTCATTTCATATCCTTGAAATGTATGGCTATCCTTAACAAGTGATGGCTTAAATACTCCCACAAGGACGTGTATGAGGCCAACAAACTTTACTCTCTCAAGCCTGATCCCTGGAAAATGAAGTCCCCGTAATGACATTGATGTTTACGTGCAACCTCTAATTGTCGAGTTAAAAGAGTTTCGGGTAAAGGTGTTGAAATATATGATGCTTCAAAGAATGAAGTGTTCATGATGCGGGCATTCAGATACACAACCGGACATTTTTTTAACGATTAACTTCATATTGGGTTGACCTATTTAAAGAAATTACAAGATTATATTAGAATTTTGGATTCAAATTTGTCTATTGCCTTTCCAAACTCTAGAGTATGAAGGGTCGTTTCAATAATGAACGTGTGTCTGTAGTTCCTTTATCGAGACATCCTTTTAGTCACTTTCACATGCCAAGAGTCAAACCTAGGTAGCCCTAATTACATTAGGGGTCACTTCAATCTTAGAGTTCTCGGCCAGAAGCGTATTGAACTGTTGGATGGGTGCTTTAAGTTGTGTCTAGTTTGGATTCAAGATTATAAATAGTGCGAAGACTCTTTTAAACTCTCTTCTCCTTCTTCTTCTCTATTTTCTCCCTCCAAATACATTCTTTTCAATATGCATCACATATAAAAAATGTTCCAATATGGCAATTCAAAAAAAATTGACTTCATATTGTTAAGACAAACTCTCAATTTATGTTTTGATGAAAATAAACAAAGGTTAATTAAGAATGTTAATTATAATTCTAAATGTTATGTTAATTTAACTTATGATTTTGAGTGGATTAATTCAAAGATAGGAATAAAGCAAAGCAAAGAAATCAGATAAAAAACTAAATAGAACATTCTAGACAAAATCTGTGAAAATGGAGAATGTTCTCCAGGACCAAGATTGATCATCACAGCCCCAAGATCAATCAATCTCCACTAGTTCAAAGAAAGTTTAGCCTATGATTTTTACATCTATATTATCATCACTTTGCAAGGAACAAACTGAGATTATTATATTGAAAGAAACTGATCGAATCACAAAAAGGCAAGACCACGAATTAGCACGATCAATCAGATCTGAACCTTTTCCAGCTTAAGCTGTCGAGAAAGATAAACGATCTTGAGATATACAAGACATCCAGATTAATCAGGAAGACATCCAGAATGATCAAGACTAAACCTCCAGATTGATCATCAATCTCTAGAAAGTTCAAAGACTAGAACTCCAGATTGATTATCAATCTCCTGAATTTTCATTAAAGTTCTACAGAAGTTCATCATCATTCTCCAAGTTGTTTTAACAGAATCAAAACTCTAGATCGAAGCAAATACATCAACAAATATATCTGAAGTATAAAGGATCATTAAACACAAGAGAAATCTTATCAAGAACAAAGAAATCAGCCCAGTCAACAGAGTTCAAAAGTATTCAAAAGGCTGGAATATATTTATTCATATATATTGGTTTTGGTCAAAACTGACAGAGCATTACCAACAGCTCTTTTGACCATTATCAATTCCTCTAAAACGCCTATAAAAAGGAATGCCAATGCTCAGGGAAAATGCAGAAAGTTCATGTGCTAACAAGTCTCATTAAATCATTCACATGCTTGAAATTCTCACTTTCTCAAGAAAGAACCAGTTATGATTATATTTCAATATTCCTTTATTATTTTAATGAGTTCTTTGTAAAGAATCGAACATCAAACAAGAGTTGAGACATCTCAGATTCTATGAAAATAATGTCATTATTATTGTAAAAACCAAGAACGTTCTCAGTTTTCTATTTTCTTAACCAAGAACATTCTTGAGTTAAATTCTTAAGTTTTTTTAGGAATTTTTAAATAGGGACATTTAAAATTCAAACCCCCTTCCTTGTAAATCGACATTGCTACTTCAATTGGCATTAGAGCTCGGTCTCTAAAATGATTAAACACCTAACAAGTGCTAGAGTAAAGATCTAGAAGAAAAAATGTCGAAAGCAAAATACATTGTTGAAGAATGATCTTCAAATAGACCACCTTACTTTGATGGATCTGATTATTACTTCTGGAAAAATAAGATGTAGCTGTTTCTGAAATCTCAAGATATAGGAATGTGGCGCATCATTACAGATGATGATTTCATACCAAGAGTTGATCAAAATGATTAAACCTTTGCGGCAAAGAAAGAAACAGACTGGACAACTGAGGATAAAACTAAGGTACTCCCAAACTCTAAAGCTCAATTATTCTTATCGTGTGCTTTGAGTAGGGAATAAAGTGAAAGAGTTGATGAATGCACAACTGCTAAAGAAGTATGGGATACACTACAAACTCATAGTGAATGAAATGCTTTCTCTTGATAAAGCTTACTCAGTACAAGATAGAGTGCGAAAAATCATGACGTGTCTTCCAATCATATAGAGACCAATGGTAACAGCTATAAGTCAGGCCAAGAACCTTGAATCACTTCCCCTGGAAGAACTAATTGGAACCTTAAGAGCACATGAAGTATTGCTGCAAGAAGACAAACCAGTCAAGAAAGGAAAGGCAATAGCTCTAAAGGCATCTCAAGAAAGTGTCACAGTACAAACAGAGAAGGAACCAGAAGAAACTGGACAAGAAGATGCTGATGAAGAAATGGCTCTTCTCACTAGAAGGATACAGAGAATGATGAGAAGAAGAGATCAAATAAAAAAGGGATTTCAAAACAAAAATGCCAAAGCATAAGTGGACAAGAGCCAAGTCACATGCTTTGGATGTAATAAATTAGGACATTACAAAGCAGAATGTCCCTTAAATAAAAAGCCACCAAAACTATTTCCTTTCAAAAAGAAATCAATGATGGGCACGTGGGATGATTCAGAAGAATCAGATACAGAAGAAGGTGAGGAAGCCAACATATGCTTGATGGCAAATACAGAAGAAGATGAGGTAACAAATTCTGAACCTTGCTATTTATGTGAACAAATGGAAAAGAATCTGATAACTTATTAAATGATTCAAATCTTCTTATTCAAAAATGTAATTCTTTAAAAGAACAATTTTATAAAGAAAAAGAAGAAAAAGAAAAAGCTCAGGCTATGAATAATGTCCTCAACAATATCATTCAAGAACTAAAAGAAACACACCAAAAAAATTTGAAAGTCACAAAGGTCAAGAACGTTCTGCAACTAAAACGGAGAACGTTCTCCTTAAAACTGAAAATGAACTTCTTAAAAGTGACTTGTCAAATTTTATTAAAGCCACTGAAACTTTTCAAAAAATCATGGGATCTCAAGTAGGAAAATTTTGTCCAAATAACTGATGTTCAATACGTTGAAGGTCTGAAACATAATCTCTTAAGCACAAGTCAACTATGTGACAATGGCTTTGAAGTTATTTTCAAACCTAACCTATGTGAAATCATAAAAACAAAATCTTGAGAAGTATTGTTTTCTTGAACTAGAAAGAAAAATCTTTAGGTTTTATATCTTGAAGAACTACCTGATGAATCTTGCTTCATATCTATCGATAAAGATAAATGGATTTGGCATAAGCGGACACGTCATGTTAGCATGAAAACTATTTCAAAAATTTCAAAACTAGAACTTGTTAGAGGATTACCAAAATTAAATTTTGAAAAAGATAAGGTATGTGAAGCATGTGCTAAGGGAAAACAAGTCAAAAGCAATTTTCATTCAAAAGAGTTCATCTCCACAAACAAAACTCTTGAGATGCTTCACATAAATCTATTTGGCCCTGTTAAAGCAACAAGTTTAGGAGGAATGAAATATGGTGTTGTTATTTTTGATGATTTCTCACGATACACTTGGGTATTATTTTTAAAACCAAAAGATGATGCTTTTGATGCTTTCAAAATCTTTTGTAAAAAGGTACAAAATGATAAGGATTCCAGCATCATTTCTATAAGAAGTGATCATGAAGGAGAATTCATAAATGGTTGTTTTAAAACCTTCCTGAAGAACTTGGCATTTCTCATAATCTATCTTGTGCAAGAACTTCTCATCAAAATGGAGTTGTTGAAAGAAAAAAATAGAGCCTTACAAGAAATGGCAAGAACAATCTTGGAAGAGTCTAACGTTGAAAAATATTTTTGGGCTGAAGCTATCAATACATCATGTTATATTTTGAACCGTGTATCCATAAGAAAGATCATAAACAAAACACCATATGAAATCTGGAAGAACAGAAAGCCAAACATATCATATTTTCACATTTTTGGTTGTTATTGTTATATTTTAAATAACAAAGATGTTCTTGGAAAGTTTGATGCAAAATCAGACAAAGCAATCTTCTTGGGTTATAGAGTGTTTAATCTAAGAACTAAAGTTGTAGAAATCAGTATGCATATATTATTTGATGAGTTTAATGATTTAGAATTGAGAAAAACAATTGAGGAAGAAGAACAAGAACAATATGGTCTACAGCAGCAAAATGATATGTAGGAAACGGAGATTGATAAACAATCTTCATATCATTCTCCACCTAAAAGCTGGAGAACGATAGGCGACCATCCTCAAACCCAAATTATTGGGGATACAGCTGATGGAATTAGAACCAGAAAATCATTCAAGAATGATGAAAACAACAATTTGGCAATGATATCTCAAATTGAACCAAAATCAATTAAAGAAGCCATAGTTGATCAATCTTGGATTGAAGCCATGAAGGAAGAACTGCTGCAGTTCCAAAAAAATGAGGTTTGGACCTTGGTACCTGATCCACATGATCAAACAATCATTGGTACACGCTGGGTTTTCAGAAACAAATTAAATGAAGAAGGTAAGGTTGTAAGGAACAAAGCAAGATTAGTTGCTCAAGGATATAACCAACAAGAAGGTATAGACTACGAAGAAACTTTTGCTCTAGTTGCAAGGTTAGAAGCTATTCGTATACTTATTGCATATGCATCTCATAAGCTTGTCAAGTTATTTCAAATTGATGTTAAAAGTGCATTTTTAAATGAACAAGTTTATGTAAAACAACCTCCTGGTCTTGAGGATCAATCAAAACCAAATCATGTTTTCAAACTTACCAAAGCTCTATATGGTTTAAAGCAAGCATCAAGAACTTGGTATGAAAGATTAAGTTCCTTCTTAATCAAAAATGGATTTTTCAGAGGAAAAATCGACACTACACTATTCAATAAAACTGATAAAAATGATTTACTCATTGTGCAAGTATATGTCGATGATATCATCTTTAGATCAACTAATGAAAAGATGTGTGATGGTTTTTCAAAACTCATGCAAAGTGAATTTGAAATGAGCATGATGGGAAAGTTAAGGTATTTTCTTGGCCTGCAAATTAAACAATATGAAAATGGTATTTTTATTTGTCAAGAAAAATACATTAAAGATTTGTTAACTAAGTACAAAATGAACGAAGCAAAAATTATGTCTACTCCCATGCACCCATCTTCCTCGTTAGCCAAAAATGAAAATGGAAAATTTGTTTCTGAAAAAGAATATAGAGGAATGATTGGTTCTTTGCGTTTTTTAACTGACAGTAGGCCTGATATCGTATTCGCAGTAGGATTATGTGCTAGATTTCAATCAGCACCAAAAGAATCTCATATAACTGCAGTAAAACGAATTTTTACATAATTGTTAGAACTATTGATCTTGGCCTTTGGTATAGAATAGGTTCTCATTTTGATCTTGTAGCATACTGCGACGATGATTACGCTGGAGATAAAATTGAAAGAAAGAGAACTAGTGGAGCATGTCAGTTCTTATGTGAAGCATTGATAAGTTGGTCTTGCAAAAAAAAAAAATACAGTAGCCTTATCAACCACTGAAGCCGAATATGTCTCAGCAGCAAACTGTTGCTCACAGGTTCTTTGGATTAGAAATCAACTTGAAGACTTCTCTGTAAGTTACTCAAGCATTCTAATTTACTGTGATAATACTAGTGCAATCAATTTATCTAAGAACCCCATTCAGCACTCTAGATCAAAACATATTGAAATAAAGCATCATTTTATTCGTGATCATGTTAACAAGAAAGATATTGAATTAATCTTTGTTGATACTCAAAATCAACTTGCTGACATTTTTACAAAGCCTCTAGTTGAGGATAGTTTCAATTTGATCAAAGAAAAACTAAAAATTGTGAAAAATCCAGAAAATCTACATTAATTTCTGTTTCTGCAGAAAATGGAGAACGTTTATCAATCTCCGTTTTCCATGCATCTTTCTCCGTTTTTCAAGCAACATTCTCCTCTGTGTCGTCAATTCTACAACAGCCAAAAGGCGCTCTATGCATGTCAAGGAAGGAATTGGGACTTCAAAATCCCCAAACACCAAACCTACATATTTCATCATCTCTGATTCTGATTCTGATGAATCATCTGAAATGCCTCTTCACACAACTTCAACAAAACCAACAAAACCCATCACTCCGTCCAAATCATCTTTTTCTTCTGAAACCTTCTCAATCAATACCGCCAAACCAAAAACGGAGATTGATAAATAAATTTTTTCTTCTTTTTCAAAACCATCTCAGCATTCTCCTAAAATCACCAAACCAGCACCATGTTCCATGAAAATAAAAACAACAATCACACTTTCCCAATTCCTAGCCAAAAATAATCTCAAAAACCCACAAGGAAATGCACTGCCCCTAAATAGAAACTGAGAAATACTGAACCCCCCTCTCCACATCGTTCTCCTATTCAAGAACGTTCCCCAACCCGCAAACCCTCTCCTTCACCAAACCCATAATGTTCTCCAGTCCAAGAACGTTATCCAGTTTGTGAACCCTCTCCTTCACCAAACCCAAAATGTTCTCCAGTTCATGAATCCTCTCCCTCACTAAAAACAAAACGTTCTCTCACTCCAGAACGTTCCTCGTCCCCAACCTCAAAATCTTATACACCACATTCTCATCCGTCCAAAAAATCCAAACTTCATAGTCTCCTCTCATTCCTTCCAAAATTTCCAAGATCTTCAAAGAAAAATGGGCTCAACGCCTTATTGGAATTGAAAGAGTTTTTGTCTTGGAAAACCTGATTGTGGACGAAAATGCAGTCAAACATCACACTGATGCTTTGGACTGGACTTCATTTTTGCAAACATCTGAATGCTTTTATCTAGATGTGTTAGGGCTTTTTATTGTCAAGCCAAGACGTTTCCTGAAAAATCCCTCATCGTTTCCAAAATCAAAGGGATTGAAATCAAGCTGACACCTGACATTCTAGCTTCTTTTCTTGACCTTCCAACCGAAGGGACTGCTATTTTTGGAAGCAAATGGTATGATGCTCTAAACTTAAAACAAACAGAGGTTGTCTTTGATTTGTTCCAAGAAGGGTCCACTCGCTACCTCTCAACCTTTCTCAAACCCCTTCCAAAGGTTTTTAACAGCATCAGCCAACATGCCATACTTCCCCACTATGGAAGTCATGAGTATGTATCTGACAATGACGCCTTGATCATAATCCACCACATGATATCTGCTACCACCAAAGATTACAAAAAGAACACAGTCCCTTATGGGATGATCTTCATCAAAATCTCTAGGTACTTCAAAATCCCTCTCACAAATGAGAAATCTCTCATTAAAATCTCCAAGTTTTCCTCGAAAAACATATCTCACATGAGGAAAACCACATCAGAAAAACGTGTTACCTCACCCTCTTTCCCACCAAAATCATTAAAGAGGAAGTGCTCAACAAGGTGAAGAGTTGCTGCTGCACCTGCCCCAGCCTCATCACACCAATCACCTGAACCAGAAGCAGTAGTTGAACCTTCTCAAGAACGTTCTTCACCAAACCGAGAACGTAATCTAGAAGAAATAATCAATCCTTCTACTTTCTCCATTTTTCCTCACCCATCAACTCTATCCTCCACAGACTTCCTCTCTTACTCACAAATACTCCATTCTCCACCACATGACTTGGGTACATTACTTCCTAACCATCATTTTAGCACCATGTCCCCTCTCTTCATTTCCCCACAAAAAACCAGTTCCTTTATATTTGGAATCAATCTGTTTTTAAACTTTCCAGACACTCCTGGCCCATCCATAAACTGACAATCTTCTTCTGACCCTTTACCCCCAGTGGCTACCTCTTTTGCCACTCTTCCAACCATGTGTACTTCCCCTATTCCCTCCACCATGGCTGTTGCTACCACTTCTCTTCCTTCCCCTCATCTCCCTACTCATCCTCCCAAGGTTGAACCATCAAACACTGACATCATGGCTGCCCTTCAAACCATCATGGCACGCCAGCTTCAACAGGATCAGGAAACCACTCTATTACGCACCTTGCTGACAGAGCAACTAGCTCCCAACTGGGTCTGACTCCTCCCCTTATTCATCCTTCTCCCACTCCTTAGCCAATCCCTGACCCTACAAAATCTTCATCTTCTAAAGGGTCTTCTCCATCGCTTGCTAAGTAGACGTCTTTTTCTCCCTCCTTTTTGTATGACAAAGGGGGACAATTGAGTTAGTTTTTATTCTGATTTGTAGAAGTCCTTTTGTAATTAGGAACTTCTGTATATGTTACTGCAAATCTGAAATTTTGTATCCTTGAAATGAATTAATGGAAAATTACTTATGTTGAAATTATATGCATGTTTTTAATTTTCTGTCAAAATCACTTACTGAATCAAATAAGGGGGAGCTTTTAAGCTCTTCAAAATTAAAATTAGAATCATAATTAAAATCTAAATTAACATGTTTGTCATTATCAAAAAGGGGGAGATTGTTAAGACAAACTCTCAATTTAAGTTTTGATGAAAATAAACAAAGGTTAACTAAGAATGTTAATTATGATTCTAAATGTTATGTTAATTTAACTTGTGCTTTTGAGTGGATTAATTCAAAGATAGGAATTGAGCAAAGCAATGAAATCAAATAAAAAACTGAACATAACATTCTGGACAAAATCTATGAAAACGGAGAATGCTCTCCAGGACAAAGACTGATCATCACATCCCCAAGATCAATCAATCTCCACTAGTTCAAAGAAATTTTAGCCTCTGATTTTTACATCTATATCATCATCACTTGGGAAGGAACAAACTGAGATGATCATATTCAAAGAAACTAATCGAATCACAAAGAGGCAAGATCACAAATTAGCAAGATCAATCAGATCTGAACCTTCTCCAGCTTAAGCTATCAAGAAAGATAAACGATCTTGAGATATACAAGACATACAGATTAATCAGGAAGACATCCAGAATGATCAAGACTAAACCTCCAGATTGATCATCAATCTCCAGAAAGTTCAAAGACTAGAACTCCCAATTGATTATCAATCTCCAGAATTTTCATTAAAGTTCTGCAGAAGTTCATCATCATTCTCCAAGCTGTTTTGACATAATCAAAACTCCAGATCGAAGAAAATACATCAAAAAATATATATTTGAAGTATAAAGGATCATTAAACACAAGAGAAATCTGATCAAGAACAAAGAAATCAACCCAGTCAACAGAGTTCAAAAGTATTCAAAAGGCTGGAATATTTTTATTCATATATATTGGTTTTGGTCAAAACTGACAGAGCACTAACAACAGCTCTTTTGACCATTATTAATTGCTCTAAAACGCCTATAAAAGGAATGCCAATGCTCAAGGAAAATGCAGAAAGTTCAAGTGCTAACAAGTCTCATTAAATCATTCACATGCTTGAAATTCTCACTTTCTCAAGAAAGAATCACTTCTGATTATATTTCAATATTCTGTTATTATTATACTGAATTCTTTGTAAAGAATTGAATCTCAAACAAGAGTTGAGACATCTCAGATTCTATCAAAACAATCTCATTATTATTGTAAAACTCAAACTATAAGAGTTTAGTATAGTTTGGGTAGATTGTAAGAAATCCTATCAAGGTTGATAGGTGACCTGATTAATCTCTTTCTGGGTGAAAAGAATTTAAGTTTGTAACAGATCATGGTTTAAGTGAGCTAGGTGCTGTAAAACCAAGAAGGTTTTTTGTTTTTAACACTTAGTGGAAAATCTCACAGTTGTGAGGACTGGACGTAGCCCGAGTTGGGTGAACCAGGATATATCCGTGTGTGGTATTCTTTCTCTTATATCCTTATTTATTAAGCTTGATTAATCATTTAAATTAAAAGCATAAACTGAATTTTTGATTTTAAGCTAACCAAAAATGTTCGTCGTTTTCTGTTTTCTTAACCAAGAACATTCTTGAGTTAAATTCTTAAGTTTTTCATGAATTTTTAAATAGGAACATTTACAATTTAAACCCCCCTTCCTTGTAAATCGACATTTCTACTTCACATATTCCACCCGCTTTTGACAAGTTCTCCCGCAAAAGTTTTGCCATATTTATTGTTTATATCCTTCATCTTATCAAATATGTAATCACCCGTCAATGGCACAGGAGCTCTTCCTTCTTCTAATTTTCCATTGAATGTTTTTCTCCACCAACAATAGTGATGATTAGCATGTAAAAATTTGTAATGTCCAAGAAAGAAATTCTTTTTACAATGCTCCAACCGCATCCAATGTGTATTCTCTTCACATATAGGACATGCACACTAACCTTTAATGCTATATAGTGATAGATTGATGTATATTGGGAAATCATTAATTGTGCTGAATAACATTGCCCTCAAATTAAAATGCTATTTCCTATATTCATCATATATCTCCACATTTGTCTCCTACATATGCTTTAAATCATCAATTAAATGTGCCAAATATACGTCTATTTCATTCCCTAGTTGTTTGGGCACATAAATTAACATAGACAACACCATAAACTTGCACTTCATACATAGCCATTGAGGTAGATTATAAATCACCAAAATCACAGGCCATGTGTTCTGAGAGATACTTTGAAGACCATGTGGGTCCATTCCATTAGTAGATAATACCAAGTGTAAATTTCTTTCTTCTTGCCGAAAATCAGGATAATCATGATCAATTTTTGTCCACTGTGGAGAATCTGCAGGGTGTCGAAGCTTTTTATCATTAATTTTTTCACTTGCATGCCATGTGAAGTGTTTTGCATTTCATTTACTATGATACATTCGCCTAAACCTAGGTATTATAGGAAAATACCATACGAATTTTCGCAGGAATCGATTGTTTCTTATACCGAGAGATGTTACATTTAGGACACTCGATTAACGATGTATATTCATTTTGATACAAGATTCAATCATCGGACAAGCATGAATCCTATCATAACTAACGCCAACAGAGCTCAACAGTCGTTTAGCCACATACGTTCAATTAGGAAGAACATTATCCTCGGGCAGCATATCTTCCAAAAGGGTAAATAAGTTTGTGAAACTTTTATCAGATCATCCATTGTTCGCTTTTAAGTTGTACAAGTTTAATACTGCATATAATCTTATGAATTTATTGCAACCATCGTATAACAGTTTCTCTACATCACTTAACAACTTCTCAAATATTTCAAGACAATCTAGAAGATCTTCTTCAACCACATCTGCAATCTTTTTAAATCGATCACAATCATAAGTATTTGTGTCAAAATTGTTTGACGCATATTTCACATTATTCCCCAAATCAGCATTCTCGTTACATTTCACCGTGCATTGTCCAACATGTATAGCTTCAATCAATTCCGTTCCTCCATAAATGCCAATCTAACTCAACTTCATTAAACCGATTTCCATAACAACAATCAAAGCATTGATAGATGATTTGACAAGGGTCTTTGACGTGTTTCACAAAAAAATTTACAAACTCTTTTTCTCCATTTTCATATTCCTTTGACAATCGACTTATGAACATCCATCTTTTATCCATTGTTTCTTTAAAATTACTTTAACAAAAAGTTAAATGTTTTTGTCTTGAAAAGTGTTACAACAAAAAATTTAGTTAAGACAAACTCTTAGTGGAAATGTATAACAAGTATTTGTGTAACGTATTGTTTGTTATAATAATATGACACATGATCAGAAAGCACCAAACATAGTGTTTGTTATAACAATTTGGATTATGGAGTCTTAATATGCAAAACAATTGCATATCGAATTTGATAGTTAGACGTTTGCTTTCAACATACAACAATTGAAAAACAAAAACCTTTAGCAATCGAAAAATAGAATCAAAATAAGTTTCAACAAAATTCAACTACAAACTACCAAATATTTTCCCTATGAAAAATTTTAGAGACTTAAAAACTTGAGATGAGAGGTTTAGTGTCTGAGCAGTGATGAAAGCGGAGTTGTGAGAAGGTTATTATAACATCCCGACCCTTATTGTTATCGACGATGTTAGTCACGACCTTCTCGCCCCCTATCCACCTAGTGGAAATAGCAAGTTTTTTCCTTCTGTGGGATTCGAGCCCGGTACTTAGGAGATAAGTACCACCTCCACACATTACCACTACCAATTGAGCTTATGTAACAACCCGGCCCTTACCGTTACCGGTAGTGCTACTCACGACTTTCTCGCCCCCCCTAACCACCCCGTGGAAATAGCGAGTTTTTGCCTTCCGTGGGATTTGAGCCCGGTACTTGGGAGATAAGTACCGCCTCCACACATTCCCACTACCAATATTATTTAAAATAATTAGAACCTATCAATCTTAAATTATGTGTGATAATTATTTGCCTTGTTTGACTTATTGTAGTTGATAAAGTTATTAGTAAGAATTATTTAATCGATGGGATAGTTTAAATATATATATTTATATAGATATATATTATATGTAGATGTGTTTTTCTAGTGCAAGAAGAAATTGGGCTAAGGGTTTGAGGCTTGGTGTGACCCAACCCACTTGAATGAGTAGAAATTTGGGCTATGTGTTTGTGGCTTGGTTTTTATGATCAAGGTTAACAAAAAAAAAAACAAAAACAAAAAAAGAAAAAAAAAAAGTGACATTTTATCCCTCTCATTCTTCATTTAGGCCTAACATTGTCTAACCAACAATTTCCACTTTAAATTTTCCATAAGTCCACAATTTCTGTATACTCACTATTAATAAACAAAAAGGAATACCGAAACCCTAGCCACCATCACCTTCACACCTCATTTTCTTCGTGTATCCAAAGCTTGGAACTTCTTTTCCTTTGGAGCAACTTCGTGGGGCTTAAAGCTTTGTACTAGGGAGAAAAGCGGCCAAGGTAAGGGTTTTTCCCCACACAAATTATAGTTAGGTCGTTGGTTGGATGACATAAAATAAATAATCCTGATTACTTATATTTTTAAAGGGATAGATGTAGACTAATGGATTAAAATAATAAAACCCCCATTTTTGTTGAGATTGAATTGTAATATATGACTTATATGGAGTAAAGTATGAAATTTTATGCTATGTGTGATAAAATTGTAGTTTTATGATGAATATGAAATAAAGTTTGAATTTTTACCTTATATGTGATAAAGTTTTAACTTTTATTATGTATATGATTTGGAGGTTGAATTTTCTTGTTATATATGTTAAAGTGTTAATTTTTATGGCCTATATGATATCAAGTTTCTATTTTTATGTGTATGTGGTGAAAGTCATAATTTTTATGATTACTTGTCTACGAATATGTGATACTCATGATAAGGATGTGTGGTATGTGTTCTTAGTGATATGTGAATAAGGTGATGGTTTTGAAAAGTGATTTTGAATGCATTTGACATGATTCTTAGTGGGTTGTGTGGGAATATATATCTCTTTGATACTATATCATCATGTCATGGCATATGCATCTTCGTGGGAGTTTCCTTAGTGGCAGGTTTGTTTTCCCCATTGGTATGGGTGATCTTTCTATGTGGAAGTTGCCTTAGTGGCAGGTTTATATTCGGATCATATAGTTTTAGGAGCATGCGTTATGCATATGTTTTGATATACAATTTACCGGTTTACACATTTTTTTTCTTTTAAATTGGAAGTTTTTACTTTTATATGTTTTGTGTTATTCTTCTATATGTTTAGCTTTGATTTGATGTGGATGATGGAAAAAAAAAACTGACCCTTACAACAACATTGTAGGTACTAATGAGTTCGAGGAGATTCAAGAGTAGTTAATGAGTATTGACGTGTGGCGAATGTGGGGTAAACATGGGTTTTCTTTTTAAGACAATTTTGTAATAATAGAATTGCCCAATATTTTTAAGTTCTTTTTTAATATTTTGTCACAAACTTTTAAAATGTACTAGAATTCTAGAAATAAAGAAAAGGTTCCCTTCCGTTAGGAATAATTGCCTTTACTTTGTTTTAAATTTAGAATAAATATTTTCTTAATGATATTAAATAATGTGGTTGTTACTAATAATTTAAATGAATAAATGTTAAGTATTCTAAAAAAAATCGTAAACTTTTCTAAGCAATAAGTATTTTTTTTTAATTAACGTTTTGGATTAAAAATCTGGGGCGTTATAGTTATATAGAGACTTAAAATTGGCACTTAAAATTAATCAATATAAATGATGAAACATTTTGTTATAAAAGGTTATAGAGACTTACAAACATGAGAAAGTGCGATTTAGTGACATAAGTAAAGGATCGATCAGAGTTTCTTGTTTAAGGGTTTTAGTTTTTGTGTTTCTAAGTTTATTGCACTTGCGTTGTATTTCTAGGTTTATCGATTTTTGGGTTTTCTGGTTTGCATTTGAGGAAAAAGAAGCTAAGGCCCAACTTATGTGTTTCACGTTTCTTGGATTTCTTACATTTCTGGTTTTAGGATATTAGGTTTCTCTTTTTAGGGTTTCTGGAAGCAACATGCAAAAAAGAAGATCGAGGAAGATGAAGGGTTTTGTCCAAGAAGAATAACGAAGAAGGGGTTTCTATTAGGCGCGGTTTCGCTATATCGTTTTTTAATTTTTGTAAATTTTTTATAATTTGGTTTACTATAGACACAACACTTTTAAGAAAAGCGCTTTATAATATTCACAAAAAAAAATTATAAGACTTAAGACAGCGCTTATTAGTAAAATGCTTTCTAAGGTTCACCAAATTTTTTTTTATAAGGCCTAAAACAATGCTTCTGGGAAAAGTGCTTTCTAAGGTTTGCTAAACTTTTTTTTTTATAAGACCTAAGACAACACTTCGCAGAGAAGTGCTTTCTTAGTTTCACGAATTTTTTGTTTTTTTTTCATAAGACTAAGAGAACACTTTGTAATATGTATGCTTATGACAACATTTTACTAACAAGCGCTGTCTAAGGAGCTATCTAAAGGTTCCATATTTTCTAATACAAGTAACAACAACACTTTTCAAAAAAGCGTTGTAAAATGAGTGTTATATATACTTATTTTTTACTCGTTATCATTGATTTTAAATGTAAAACTTCGTATGAAGTTTTGTGTTGGTTTAAATATGTATTTGATCCCTGCAAATATATCACTTTTTGATTTTAGTCCATGTAAGTTATTTTGTTTGAATTTAGTCCATGTAAAATTAGAGACGATTGGTTTTGGTCCCTAACGCCAAATCAAAAGTTACAAAAAAGAGCTGGCAAACTGCCGTGGCACGGAAGAATACAGGTTTTCCAAAAACCCCTAAACTCCACTTTTAATTTCTATTCATATTTTTTTATAAAATAACATCAATTATTAAATGATAATTAATAAATTTATTAATTAATAATATAAAAACTTTTAATTTTTATATTATAGGGCCACGTGTCCCAACGCTCCTTTTTTGTAATGTTGATTTGACGTTAGGGTCCAAAGTCGATCGTCTATGATTTTACAGGGACTAAATCCAAACAAAAAAACTTATAGGGACTAAAATCAAAAAGTGATATATTTACAGGGACCAAAGACATATTTAAACCAACACAAAACTTCATACGAAGATTTTACATTTAAAATCAATGATAATGAGTCCTAAAAATCTTACAAAAATTAGAGTTATCAAATTCAGAGCTATATAATCATCCACTAATTGTTCAAAAAATCCATAATCTTCCCATTTCAAAAGCATAATTTCAAAACTCCAAAATTAGGAACATCCCATTTCTCCTGCATTACAAAACAAATGGAGGAGTTATGTATGACATTAAAATATATATATACTATAATATTCACAAAATTACAATTACCTTGCTAGCTTCCCATATATGATTTTTCAAGTTGCTATCTACGTTGTCCCAATTATCCACAAAAATATTGACAAACCTTCGAGAAAGTGAAGTAACATGATCATTACAGTTTTTCCTATTTATCCCTGAAGGTAATTCAATCAATGAATCTAAACCAATCAGGAAATTCTTACCTATCATACATTTACGTTTCAACTTTATCATACGTGTGCCATACCTACCCTTTTTTTGCGTAGACTGAGTACCCACCACACTTTGCAAAGGAGCTGACGAATTATTAATGTGTCCATTTTAAAAAAGAATAATAATGGTCAATAGTAATTCAAAATAATGGAGAACAACAATTATAAGCAAAAATGTCATCTATTGATAAAAACTATAAACAATCAAAGTAGATATTATTGATAATGTGAAATTTATTAAGATAAACTATCATTTATTACTGTTTTATTTCTTAAGAGTCTTATGTTTGAATATTCTCCCATATCCCTTCTTGATGATCATGATGAGTGGCATACTCATCATCCACTATAGTTTCTTCAATGACATTAAGTATGCGTTGTGAGAATGAAGGAGTTTTAGAAATATCTAACATTGAATCTAGAATTTCATTTGGTCTATGCAAGCTTTTATCTTGAAGAACCACTGACCATTTTTTGTTAGAAGGATCACTGACATAAAAAACTTGTTTTGATTGGGATGCCAAAATGAAAAGCTCATCCTTATACGCTACCTTTTCAAGGTCCACCAATGTAAAATCAAATTCATCAATTTTAACACCACTATTGATGTCAATCCTTGACATTTAAAAACAGGCACTTTAAATTTCATGAAATCGACATCCCAAATCTCTTCAATGGTCCCAAAGTAAGGTATGGTGCAGTAATATGATTTTTATCTTTTGAACTAGAATACTGCATGGACTCAGCTACGACTATAACCCCATTATTGTTCATGGTACTACTATCATCTTGACTCTGTGTAAAATGTGAAATTATTGATATTGTAGCATGTCCAAATTATGACATCAAAGTAAGGTCTGTAACATCCCAAATTTTATAATCAACAATTTTATTAATTAAATAGAATTTTAAAGAAATTAATTTGGTGTTAAAATTATTTTAAAATATATGTTGATTAATTTTATGATTACTTCTCCTTATATGTGTGAGTTTCTTATGGTTTGATAATCGTATATATATTTGATTTAATGAGTAATATAAATTATAAATATTATGTTTAGTTATTTAATTTATTTTTCAAAAAATTAATGGTATTTTAGCAAAAGTATTTTAGAGAATAAGATTTTGAGTGATTTTACATGTATGCATATTTGCATTAGATATTTCTGGAGATATTTTCGTGTGCATATGACTAAATGATAAATGTGTGCATAGTTATATTTTAATTATTTAAGACTATTTCCTATTTTAATTATTTGTTTTATAAATAATTGTCTTAAGATATTAGTAATATTGTGATGAATTTCTTTATTTTTATATATTTTCTATGATATGATAATTTTATACGTATTTATAGTGATTTAGTAATCAATATAAATTATTGATGTGATATTTATTTAATTTATCGTTTTGACTATTCTATAAAGACGGTAGTATTTTTAGGTGATTTTTTGTAAAATATTATAGTAATAATTGTAGTTAATACTGTGAATATAAGAGTTTTGGTTATTAATGTATTTTAAAAGAGTACTTTTTTTATAAAATATTAGTTTTGAAATATTAGCAATAATTTAGTAATGAAATCGTGTTTAAAAAATTAGTTTTGGTAATTGTTGGTTTTATTTTAAAAAATAAAAGAAACGAGTAAAATGTGTTTTATGGGTTGGGCCCATACACAAGTAAAACCTAATTAAAAAATAATAATATATATATAAGGAAGCAGCATGGGCACCCAGGAAGAGGAAACAAAAAGCAAAAAGTTACTAAGTCTATCATTCCATGCCCTTGGTGTTTGTTTTGGACCATAAAAAGATTTCTTAAGTTTAAAAACTTGATTTGGAAATTCAGAACTTTCAAAACGTGGGGGTTGTTTAACATAGACTTCTTTATTTATATAACCATTTAGAAAATAACTTTTAACATCCATTTTAAATCATGTAATACTATTATTTGCAGCAAAAGAAAGTAGGATACGAATAAATTCTAACATGACCACTGGAGCAAATGTCTCAGTGTAATCAATGCCCTTTTGCTGACTGTAGCCTAGTGTGACAAGTCTTGTCTTGTTTCTGACCACTTCACCTTTTTCATTTAGCTTGTTTCTGAAAACCCACTTGGTTCCAAATATGTTCTTCTCTGGTCTAGGTACTAGATCCCAAACATCATTCATCTTAAATTCATTTAACTCTTCTTGCATTGCAAGAATCCATTCATCATCTTTCAATGCTTTATCAACAGCGGTAGGCTCAATTATTAAGAGTAAGCTAAACAAAGTGGTATCTTTTAGTGATGATCTGGTCCTCCAAGTATCACTTGCACTTCCAATGATTAGAGTTTCAGGATGAGATTACTTGTACTTCCATCCAGATCTTCCTTCTAACTTATCTTGACTATTTTTGAGTTGATTAGATTCATCCTCTGAAGATTTTTCAGCTTTTTATTGATTTGCTTGTATCCTCTGAGTTTTCAGGTGTTTTTGGTTTGTCTGCATCTGCTTCCTCTAGTTCCAGTAAATCTCTAGTATCCTCAACTTCCTTTGACTTTTTAAGTTCAAGATGTTTGTCATATAACATAATATAAATCAGATAATTAAAGAATGAAACCAAACTCCCCAAAATATCAATTTTGTTTCTACTTGTTTCTGAAGAAAAAAAAGTTGTATTATGCTTCTACTGGAATGTTCAGGTTTTGTGATTCTTCTGATTCGTCAAAATTTTGAGAACTTGCAAAATACTTATCTAACTTTGATTTTTAAGATTAAGCTGCTTGTTAACACAATAAACATAATATCGAACAGATAAATAAAGATTAGAGAAATAAACCCTAGACATCTACTTGTTTTTGTATTACTCTAAAAAGCCTCTTAGTTCTTCTTTTCTGGTTTTTAAGATTGTGAATTGCATATCCGCTCATTAGAGGTTCTGGATAAAGCAATTTGAATTCTCATCCAGGTTTGTAGTCTTGAAGAATCTGAATAGAGTGTTTAGAGAAGTCTCTTGATTCTGATTGTTCATATGACAATTCTCTTTCTATTGATGTATCATGTTCTTTTGGTAATTCTGGAACTAATGGTAGTTCTAATTCTTTTGGAAGTTTCAGTTCTGTGATATGTGTGATTTCTCTTCCAGTTTTGCTTCTGTTGATACGTGTGATTTCTTTCCCTGTTTTTCTTCTTTTGATACTCTAGATTTTTCTAATATTTCTGGTTCATCTGATAGTTCTGGTTCCAATCATCTAGTCTTTCAGCTTTCTTCAAAGAGTCACTTGGCTTCTGTTTGTTAGGTCTTGGAACATAGACCTTTTTTCCCTTCATAAGTTGCTAGCATCCGATTTCT
Source organism: Cicer yamashitae (assembly GCA_037974755.1). Classification (NCBI taxonomy): domain Eukaryota; kingdom Viridiplantae; phylum Streptophyta; class Magnoliopsida; order Fabales; family Fabaceae; genus Cicer; species Cicer yamashitae. Next base: position 33,386,628 of record JBBPBQ010000003.1, read on the forward strand.
AGATGCCATGATTGGTGTTTCACCTTGGTTGATTAAAACATCTGCAACATAAATAATTTTATCTTTTGGTACCCAAAGCTGATTGGATACTGGTTTGTTAGTCTTGAAAGATTTCTTGCCATTCCTTGTATATAACATGGGACAAGATAATCTAGAGTGACTTTTCATAGAACAAACAATACAAAACATCAGAGTGAATAGATTTAGGTTCTTCTACTATTTCTTCAAATCCTATACTTTTTTTACCATTTCTACTAACACAATAAATCGTAGATGTATACTTACTTCTATCCATACCATTAGCTAGAAAATCTTGGAATACTTCTTCGTGCTTATCAGAACTACATGTGGTATTTTCAATATGGACATCTTTCAAGGATTTATCTTTAAGTTCCGCAATATCAATTTTCAGATTTACATTTTCTATTTTCAATTTAGTAATATCAGTTTTCAGAATTGCATTTTCTATTTTAAATTCAACACTTTGATTCTTTAAAACATTAACTATTTAAGTTAGGTTTGCATTTTCTTTCCAAAGTGTTTTCAGTTTTAAAGACAATTTGTGATTCTTATTTAAAAATTCATTTATAACAGTAATTAAATCAGATCGAGTTAAGTCACAAAATACCTCAATCTCTTCATCTACTGATTCATGGAATCCAGACATGTTGAACCCTTGGTTCTTTCCTCAAACACTGTAAAGTGCTCAGTCTTGAGATCAAGCTCTTATACCAATTGAAGATGCAAACACGAGAAGGGGGGTTTGAATTGTGTTTGAAAAAGTTGATAACTTTTTGCTAATTTTATGAAGGCTGGTTGGTTTTTATGAATTAATTAAATAAGAAGCAATTGGATTGAGAGGTAGCAAACAATGAAAGCATATATAATTGGACACATAGATGTATCTTGGTACACCACTAACTTGGCTACATATTGTCCCATTATTCATAAGGCTTTAATCCACTAATTCAAATACTTGAATTGCAAAGCACTTGACCGTTCAAGCCAGTCTTCCCAAACAGCTTGACAACCCCAGACTTTTGAGGAACTAACCACCTTGACCCTACAAGCCAAGTCTTCTCAAGCAGCCTAACAACCCCATACTTTTGAAGAAAACAAACACCTTGACTCTACTAGCCAAGTCTTCTCCACACAACTTGACAACCTAGATTGTTGAAAGCACACTAACACCACTATCGGGTTTGAATACAAAGTTTTGGAACTTCAGAAGTTTCTTCTAACAAGCAGATTATAAAAATGACAATCACACTCTAAGAAAAACACTCAGAAAATATTTTTCATTCGAACAAGTGTTTGTCGCTTTAGCCTTGAGTATCTATTTATAGATAAAATTAGGGCCTCAATTTAGTCCTTGTTTAAATCTGAATTGTATCTTCATTCATAGCTTGGTCAACAATGATCTTATTCAAAAATTGTTATGAACAAGATGCTTTTTGATAATATGTTCTTTTGCCAATTCTCTATTTCTGAATCCAATCTGAGCACTTCATCTAGATTGATTATGTTTGTATTTTATTCAGATTGAGTTTGTAAGTTCTTCAAATTGATTATGTCCATATTTTGTTGTAGATAAATCTTGATTAAATCTCTTGTAAATAATTCATATCTTTTTGTGATAAATCTTGATTAAATCTTCTTCAAATCTTGAAAGTATCTTCTTGTCAACTTGGTCAAAGATTTTCTTCAATCATAAATTAGAATCAAATCTTATTTTAGATTTTCTTAAAAAACATTTGACCATATCTTCTTTTCAATTTGGTCAAAGATTTTCTTCAATCATAAATCTGAATCAAATCTCATTTTAGATTTTCTTCAAAAACATTTGACCATTTCTTCTTTTCTACTTGTTCAAAGATTTTCTTCAATCATAAATCTGAATTAAATCTTATTTTAGATTTTCTTCAAAAACATAAATCTTCTTTCATCTCTATTAAACACAAATATATTGTTCTCATAAAATAATTTTGTTAACATCAAAACTCTAAGTATAAAACCAACTTAGTTCCAACTTCTTTTCTTGCTGATGTGTCAGATTCCTCTTGTAATTCTAGTTTTGTGGATACTTCAGATTAATCAGATGGTTCTGATTTTTCTGATAGTTCTGGTTCATGACAAGGTTATTCACTTTCTGACAGTTATAGTTCATTAGCTAGTTCTGGTTCTAGTTCATGTACTGTGATGACCAGTCCTTCTTTCATTAGAGTCAAGTCTTGGGAAATAGACCTTTTTCCCTTCATAAGTTTCTAGCATCCACTTACCAAATGCCATGATTGATGTTTCAACCTCGTTGCTTAGAACATATGCAACATAAACAATTTTTTCTTTTGGTACCCAATTCTGATTGGATTCTGGTTTGTTAGTCATGAAAAGTTTCTTGTCTTTCCTTGTATTTAACATGGGACAAGATAATTTAGAGTGACTTTTCTTAAAACAAACAGTTCACAAAACATCAGAGTGAATATGTTTAGGTTCAATTACTATTTCTTTAAATTCTATAACTCTTTTACCATTTCTACTAAAACCATAAATCATATATGCATACTTGTTTTTTTCCATACCATTAGCTAGAAAATCTTGGAATACTTCTTCATGCTTATCAGAATTACATGTGGTATTTTCAACATGTATATCTTTCAAGATTTTATCTTTAAGTTCAACAATATCAGTTTTCATATTTGCATTTTCTGTTTTAAGTTCAATTATATCAATTTTCAAAGTTACATTTTCTGTTTTAAATTTAGCACTTTGATTCTTTAAAACATTAATTTTTCGAGTTAGGTTTGCATTTTCTTTCCTAAGTGTTTTAGTTTTAAAGACAATTTTTGATTCTTATTTAAAAAGTAATTTATAATAGTAATTAAATCAGATCGAGTTAAGTCAGAAAATACCTCAATTTCTTCATCTGTTGATTCACTAAATCCAGACATGTTGAACCCTTGATTCACTAAATCCAGACATGGTGAAGCCTTGCGACTGAGCTCTGATGCCAATTTAAGGTGCAAGCACGAGAAGGGGGGTTGAATTGTGTTCGACAAAGTTGATAACTTTTTGCTAATTTGATGAAGGCTGGTTGGTCTTTATGATTTACTTAGATAAGAAGCAATCAGGTTCAGAGGCACCAAATAATGAAAGCATAAATAATTGGACACATAGATTTATCCTAGTTCACCACTATCTTTGCTACATCTAGAAGGCTTTAATCCACTAATGCAAATACCTTGAATTACAAAGCACCTAATCCTCCAAGCCAACCTTACAACCATAGACTTTTGAGGAACTAACTACCTTGACCCTACAAGCCAAGTCTTATCCTAACAGCCTGACATCCCTAGATTGAAGAAGGAACTAAACCACTATCGGGTTGGATAAAAAATATTGAAACTTGAGTAATTGCTTCTAACAAAGTTGATAATAATATTAACTCTCATGCTCTAAGAAAAAACACTTAGAAAATAATGGTAACTTGAACAAGTGTTTCTCTCTTTGAACTCTAAGATGAATTTTAAATTTTGAGTTTATGAGTTCTTCTACTATTTTCTGATTTTCGATGATCTTCTACTTCAGCCTTGAGTATCTATTTATAGATAAAATGAGGGCTTCGATTTAGTCCTTGATTAATTCTAAATTGTATCTTCATTCCTAGTATGGTCAACAATGACCTTATTCAAAAATAGTTCTGAACAATATGCTTTTGATAATATATTCTTTAGCCAATTCTTAATTTTTGAATCCAATCTAAGCAGTTCCTTTTAATTGATTATGTTAGTATTTTTTTTCAGATTGATTCAGTTCCTATTTTGTTCAGATTAAGTTTGTAAATTCTTCAGATTTATTATGTTCGTATTTTGTTTAGATTGAGTTTGTAAATTCTTCAGATTGATTTTTTTTCATATTTTTTGTAGATAAATCTTGATCAAATCTTCTTTTAAATAATTCATATCTTCTTCTGATAAATGTTGATCAAATTTTCTTCAAATCTTGACCATATCTTATTTTAGATTTTTTTCAATCATAAATTAGGTTCAAATCTTATTTTAGATTTTCTTCAAAAACATTTGACCATATCTTCTCTTCAACTTCGTCAAATATTTTCTTCAATCACAAATCTGAATCAAATCTTATTGTAGATTTTCTTCAAAAACATGAATCTTCTTTCATACTCTGTAAAGTCAAATATATTGTTCTCATAAAATACTTTTGTGAACATCAAAACTCTAAGTATAAAACCAACTTGGTTCCAACACTTTGACCTTCTAGTAACCTTAGCTCCCTTCTTTAGCTCTTCTTCCTCAATGGATTTGGGAGGTTTGCATGCAAAGGTGAAAGATGAAATGAATGAGAGAAAATGAAGGTTTTTATTTTTTCTTTTCCTTCTTTGATTCACGAGGGAGAGGAGAAGGGAATTGGTTTTCTTTGATCAATTTTGTTGACTCAACCTTTATATGGCAAGATTTATGAGTTGGTTTGACTAGAATACCACTTTACTAATAATTTCATTACATTCGTATCCTCTACATTACTATTTACTATTAATACATAATTACTATACATTACTTATTAATACTAATAATTACTTAAATTAATTAAATATGTATAGGTAATGTTTTGTTAAATATTATCATTAGACGCATGAAACTAAATTTACTTTTTATAATTATAGTCTTCATTAGAACCTAAAAATAAAACTATTATGCATTTAAGAGTGATTTTAAACTCAAATAATTAACGAGTTTCAGTTTGTATTTAAAAAAAAAAATCAAAAGCAAAACCCTATTCAAAATATTTTATAATGAATTTCAATTAAGGACGAATTGTTCAGCTGAATTCAAGTTTGAATATTAGTTAAAATTGTTTTTGGTCAGACTTTACTTATCTCGCAATTGAACTTGAAATTAATAGTGTCTCATTTCCATTGAAACCAAAAAATAAATATATCCCGAGGATAGAGATATACGTTTTTTTTATCAAATGGAGCTAAGTCTTTTAATTTGAAAATATATTATGTTAATAAATAAATAACAAATTAACTAATTAAAATATGTAAAGTGTGGTGATTTGTGAGATCATTTTAGATATTTAAGAGTTGTGCCACTAGTGTAAAATATGGTGAATTGCTTAAAAATGTTCTAATTATGTCTAAATATTTTTTTTTATAAAAAGATATTTCTATTTCTATTATTATGATTATTATTAATATTATTATTATTATTATTATTATTATTATTATTATTATTAGTATTATCATCATATTAGTATATAATATCAAAATGACACTAATCATAATTATAATATATATATATATATATATATATATATCTATTTAATTTTTTTTTTTTTGCAATCTCTTATAACATATATTTGTCTAACAAATAAACACATTATGTTGAAAGTTTTTTTTTGACAGAATGTATAAAAATATCCCTAAAAAATGATGGAGCTAAATATCACTAGAAGGGGGGTTGAATAGGGATTTTGGCGTTTAAAAATGTTTAAAAGAGTTTTTGAATTGCTGTCTTCTTTGAGAGGATGCGAACTTGAGGACAAAAATTTAAACTTCTAAATAAGAACAGAATAAATGCAAGGAGAGTATAAAGAGAGAGAGACACACAACTTTTATACTAATTCACCCAAAGATGGCGACGTCCAATCCTCACACACTTGTGAGATTTCACTAAAGATCAATCAGATCAGCCTCTCGCAGAGGATGATTACACTTTGTGTATTCTCAAGCTTCACCAAGCTTACAGCCTTGTTCCTTACAAGTTTCGAATACTTTCAAGTACAACTTACTTGAAAATTACAGAGTGATATCAGTATGATTTCTTTCTCTTTACTTAAACACTTTCTAAAAAGATATTTCAAAGATCTAGTGTATGAATGTAGAAAGTATAAAGAGAGGATGAATATTGCTTATGATAAACTTAAGATTCTTGATCTTTTTCTGCAATATTGTTGTGTGTTTGATGATGAATAGCCTGCTGCCTTTTATAGAGGTCTTGTGATGTTCTTTCCATGTGACAAGCTCTTGTGACCGTTGGGAATCAAATCAAAACAATCCAAAGTCTTTCATCATATTTACGAAAACACCATCCAGGTGTCCTTGGACAGAAGCAATCCATTCTCGTGCAGGAGGTTGACTCTCATTGGAACTTGGTCTTGTGTTGTCCTTTTCTTTTCTCATTCTTTAAGACATGTAGGACTTCTATTTTGAGCTTGTTTGTTGTTGCCTTTCTGTAGATTGACTTTGCATTGATTTTCAATCATACAAGAATGATATATAGGTCTGCACATTAACCTTTGCGCATGGGATGGTAGCTTACAACATGTGACTATTTGAAGATCCATTCTTTTGTATAGTACAGGCCATCCTCGTACCTTGTACAACTGACCTTCTGACTTCTTTTTATCAAATGCTTTATATATTCATTCATTAATATTGTTTTGACTTCTTTTGATGAATAAGAAACATTATTTCAGCGAGGATGAGAATTTTCTACTTGAAGGCCCATCCTCTCAAGGGTTTATCCTATCCTCCAGTTTGAACACTTAATGGATTGAACCAGATTTTTCTCCCTTTTGATCTAATTGATGATTAACCTGTTTTCTTATAAGAATTCACTCAAAAGCACAGATTAGTGCTCAAATGAGTAAATGTTTATGCTCAAATGAGTAATCTTTTTTTTTTTAAATTTTAATAAACATTACTCCCCCTGAATGTATGCCAAAGATTTGAAACAAAAATAATAATGTAAAGCCATAAAGATATTTCATGTTAATGTTAATGATAATACAAAACCTTGATCAAACGTCATAAACGTTTAGTAGCAAAACATAGATAATTCAACAATATTTAAACAACCAGCAAAAACAGTAATTAGCAGCAGCATAATCTTTTCTCCTCCTGAATTTGGCAGCAGCAAAAAGAAGAGGAGTCACAAATCTACTCAGAGAAGGACGACTCATCAGAGGAGGATGAAGGGGAGGAAACAGGAACAGCAAAAGAAGGCTGGGCTGGGAGCTCAGGAGGATGAACTCCAGGAGCAACCGTATTAACCAGGTGTTTGGTAACCCATTCAAGAATGAGTCCAAACTGTGCAAACGAGTTCTGGAAGAGATTGAAACGTCGAATCAGTTTCTTTTGATCCTTCCTGATGGTCTTCAGGAGCCACATTTGCTTATGGTGTTTCCGTTCCTCAGTGCGTTGGCCAGCACAAGAGTCCTTGGGTTGATTGTTTACGCCGGAGCTCTTATTCTGTGAACTGCCAACGTTGTCCTCAGAAGGATGATCATTTGTTGGGGCTAAAAAGGAGTCAAGAGAACAGAACAAACCAGTGACCTCAGGTAGAGGTTGAGATTGTTCAGTAACGATGGAAGCAACATGGGTTGGTGAAGGAGGAGCAAAATTAGGAGGTATCAAAACAGCTTCATGCAAATCATGAGAAAAATCCTCAGGCAAAGTCTCAAGAGGGCTCAGTGGAGAGAATTGATGATAGGTGAGATTTAGATCGAAGCACAATTCTTCACCATCCTCCATTAGTTGAAGAGGAGCTTCTGCGACTATATCCTCAAGAGGAGGAGCCTCTACATGTGGCAAGGAAAGAGTTGGCAGCAGTGGAGATTGAGGTGGTGAAGGAATAACAGAGTCATTCGGTGGAGATGGAGTTGGAGTTGGATCAGATGACAAAATAGGTTCTTGAGTGATTTTTGAGGGAGCATCCTCTGAAGGAGGTTGAGCAGATACTTGTTCTGGTGGTAGAGTGGTAGAGGATCACTTGCGAGTTTTTCTATTCTTCGGAGAAGGTGGGGTGATAGGAGCAGAAGATGTGAGCTTCATTTGTTTCACATTCTTCATGGAGAAAGTGTTGTTGAAATGAAGTGATGGTTCATCATCCAACGGCAATTTGAAAAATTTGAATATTTTGGTCAAGACCATGCCATAAGGGGCTGACCGTCCTAAAATTGAAGCATTCAACATGAAGCTGAATATGATGTAGCCTAAATGTAGGGGAGTTCGTGTCATAAGGTGATGGATGAGAAGGAGGTCTAACTCAGTAACCTTCTCGAAACTGCCGGCTCTAGGCACAATACAGTTTACACAGATATTGTGAAGAATACGACATATTGGAAGGAGGTTGGAGGCCATATGAGGTTTGGAAGGAGAAATCAGAGTGTTGTTGAGGATGGATATACGGGTAACCATACATTGAGAGTACCAATTCTCAGAAAAACAAAAGACACCTTCATCACAGATATCCAGGATTTGACATAGAGTGGTAGGGTTAATCTCCATGTGAACACCTTTTAGAACAATGCTGAAACCCGTGAGGCCTCTTGAGCAATTTGAAGCAGCATAAAAAGCCCTTACAAGACGTGGATATTGAGGTTCATTTATGCGAAGAAATGATGTCCAGCCAAGCTGATCAAACATTTCTTCTATGTTAAAACCACCCTCTTTCAGATCAGCAAGGTCAATTATTTTTCCGTTTAGCACTGATTTATTTTGCCACTTGGAAACATAGTTCGTCTCCAGGTCAGGGGAATCAAATAGTTTGGCAGAGATTTTTGATGGTGAGGATCGTGGGTTTTTGGAGGAAGGTGTTTTAGGCTTTTTGGGAGTAGAAGCTTTGGTGGTGTTTTTGGCAAGTGGTGGAGGTGGTACAGTTTCAGCAGAGAGGGTTTGTTCAGAGTCATCTGAATTAATAACATGTACAGTGGTGTCTTGAGAAACTGACATCCTTGATGAAACAGCTCCAGAAATGATCCTAAAGGATCGTCTTTTAGGTGTAGAGGATGTGGTGGAGGATGACGGTTTGGTGGATCGTTTTTTATGATTAATGGAAGGAGAGGAAATGGTTTCACATGGTTCAGGAGGATGAGTCATAGATAAGGGTTTTTGATGCGTAGTTGCGTCGGAGCATCATTGTTCATGATGATCAGACTCCGTGCTGGAGTAGTGATCTTGGACAACTTCATTACCTTGAGTGGGGGTTTTGTGTTTTGCTGATACTTTAGTGCGAGCCATTTTTGAGTTTTGATTCCGGAAAAAAAATGTAGAACGATGATAGATTTTGATTGGAGAAGAAGGTTGAAGGATGATGAGGAGAGATGATTGAGGGATAATCAGGGGATTAAGTAGAGGAGGATGGCATTTGAAGCAGAAGTGACCGTTCAATGGAGGAGGCGTTAGACGTTTCCCTAGGTAGTCATGATAATGATGGAGGCGATAGGCTAGGGGCGTGGGAGAACGGACAGGTGTAGCCGTCTGCGCAATTAATGCAGTGACAGCCAAGGAGGCCACGCCACGCAGACTAACCAATGAAAGGGGAGGCGCGTGCATGCGTGATACGAGGAGTTTCACTAAAAAGGAAATTGTGTCCTCTGGGGTATTGCCATCCTCTGGTTTTTAGGTTTAATTAGATTTTTGATCTAATAACAAAAATAACACAGAAATTTCAAACATAGGAAAGATTTGAACAATAAAAATTATTTAAATAATTTTGGATAAGTAAATGATGAACAAATTATTTAAATAACTTTGGACAAATTAATGATGGAGAGTTTTTCCAAGATATTTTTGAACTGGTCCTCCTGAAGAGGTTTGGTAAAAATATATGTCAGCTGATTATCAGTGTCAATGAAAATCAATTCTATATCCCCTTTTTGGACATGATCTCTTATAAAATGATGTTTAATTTCAATGTGTTTAGATCTTGAATGTTGAATGGGATTTTTTGAAAGATTAATAGCACTTGTATTATCATAGAGGATGGGAATTTTTGCGTACCTTAGAGAATAATCCTCTAGCTGGTTCTTGATCCATAGCAGTTGGGAGCAGCATTGTGCAGCTGATACATATTCAGCCTCTGTAGTTGATAGAGCAATGGTACATTGTTTTTTGCATGACCAACTTATTAGAGATTTACCAAGAAATTGGCAAGCTCCACTTGTGCTCTTCCTTTCAACTTTGTCTCCCGCATAGTCAGCATCACAATAAGCTATGAGGTCAAGATTTGAACACTTCTCATACCAAATTCCCAGATTGATTATGCCAACAAGATATCTCAAAATCCTCTTTACTGCAGTAAGATGAGATTCTTTGGGAGAGGATTGAAACCTTGCACAAAGACCTACAACAAAGACTATGTCCAATCTACTTGCTGTTAAGTATAATAGGGATTCAATCATCCCTCTATACTCTTTCTTAGAAATTGGAGTTCCTTCATCATCTTTGTGAAGCATGGAGGATGGGTGCATAGGAGTTCCCATACTCTTGGCTGAACTCATGTTGTATTTGTTGAGAAGATCTTTGGTGTATTTTTCTTGTGAGATGAAAATACCATCTTTTTAGTTGTTTGATTTGTAATCCAAGAAAAAAATTTTATTCACCCATCATACTCATCTCAAACTCACTTTGCATAAGATTGGAGAAATCTTCACGCATCTTTTCATTTGTGGATCCAAAAATTATGTCATCCACATATATTTCGACAATTAACAAATCTTCTTTAAATGATTTCTTGAAAAGAGTGGTGTCAATTTGTCCTCTTACGAATCCATTTTCTTTAAGAAAAGAACTCAACCTGTCATACCAAGCTCGAGGAGCTTGCTTTAATCCATAAAGAGCTTTTGAGAGTTTGAACACGTGGTTGGGCATCTTTTCATCCATAAATCCAGGAGGTTGTTTAACATATACCTCCTCATTTTGAAAACCATTCAAAAAAGCACTTTTGACATCCATTTGGTATAGTTTGATACCTTTATGGGTGGCATATGCTAGGAGGATTCGTATAGCTTCAAGTCTAGCAACCGGTGTGAATGTTTCATCACAATCAATTCCTTCCTGTTGGTTGTAGCCTTGTGCAACTAGCCTTGCTTTATTTCTTATTACCTCTCCATCCTCATTCAGTTTGTTTCTGAATATCCATTTTGTTCCAATGATGGATTTTTCAAGTGGAAGAGGTACAAGGTTCCACACTTTGTTTCTTTCAAACTGTGAGAGTTCCTCCATCATGGCTTCAACCCATGATTTGTCACAAATTTCTTGATCAATTGTTTTGGGTTCAACTTGTGATATCATGGCCATGTTAGTTCCATTTCCTCGTAGAGACTGTCTGGTCCTTACACCATCAGCCGTGTTTCCAATAATCAGATCTGGAGAATGATACGTAACTGTCTTCCATCCTCTTGGAGGTTGCTGAGAGGTTTGATCAGATTCGTCCTCTTCGTTTGGACTGGGCACTTTAGAGGATGAAGGTTCATCTTCTTCAGATTTATCAATTTTTTCTAAGCACAAGTCATCAAACTCATCAAAAATAACATGCATGGATTCCTCCACAGTTTGAGTCCTAAGATTATATATTCTATAACCATTTGACGAAGTGGAGTATCCCAAAAACAAACCTTTGTCAGATTTTGAATCAAACTTTCCCAAATTTTCTTTATTATTTAGGATGTAACAATAACATCCAAATATATGAAAATATGAGATGTTTGGTTTTCTTCCTTTCCATAGCTCATATGGAATTTTGTTTAAAATCTTTCTAATGGATACACGATTTGAAACATAACAAGCAGTATTGATTGCTTCGGCCCAAAAGTATTTTTCAATGTTGGCTTCATACAAAATGGTTCTAGCCATTTCTTGCAAAGTTCTATTCAACAACTCCATTTTGTTGAAGGGTTCTTGGGCAAGAAAAAATATGAGAAATACCATTTTCATCAAAAAGATTTTTAAATGATTCATTTTCAAATTCACCTCCATGGTCACTTCTCACGGAGATAATTTTTTATCCCTTTTCATTTTGGATCTTTTTACAAAAATAATGAAAAGCCTTAAAGGCATCATTTTTATGTTTTAAAAATAAGACCCAATTAAAACGTGAAAAGTCATCAACAATTACAAATCCGTATCTTTTTCCACTAAGGCTTAGAGTTTTGATAAGACCAAAGAGGTCAATATGAAGTAGCTCAATAGGATGGTTTGTGGAAACAACATTTTTATATTGAAAGCTTCTTTTAACTTGTTTTCCTTTGGCACAAGCTTCACATACTTTGTCTTTTTCAAAATCAATTTTTGGAAGACCTTTAACTAATTCTAATTTAGACAACTTAGAAATAGTGTTCAAACTTGTATGACCAGCTCGTTTGTGCCATATCCATTTATCCTTTTCAATGGATACAAAACAAGATTCAGTAGGCAAATCATCTAGATATAGCTCATATAAATTCTTTTTTCTAAAACCAGAAAAGAAAACTCTACCTGAGGATGAGTGTTTAACCTCGCATAGATTAGGCTTAAAAATAACTTCAAATCCACTATCACATAGTTGACTAATACTAAGCAAGTTATGTTTTAAGCCATCCACATATTGTACATTTTCAATTTTAGCAGAATTTTTATTACCAATGATACCGGTACCTTTTATTTGAGCTTTATCATTGTTTCCGAATGTGACCGATCCTCCATCCTTTATTTCCAAGGAAATAAAGCAATGCCTATCCCCTGTCATATGCCTTGAGCAGCCACTGTCCAAGAACCAGGGCTTTCTTTTGTTGATCAGAGGATGTACTTGTGTTTAAGTTTAGTAGTGACTTAGGTACCCATATAGAATTTGGTCCTTGTTGGTTAGTTCTTCCTCTTGTGAGGAATTTTCTTTTATGATAACAAACGGAATCGGGATGCCCATGTTTACCACAGAATGAACATCCTTTCTTAATGTTGTCTGCCCTTTTCTTGGCATAACATCTTTTGAAAGTATGTCCAAGTTTTTTGCAAAAGGTGCATCTTGGCCTATCCTCTTGTTTCTTTGGAACGAAAAAGTTTTCATATAGTTTTTGTTTTTGAGAACTTTTAAATCCAATACCAGCTTTGTCAAAGATTCCAGATTGTGATCCCATTATTTTTTTTAAAGTATCAGTGGATTTAACAAAGTTGGTAAGATAATTTTTGAGTTCTTCAACTTCTATTTTCAAAATTTCTTTTTCTGCATCCTCTTCTGGAGGATGGGTTTTGACAATCCTTGTGTTCTTAATAGAGTGTTGCTCAGACAACTTCTCATGAGATAACTGCAAGTCTCGAATGGTTTGTTCATATTTCTTATTCTTAGCTTGTAGTTCCTCATTTAGCTTCTATATTTCATAAAGTTGGTTTTTAAGAAGCCCACATTTTTAAGACAAAGTGTTTGAGTCATTTAAAAGATTGTCAAATTCTATTTCTAATTGTTCACAAGTAGGACAAAGTTCATATATGATTACCTTTTCAGATTATGTATTTGTCATGAGACAGAGGTTGGCCTCTTCTTCCTTTTCTTGCTCAGAGGATGAATCGTCACTGTCATCCCACGTGATCATCATAGATTTGTTTTTGTAGGGAAATCTTCTTGAGCCCTTTTTGTTTAGAAGGCACTCAGTTTTGTAGTGACCCAGCTTGTTGCATCCAAAGCAAGTAATCTGACTTTTATCAGTTTTTTTTTTTTTTTAGGAGATCTTTTGTCCTATCCTCTACGATTTATCATCCTTTGGATTCTTCTAGAAATTAGAGCAAGTTCATCCTCTTCCTCAGATAGAGGATACTCTGCACTTTCCTTCCTTGTGGCTTCTTCAGTCCTCTTGGAGGATGAGCTTTCTGTTTGACTTGATTTTAGAGCTATCATTTTTCCTTTTTTCCTTGGTTTGTCAGCCAGCAAAAATGGTTCATGAGCTCTTAGAGTTTCAACCAGGTCCTCTAGTTTCATGTTGGCCAAGTCTCTTGCTTCTGTGATGGCAGTCACCATTGGCCTCCATTCTTTTGGTAAACTCCTTAAGATTTTTCTTATCCTCTCTTGAACAGAATATACCTTTCCAAGAGATCTCTAGTTGTTTAGTATGATTGTCAACCTTGTGAACATTTCATCAATCGTTTCTTCCTCCTTCATCTCAAATAATTCGAATTCTCTTACTCCCATATCAATCCTTGCTTCCTTTACGTGGCTTGGTCCTTCATGATGAATCTTTAGAGTGTCCCAAAGTTCCTTGGCGTTTTTGCATTCTTCAACTCTATCGTATTCTTCCCTGCTCAAAGCACACGTTAGAAATAAATGAGCTTTAGAGTTTAGGAGTACCTTAGCATTTTCATCAGCCGTCCACTGTGCTTGAGGTTTCTCGTCAGAGGTTGCATCTTTGTTGTTGATTCTGATGACATGATTCCCGTTTTCAACAACATACCACATGTTGTTATCTTGTGATATGAGAAACAATCTCTTCTTACCTTTCCAGTGGTAGTAATCTGTACCATCAAAGTAAGGAGGTCTGCTGGATGATCCTCCTTCAGGGACATACTTAGCTTTTGATCTTTTTCTCTTACACGGTTAGATGTAATTTTTCTAGAGAACCTTGCTCTAATGCCAATTGGTGGAGCTAAATATCACTAGAAGGGGGGTTGAATAGGGATTTTGGCGTTTAAAAATGTTTTAAAGAGTTTTTGAAATGTTGTCCTCTCTGAGAGGATGCGAACTTGAGGGCAGAAATTTAAACTTCTAAATAAGAACATAATAAATGCAAGGAGAGTATAAAGAGAGAGACACACAACTTTTATACTGGTTCACCAAAAGATGGCTACGTCCAGTCCTTACACACTTGTGAGATTTCACTAAAGATCAATCAGATCAGCCTCTCGCAGAGGATGATTACACTTTGTGTATTCTCAAGCTTCACCAAGCTTACAACCTTGTTCCTTACAAGTTTCAAATATTTTCAAGTACAACTTACTTGAAAATTACAGAGTGATATCAGTATGATTTCTTTCTCTTTACTTAAACACTTTCTAAAAAGATATTTCAAAGATCTAGTCTATGAATGTAGAAAGTATAAAGAGATGATGAATATTGCTTGTGATAAACTTAAGATTCTTGATCTTTTTCTGCAATATGTTGTGTGTTTGATGATGAATAGCTTGCTGCCTTTTATAGAGGTCTTGTGACGTTCTTTCCATTTGACAAGCTCTTGTGACCGTTGGGAATCAAATCAAAACAATCCAAGGTCTTTCATCATATTTATGAAAACACCATCCAGGTGTCCTTGGACAGAAGCAGTCCATCCTCGTGCAGGAGGTTGACTCTCATTGGAACTTGGTCTTGTGCTGTCCTTTTCTTTTCTCATTTTTTAAGACATGTAGGACTTCTATTTTGAGCTTGTTTGTTGTTGACTTTCTGTAGATTGACTTTGCATTGTTTTTCAATCATACAAGAATGATATATAGGTCTGCACATTAACCTTTGCGCATGCGATGGTAGGTTACAACATGTGACTATTTGAAGATCCATTCTTTTGTATAGTACAGGCCATCCTCGTACCTTGTACAGCTGGCCTTCTGACTTCTTTTTATCAAATGCTTTATATATTCATTCATTAATACTGTTTTGACTTCTTTTGATGAATAAGAAACATTATTTCAGCGAGGATGAGAATTTTCTACTTGAAGGCCCATCCTCTCAAGGGTTTATCCTATCCTCCAGTTTGAACACTTAATGGATTGAACCAGATTTTTCTCCCTTTTAATCTAATTGATGATTAACCTGTTTTCTTATAAGAATTCACTCAAAAGCACAGATTCGTCATTAACCACAATCATAATCTTTAAATAATTTTGTTATCATTAAAATCATTTGAGAGATTTTATCTCAACACAAAACTTTGAAAATGTATAAAAATATATTATAATTTATATACGCAGTTTGATTTGATTTTTGTTTGGTTTGGTTTTTAAACAGGATTCATAAACTTTATTCAATTCAAGTAGTTTTTGCAAAAGAAAAATTAAACATATATAATAATATTTAATTTTTTACAATTTTATTTTTTTTTAAACAGTGTGCTATTTTTAATAGGATCGGATTGGATATGAACATTCCTATCAAAAACTTAAAAAATGGGTGTATTTCGGTGCCCTCTCCTTTGAACAATTTATTTTTATAAAATTATTATTTTCCAACTCTATATAATATTACAAGTGCATGTTACGACAAACTCTCAAATTAAGTTTTGATGAATATAAACAAAGATTAATTAAGAATGTTAATTATGATTCTAAATGTTATGTTAATTTAATATGTGCTCTTGAGTGTTTTTATTAAAGATAGGAATCAAGCAAAGCAGAGAAATCAAATGAAAAACTAAACACAACATTCTGGACCATAAGCTGTACAAAACAGATAATGTTCTGCAGAATCAAGATTGATTGTCGCAACCACTTCACCAATCATTCTCCACTATTTTAACAAAGCTTCTGCCTAAATTCTTTGTACTAAGTTCATCAGTACATGGCAAGGAACAAGTAGGAATCATTCTTGTTTAAAGAGACTTCTGAATCACTGAGATAAAACATCATGAATCAAAGCAAGTCAAAACGGATTGCAACTTTCTCCAGTCTGGAACTGTCAAGAAAGTTGAAACAAAACTAAACTTCAAGATTGATTATAAGTCCCCACACTGTACAGAAGACTATCAAACCAGATTTTGTCATCAATCTCCATTTCTGATCATCATTCTCCGTTTCTGAAAGAACAATCTCCGTTTCTGCAGAAACAGACTTCTCAGTTCTGCAGAAGTTGATTACTCCTTTCCAAATAGTTTTGGATTAAATCAAGTATCCAGATCAAAGCCCAATAATCAACGAATATTTTCGAAGCTTAAGGGATCATAAAACGCGCAGAAAATCTGATCAAGTTTGAGTAAAACAGTCCAGTTCAGCAAGGCCCAATACTGTTCACATGAACGGATTATTTTTATTCACTTATATTGTTTTGGTCAAAAGTAACAGAGCACTACCAACAGCTCTTTCAGAACATCAAGTGCCAAGTATTCTCGTCAAATCATATTCACTTGCATTCTTGAAGACATCTCATTAACAAAACGAATCAGTCTTAAACTCCCATACGCTTCCAGCTTATTATACTGAGTTCTTTTTATCCTGAATCTATTCTCAAACAAGAGTTAAGCATAATCAGATTCAACCAAATCTTTTAAATCATTATTGTGTAAACTCATAACTATAAGGATTGTTTATAGTTTAAGTGTGATTAAAAGAGTAAATTGTAAAATCCTATCAAAATTGTTAGGTGACTTCATTGAATCCTTTCTGGGTGGAAAGGAATTGGAATTACAGATCAAGGTTGATCTTTAACTGTGTAAACAAAAGATTGTTCTCCATTTTTGAACACTTAGTGAAAATCTCACAGTTGTGAGGACTGGACGTAGCCCAAGTTGGGTGAACCAGGATATATCATTGCGTGGTATCTCTTCCTTATCTCTATTTACATTTAGTTATTTTTATTATCAAGTTAAATAGAGAAACTAAAAACTGTGATTTTAACTAATCAAGAACGTTCTCCGTTTTCTGTTTCCAGAACCAAGAACATTCTCCGTTTCTATTTTCATAACCAAGATCATTCTTGAGTTGTTTTTCTTAAGTTTTTAACGGGAAATTTTAATTAGGCAAGATTACAATTCAAACCCCCTTCCTTGTAGCTTGACATTGCTACTTCAATTGGCATCAGAGCAAGGTCTCTAAAGAAACACTTTTACAAAGTGCTAGAGAAAAAGATCTAGAAGGAAAAATGTCAAAAGCAAAATACATTGTTGAAGGAGGATCTTCAAACAGGCCACCATATTTTGATGGAACTGATTACTACTTCTGGAAAAACAAGATGCAGTTGTTCCTAAAATCTCAAGACACAGGAATGTGGTGCATCGTTACAGATGGAGATTTCATGCCAAGAGTTGATCAAAATGATTCAAACTCTACTGGGAAGAAAGAAATCGACTGGACATCTGAAGACAAAACTAAGGTACTCCTAAACTCTAAAGCTCAATTATTCTTATCGTGTGCTTTGAGCAGGGAAGAAAGTGAAAGAGTTGATGAATGCACAACTGCTAAAGAAATCTGGGATACACTGCAAATTCATCATGAAGGAACAAATCATGTCAAAGAAACAAGAATAGACATAGGCATAAGAAAATTTGAGTTGTTCGAATGAATGAAGGAGAAATCATTGATGAAATGTATTCAAGGTTCACAACTATAGTAAATGAAATGCGGTCCTTGGGAAAGGCTTACTCAATACAAGGCATAGTAAGAAAGATCATGAGATGTCTTCCAGTCATATGGAGACCAATGGTGACAGCTATAAGCCAAGCCAAAAATCTTGAAGTGCTTGCATTAGAAGAACTAATTGGAACCTTAAGAGCACATGAGGTATTGCTACAGAAAGATAAACCTGTCAAGAAAGGAAAAGCAATAGCCTTAAAAGCATCTCAAGAAAGCATACCAGTCCAAATAGAAGAAGAAACAGAAGAAGCTGGACAAGAAAATGTTGATGAAGAAATTGCTCTTCTCACTAGAAGAATTTAAAGAATGATGAGAAGAAGAGACCAGATCAAGAAAGGATTTCCAAACAAAAGAGAAAATCCCAAAACAAAAATAGACAAGAGTCAAATCACATGTTTTGGATGTAATAAGTTGGGGCATTACAAATCCGAGTGTCCCTTAAACAAAAGAACACCAAACAGATTTCCTTTCAAAAAGAAATCAATGATGGCCACATGGGATAACTCAGATGAATCTGATGAAGAAGAAGATGAAGAAGCCAACATATGCTTAATGGCAAACACTGAAGAAAATGAGGTAACAAATTATGAACCTTGTCTTTTGTGTGAACAAATGGAGAAAGAATTTGACAACTTACTAAATGATTCACACTTACTCATTCAAAAGTGTAGTTCATTAAAAGAAAAATTTTATAAAGAAAAAGAAGAGAAAGAGAAAACTCAAGCTCTGAATGATAAGCTGAAAGAAATCATTCAAAATCTGAAAGAATCTCATATCAAAGACTTTCACACTAAAAAACAAGAAAGTCAAGAACATTCTGCACTTCAAAAGGAGAACGTTCTCCTTAAAGCTGAAGCTGAACTTTTTAAAAATGATATGTCAAATTTCATTAAAGCTACTGAAACTTTTCAAAATATCATGGGATCTCAAGTAGGAATATTTGATAAAGCTGGTCTTGGTTTTAATCAAACTCAGAAAACCAAAATGTATGAAAACTTTTTTTATTCCGGAAAGAAAAGAAAGTAAATGCAAGATCAAATGTTCATACTGCAGCAAAATTGGACATCTTGAATTTGCATGTTATTTTAAGAAAAGAGATGAGAAAATCAAGAACAAACAGAAGGGAGAACAGACTGGAACAAAAACAAATTCGTTTCAGAAAAAAGGAGAACGTTCTCCAACTAAAGCGGAAAAAGGAGAATGTTATGAAAATTTGTCAAAACCAGTTAAACAACAGTCTTCAAAATTATTTCAAAATCAAGTGATCAAATGTTCCTCCTGTTCTAAGATTGGACACTCTGAATCAACATGTCATATTAAGAGAGAATCAAAATCTAAAACTAATCCACAAGGACCCAAGACAAAGTGGGTACCAAAAGTTAATGAAACAAAAAATGCAGGTTGGATTTCAAGGTGTCAAGAAAAAGCCATGGTTCTTGGACAGTGGTTGTTCAAGACATATGACAGGTGATAAAAACTGCTTCATGTCCTTCGTCAAGAAAGATGGAGGATCAGTCACTTTTAGAAATGACAATCAAGCTCGAATCAAAGGTAAAGGAACAATTGGTAAGAAAAACTCTGCTCAAATAACTGATGTTCAGTATGTTGAAGGTCTGAAACATAATCTCTTAAGCATAAGTCAACTATGTGATAATGGCCTTAAAGTTATTTTCAAACCCAACCTATGTGAAATCATAAAAACAAAATCTGGAGAAGTACTGTTTTCTAGAACCAGAAAGAAAAATCTTTATGTTTTATATCTTGAAGAACTGCCTGATGAATCCTGCTTCATGTCTATCGATAAAGATAAATGGATTTCGCATAAAAGGGCAGGGCATGTCAGCATGAAAACCATTTCAAAAATTTCAAAATTAGAACTCGTTAGAGGATTACCAAAACTGAATTTTGAAAAAGATAAAATATGTGAAGCATGTGTTAAGGGAAAACAAGTCAAAAGCAGTTTTCACTCAAAAGAATTCATTTCCACAAACAAAATTCTTGAATTGCTTCACATAGATTTGTTTGGTCCTATTAAAACAACAAGTTTAGTAGGAATGAAGTGTGGCTTTGTTATTGTTGATGATTTCTCACGATACACTTGGGTACTATTTTTAAAACAAAAAGATGATGCTTTTGATGCTTTTAAAATCTTTTGTAAAAAGGTGCAAAATGAAAAAGAATCCAGCATCATTTCTATAAGAAGTGATCATGGAGGAGAATTCATAAATGCCTCTTTTAAAACCTTTCTTGAAGAACTTGGCATTTCTCACAATTTGTCTTGTGCAAGGACTCCTCAACAAAACGGAGTTGTTGAAAGAAAAAATAGAACCTTACAAGAAATGGCACGAACAATCTATGAAAAGTCTAACGTTGAAAAATATTTTTGGCTAAAGCTGTCAATACATCATGTTATATTTTAAACCGTGTATCCATAAGAAAAATCATAAACAAAACTCCATATGAAATCTGGAAAAAACAGAAAACCAAACATTTCATATTTTCACATTTTTGGCTGTTACTGTTACATTCTAAATAACAAAGATGTTCTTGGAAAATTTGATGCAAAATCAGACAAAGCTATTTTCTTGGGTTATTCAACCGACTCTAAAGGTTATAGAGTATTTAATCTAAGAACTAAAGTGGTAGAAATCATCATGCATATTCTATTTGATGAGTTTGATGATTTAGCATTGGAAAAAACAAATTAGGAAGAAGAATTGCCAGACATACAGCAGAGAGCTGATATGTAGGAAACGGAGATTGATAAACAATCTCCGTATCATTCTCCACTAAAAAGCTGGAGAACGATAGGTGATCATCCTCAAACCCAAATCATTGAGGATACAGCTGATGGAATTAGAACCAGAAAATCATTCAAAAATGATGAAAACAACATGGCAAAGATTTCTCAAGTTGAACCAAAATCAATTAAAGAAGCCATAGTTGATCAATCTTGGATTGAAGCCATGAAGGAAGAACTCTTGCAGTTTGATAAAAATGAAGTCTGGACCTTGGTACCAAATCCTCAAGATCAAACAATCAGTGGTACACGCTGGGTTTTCAAGAACAAATTAGATGAAGAAGGTAACGTAGTAAGGAACAAAGCAAGATTGGTTGCTCAAGGATATAACCAACAAGAAGGTATAGACTACGAAGAAACCTTTGCTCCCGTTGCAAGGTTAGAAGCTATTCGTATACTTCTTGCATATGCATCTCATAAACATTGTTAAGTTATTTCAAATGGATATTAAAAGTGCATTTTTAAACGGCTTTTTAAACGAACAAGTTTATGTAAAACAACCTCCCGGTTTTGAAGATCAATCAAAACCAAATCATGTTTTCAAACTTACCAAAGCTCTATATGGTTTAAAACAAGCACCAAGAGCTTGGTATGAGAGGTTGAGTTCTTTCTTAATAAAAAATGGATTTTCCAGAGGAAAAATCGACACTACACTATTTAAGAAAATTGATAAAAATGATTTACTCATTGTACAAGTGTATGTCGACGATATTACTTTTGGATCAACTAATGAAAAGATGTGCGATGGCATTTCAAAACTCATGCAAAGTGAATTTGAAATGAGCATGATGGGAGAGTTAAGATATTTTCATGGGTTACAAATTAAACAACATGAAAATGGTAATTTTATTTGTCAAGAAAAATACATTAAAGATTTGTTAACCAAGTACAAAATGAATGAAGCAAAAATCATGTCTACTCCTATGCATCCATCCTCTTCATTAGACAAAGATGAACATGGAAAATCAGTTTCTAAAAAAGAATATAGAGGAATGATTGGTTCCTTGCTATATTTAACTGCTACCAGGCCAGATATTGTATTCGCAGTAGGATTATGTGCTAGTGTTCAATCTGCGCCAAAAGAATCTCATTTAACAGCTGTGAAACGAATTTTTAGATATCTTGTTGGAACTACTGATCTTGGCCTTTGGTATAGAAAAGGTTCTCATTTTGATCTTGTAGCATATTGCGACGCTGACTATGCTGGAGATAAAACTGAAAGAAAAAGCACCAGTGGAGCATGTCAGTTTCTGGGTGATGCTTTGATTAGCTGGTTACTTCACCATTTCAGACTCCGATTCAGATGAATCATCTGATACCCCTCCTCACATAACCCCAACAAAACCCACAAAACCTGTCACTCCATCAAAATCTCCATTCTCGTCAGAACCTTCTCAATCAACTCCTCAAAATCAAAAACGAAGATTGATTAATGAACTTTTCTCTTCTTCCAAACCCTGCCATCCCACAACTCGTCCCCTAAAAACAAAAACCACCATAACAATCTCTCAATTTCTGGCAAGAAAAAATTTAAAAATTCCCCAGAGATTCAAAACCACTTCTCCTAAGCAGAAATTGAGACACACTCCATCTTCCTCTCCAAAACGTTCTCCAAGTCAAGAACGTTCCCCAACCCGTGAACCTTCACCCACCCAAAACCAAGAACATTCCCCTATCACAGAACGTTCTCCTGTCCCTCCCTCATCTCTTATTCCTCAAAAAAACCCTTCACCTTCTCCAGAACGTTCTCCTGTCCCTCATAAGTCTCCCTCTCCCACTCAAGAATGTTCCCCTGCAAAAGAACGTTCTCCCTCTCATACTTCCCCTTCTTCACAACCCACCAAACGACCTATTTCACATGAACGCCCTTCCTCTCCCACCTCTGACTCTTCATCACACTCTGATTCCCCTGCACAACCTTCTCCACCTTCCAACAAAGCCAAAACTCAATCCACTCCTCTAATCCCTCCCACAACCACCAAACTGTTTAAAGCCAAATGGGCTCAGCGACCCATTGGCATTGGACGAGTCTTTGTCTTTGACAACCTCGTAGTAGATGGCAATGTTGTCCAGCATTTTACTAATGCTTTAGGATGGACTGCCTTTTTGCAAACATCTGAGCACTACTATCCAGATGTTGTCAGGGCTTTCTACAGTCAGGCCCAAACATTCCCTGATAAATCTCTAATGATTTTCACCATTAAAGGAATCGAGATAAGGCTGACTCTTGATATTTTGGCATCAATCTTGGACCTTCCTACTGAAGGTCCTGCTATTTTTGGGAACACATGGTATGCAGCTCTCAACCTTAAACAAACCGATGTTTTCTCTGTGCTATTTCAAGAAAACTCCACTCGGTACCTCTCCACATACCTCAAACCCCTCCTTAAGATCTTTAATAGTATGAGTCAGCATAATCTTCTTCCCCACTATGGAAGCCATGAGTATGTCTCTGACAACGACGCGTTGATCATCTATCATCTCATCAACTGTCAACGCCTCAATCTTCCACATCTCATCCTTCATCATATGATTGTTGCCGCAACTAAAGACGACAAGAAAAATACCGTTCCCTACGGTATGATCTTAACCAAAGTCTTTAACTATTTTAAAATCCCTCTGTCCAATGAAAAATCCCTCCTGAAACTGTGCAAATTCTCCACAAAAAACATTGCTCATATGAAGATAACAATCACAAAGCAGCCTTCCCCCACACCATCATGTCAGCCTGTCCCTCCAACAACTAGAAGGTATGCCCCCATCACCTCTTTTTTTCCATCCCCTCTCAAAAGAAAACGCTCTGAAAGAAGAAAAGCTACATCCCCAGACCCACCCTCAGCCTCCCCATCCCCAAATAGAGCAGTCGAGAATGCTAAAGAATGTTCTCCAGACCTTCCTCCAGAATTTCCAACTTTCTCCATTTTTCCACAACCATCTACCTTATCCTCCACTGACTTTATATCATTCTCCCAATACTTCCATTCTCCACCTGATCCCATGACCACACTACCCCCCCATCAAAATGTGTCAGCCATGTCGCATGCCTATATTTCCCCCCAAACAACCACTTCATCCATATTTGGAATCAGTCAATTTTTTACTTCTTCAGCCACTCCCGGTCCTTCCATTAACCAAACTTCCTCCACCCAACCTAACCCTCAGCCTCTACCTGCCTCTCTACCTAGCATCTCTGCTCCTTCAAGCAGTGTTGCTCTTGTCCCTCCTCCAATCATGACTCCTCCAAAGGAACCCACAAACTTAGAACTAATGGCAACCCTACAACTCCTTCTGGCCCGACAGACTCAACAGGATTTAGAGTCTTCCATTCTGCGGTCTTGGCTCACAGAAACACTTGCTCCCAAGCTCGGTGTGCCTCCTCCTCCTGTTCAGCCTGCTCTTGCTCCTGAACCGATTCCTGATCCTTCCAAGTATGCATCTTCAAAAGGATCTTAGCTAAATAGGAATCTTTTTCTCTTTCCTTTTTGTATGAAAAAGGGGGAGAATTAATTTTAGTTTTTATATTCTGATAATTAAGAAGTCCTTTTTGTAATCAGGATCTTCTATTTTGTACTTTGCGATTGTATTATTTTAAAAATCAATGAAATATTCATTATGCTGAAAATCTGATTACATTATCTATTTCACTGTAATAAGAACATCTATTGCATCAATTGAGGGGGAGCTTCTATGCTCTTCAAAATTAAAATTAGAATCAGAATTAAAATCTAAGTTAACATGTTTGTCATCATCAAAAAGGGGAAGATTGTCAAGACAAACTCTCAAATTAAGTTTTGATGAAAATAAACAAAGGTTAATTAAGAATATTAATTATGATTCTAAATGTTATGTTAATTTAATCTGTGATCTTGAGTGTTTTTATTAAATATAGGAACCAAGCAAAGCAAAGAAATCAGATGAAAAACTAAATAGAACATTCTTGACCATAAGCTGTACAAAACTGATAATGTTCTGCAAAATCAAGATTAATTGTCGCAGCCAGTAGCTCAATTGGTAGTGGGAATGTGATGAGGCGGTACTTATCCCCTAGGTACCAGGCTCGATTCCCACGGAAGGCAAAAACTCGCTAGATTTCCAGGTGGGAAAGGGGGGAGCGAGAAGGTCGTGATTAACATCGCCGGTAACGGTAATGGCCGAGGTGTTACACTGTCCAGAAGACTATCAAACTAGATTGATCATCAATTCGAAGCTTAAGGGATCATAAAACGCGCAGAAAATCTAATCAAGTTTGATTAAAATAGTCCAGTTCAGCAAGGCCCAACACTGTTCACATGAATGGATTATTTTTATTCACTTATATTGTTTTGGTCAAAAGTAACAGAGCACTACCAACAGCTCTTTCTGACCATAATTAAATGCTCAAATCTTCTATAAAAGGAAGGCAAATACTCAACAACATTCAGAACTTCAAGTGCCAAGTATTCTCATCAAATCATATTCACTTGCATTCTTGAAGACATCTCATTCACAAAAAGAATCAGTCTTACACTCCAATACGCTTCCAATTTATTATACTGAGTTCTTTTTATCCTGAATCTATTCTCAAACAAGAGTTAAGCATAATCAGATTCAACCAAATCTTTTAAATAATTATTGTGTAAACTCATAACTATAAGGATTGTTAATAGTTTAAGTGTGATTAAAAGAGTAAATTGTAAAATCCTATCAGAATTGTTAGGTGACTTGATTGAATCCTTTCTGGGTGGAAAGGAATTGGAGTTACAGATCAAGGTTGATCTTTAACTGTGTAAACAAAAGATTGTTCTCCATTTTTGAACACTTAGTGAAAATCTCACAGTTGTTAGGACTGGACGTAGCCCGAGTTGGGTGAACCAGGATATATCATTGCGTGGTATCTCTTCCTTATCTCTATTTACATTTAGTTATTTTTATTATCAAGTTAAATAGAGAAACTAAAAACTGTGATTTTAACTAATCAAGAACGTTTCCCGTTTTCTGTTTCCAGAACCAAGAACATTCTCCGTTTCTGTTTTCATAACCAAGATCATTCTTGAGTTGTTTTTCTTAAGTTTTTAACAGGAAATTTTAATTAGGCAAGATTACAATTCAAACCCCCTTCCTTGTAACTTGACATTGCTACTTCAATTGGTTCGCTACTCATTCAATTATTAATTTTAAATAATTTTTGCCCCTTCCCTTATTATTTTAATATTTATCCCCTCTCTTTGAATATAATATTACAAATACTATAATATTTAATTAAAATTAATTTATGTACATTCTATCTAATACATTATATGTATCACAGTAAAAATTAATGTCATGAATGACTATGTTATAATATGATCACAAAAATGGTATATAAATCAAATTCATTTAAAAACTATTTTGTCAAAAATATTCTAATAAAGTTTATGTACACAATGTACTTCGAAATATACACTTACATACAATATACCACACAAATCAAAAAAATTTAAAAGAATGTTCTTTTAAAAAATTGAATAACATTTTTAGGCGATAACATATTCTGTGTTTGGCACGGAATACACACTAGTATAAGAAAACACATAAGTGGTTTTTGCAATCATAACAGATTATAACAAATGTCATAATTGATTATGTCATTAAACTCAGCTATAAAACTAACAAAGGTTGCCTTTTTTAGAATTTTATTTTTAAAACAACTTTTTAAACATTTTAAAGTGGATTTTGACTTAGTGTTTGAAAAAAAAGTAGAAAAAAGCTTTTGTGTGTTTGAATAAATTTAAAGAGAACTTTTTCTTTTACTTACAATTAAATCTCAAAAACAAACAATACATAAAACAAAAGGTGCGATCGTGCAATATCCTTTTTCGATTTTTGTATCGTTGTTCCGCATAGGATTTCCTTTTTTCCATTATCAAAATGAGATAATCCTGTCAAGCAGTAAATTCACATTGGCATATAACTTTGCAAATCCTTTTTCTGCATGAATTTTATTACATTAAAACTACAGTTTTGTTAAACATCAATATCTCTAATCCATATTCCACACCATTTGATAGAATAAATCAATCCAAAGTTTTGTATGAGAATTGACCATCATAATCCTTCGTCATTAATTGATTAATAAGCAATTTAAATAATAAAATTTATCAAAGACTCCACATTTTAAAATTCTATTTGTTGATATGGAGTAAACGAACCCACACCTAAGGCGCATAGTTCATACCTCGACATAAACATTTTGAAGTAAAAGAGAATTAAAATCTAAGAGTTATTAGTTGATTGCTCGGGTAACTTTTCATTTAAACAACAATATTATTTAGTTATGGTTTAAATATGTCTTTGGTCCTTACAATTATAACCTTTTTAACTTTTTTTCTCGTAAGTTTTTTTGTTTGATTAACATCCTTGCAAATATAGTTTCATTTTAAAATAGTCCTTCCATCCAATTTATGTTACAAAAATTGTAAAACCGTTAAAACATAACCATTTTTTAACCAAAAAAACCCAAATATAATTAAATTATAATATTTTTTAACCTAAAATTAACCTCAAATGTTTCAGTCTTCTTCCCTAAATTGCACCTTCTTCTTCATCGTTTCAGTCCTCTTCCCGTTGTAGAAGTCTTCACGTTGTGTCGCAATTTGTAAAATAAAAAATGAATTTGATTAAAGGTTCAGCCCTGTCACCATGGTGAATTCCTTCATCATCCCTTACCATTACTAGGTCTATGACTTAGACTTTCTTCTTTGCCTCTACACCAAAATTTTACTTAAACTTTTGGATTTTTCCATATACTCCCCTAAAATCTCTTAATCTCCACGTTAAGAAGAAAAACTCTTATTTAAAGCCAATTCTAGAACCCACCATTATCCAACAAGTACCACCAGACGAAGAAAAAGATTATGGAAACCATGAATTTGAATTCGGTGATGAATCTCAAATGGATGAAATATTGGTGACGGTGATGAGATTTATGATGACGAAGGGGATTGAAACGATGAAGAAGAATGTGTGATTTAGGTTTTTATAAGGAAGAAGACTAAAATATTTGAGATAAATTTTAGGTTACAAAAATTATAATTTAATTATATTTGAGTTTTTTTTTTTTTAAATGGTTATGTTTTAAAATGAAACTATATTTACAAGGATGTTAACCAAACAAAAAAATTTACGAGGATCAAAATAAAATAAAATAAAAAGTTATAGTTACAAGGACCAAAGACATATTTAAACCTTTAATTATTCTAACAAGTAACTTGAACTACGTTCAAAACTTTTATTGTTGTCTTGGTATTATGTTGCCCATGTATATCCTGAAAGGTTAAACTAGAAATATAAAATAATGAAATGTTGGAACTATGATGACATGCATGTTAAAGTAACTAAGGTAAAATGATCAACATTTGATTATTAAAGAAATAAATAAAATATTTATTTATACTTAAAGAGTCATTTTATGATGATTACAACTTTTGCTACTCCGTAAGAGCTAAAAACTATTTAATTGTAGTATATAGAAAATGAAAATTTTACACTATAAAGTGAAGAGCAATTTTTTGTATCTTACATACAAAATAGAGACAAATGTCTAAAGTTCTCTTATTTGTTTATGGTATTATCCTCTTCCATTTCCAATTTCTCGCAACCTACGGTTGTTTGGTCAATAACATATGCTTCTTTGATGAGCAATGTCCAACTTTTCCATGTGGCGTTGGTGGAATTGGGGTGTGTATTTTGAATTGTTGTACTTGTCAATATGACATTTAAATAAATAAAAAACGTTAAAAAAAATGTATTTGCAAGTTAGTCATAATATTATTTCTCTCATACTCAATATATATATATATTGCAGGTTCATATATAGCTTCATAAACATATTAAATCATGTAAGTGTAATATCAATAAATTTTTAGAAGATATGAATAACTACAACTTTACTACTTAATTATAGCAAGTTCTTTCAATAAATGATAGTAATATGGCCATGTCATGTAATCGCTTGTTCAACTCCCCTTTTTTTCTTTTATGTACCCTTTTTTTCATTCATTTTATTTTGATTTGTTTTATTTTTTAGACCGCACGATCATCACATGGTCTCTCTACGGGGATCACAAGACATTAGTTATTATATATATACACACACACATACATAACGCATATTATGTAATATGGCTTTTTTAAAATTCTTTTGATATTATTTTTAATTTTGTCGCTTATTTATGTTGTATTATTAAGCTTAGTCACCTAGGTTTTACAAATGGGACGTCGAAAAATACCAAGCTTGCAAAAATACTAAATTTTCTAACTTCTAAATGCAACACCCGCTTAGTGAATTTTCATAACATGTCCATTACCCAAATAAATTCAAATAGTTAGCAATCACTTCATTAATCAAATATCTACAAATGGAATATTTAGCAGAGTACACTCAACATATATATAAATACTCATAACACAACTGACACACAAAACATCAAACCCATAACTCAAGACACTCAACGCGTATATCATACCTAGCCTGATTGGGAAAATTTAAATTTTTAAAAATTAAAGTTATATATACATCACAACTGTGAAGGATATCACATTACCTTACTTTCATGATTTCTCAAAATATAACTTAGTTCAATCTATTTCAAAATCTCAACATAATACTTACAATATTAATTAACTAGGTGCACCAAAATAAATATAACAACTAATAATTCAAGTAGGAATAATTACATTAACTTATTAATTCTTGCTCAAACAGTGTCACCTATTAGAGCGAAAATCTTCTTCAAGGTAGACATACTGACTCACGACACTGAGCAAATGATTTCAAGGTTGAACTTGTAACATATGACCTATATGTGCCATTGTTGCATTAAACACAAACGTTGAAGGGATAAGTCATCGAACTCGTGATAATGGTACAATACAAGTTGACCCAAATATGTAAAAACATTAAAGTAACATCACAACATATTCTCAAATATGTCTTAAATCCAATAATAGTGTATTCATGACCTATTCAAATTGATCATCTAAGCCTATTCATGGTAACATTTTAACTAATCATTCATAATTAGTCTTTTAAGATAACAATTAATTATCATCTTATTCAAACAATAGATTATTGTTAACTCTCCATATTCACAACATAACATATTATAGCATTAACATTCAATCAAAATAAATTATTTATCATGACAT
Source organism: Cicer yamashitae (assembly GCA_037974755.1). NCBI lineage: Eukaryota > Viridiplantae > Streptophyta > Magnoliopsida > Fabales > Fabaceae > Cicer > Cicer yamashitae. The sequence continues at coordinate 33,416,696 of JBBPBQ010000003.1, forward strand.
CACACTTCAATGACAATTAAATTCTCATTTAAAAGAGGTATCATTTATCCAGATAATCATGTCAATTGTGGCAACAAATATTCATCTAAACATATTTAATCATAATTAGCAATAAATAACACAATATCTAAGTTAACATAATTTATTATTTCTTCACATCTACTTGATATTAGTAATAAACATTCTCATCGAAAAACATAATACAAAAAGTTCATCGTATCTCAACATAATCTCTTGATATAAAATATGAATCTCATGATATAAAATATGAATGCAATGTCACCTTGAACGCATCTTATTCAAATAACATATTATTGTTAACTCTCCATATTCACAACATAAAATATTATACTATTAACATTTGATCACAAATAGTTATCATCTTATGCAAATAACATTTATTGTTAACTCCTCTTATTCACAACATAACATATTATAGCATTAATATTCGATCACAATAAATTATTTATCATGACATCACGCTTCAATGACAATTAAATTCTTATTTGAAAGAGGTATTATTTTCCTAGATAATCATGTCAATTGTGGCAACAAATATTCATCTAAACATATTTAATCATAATTAGCATCAAATAACAAAATATCTAAATTAACATAATTTATTATTTCTTCACATCAACTTGGTATTTGTAATAAACATACTCATCGAAAAATATAGTACTACAAGATCATCGTAGCACATATTATCTCAACACAATCTCTTATTCACATAAATATATAACTTTAATCTCAAGATAAAAAATGTGAATGCAATGTCACCTTGAATGCATATCATATTATTGTTAACTCCCCATATTCACATGCAACATAACATATTATAACATTAACATTCGATCACAATTAATTATCATCTTATACAAATAACATATTATTGTTAACTCCCCATATTCACAACATAAATATTATAGCATTAAATTCGATCACAATAAATTATTTATCATGACATCACACTTCAATGACAATTAAATTCTCATTTAAAAGAGATATCATTTATCTAGATAATCTTGTCAATTTTGGCAACAAATATTCATCTAAACATATTTAATCATAATTAACAACAAATAACACAATGTCTAAGTTAACATAATTTATTATTTCTTCACATCAACTTTGTATTAGTAATAAGCATACTCATCGAAAAACATAATACAACAAGATCATCGTAACACATATTTTCTCAACATAATCTCATGATATAAAATGTGAATGCAATGTCACCTTGAATGCATGCATGTTGTCTAATGTAATATCATAATAATTCATAATGTATTACTTTTCATAAATGTGTTATCAAACAAACTCTAAAATATGTTGGAGGAACGTTGCACTATGTTAATGTCTGAACAAATTCAAGTCCTTTGTAGGCTCTCCAGGTCACTATAGGCATCTAATCAGGGTATTGATGTGTTTCATGGTGGCACAAAGTATTGGAGATCATCTCCAAGCCACATATGAGTCCCCTTCCCCAAATACTACCAAGCCACAATTATGTTTCTTTGACATCAGTGTTATTTAGTCGTCGTAATCACCATGATTGAGCACACATAAATTATGTGGGCTATTAGACTATTATGTACATCATATTGGAGTTTAAGCCATCACTTATATCATCCTTGCCTCGTCAGTATAAGACACTCCTAACTTTTGGCGGATTACCATGAGCATTGGTTGGGTATTCTCAACGTCAAATTTCACCAAAGTTAATCACTTTTATCTGTATCACCACATCATTAATCATTTCATAAATAAAATTTACATAATCACTTTTTATCACTAAATAAAAAATCATTAGTCAATTATGAAGGAGCAAACACGAGAAGGGGGGTTGAATTGTGTTTCCCAAAGTTGACAACTTAACCTCTTGTTTCTCTAGACTAAACAGATTTATCTTATAAATGTTGTTTTGCCTTTGACCTGTAAAGAGTACAGATCCATCCTTCTGACTAATTGCCTTGCATGTTTTTTGATTGAATATAACATCATAATTATTATCACTTAATTGACTAATACTTAATAAGTTATACTTAAAACCTTTATTAAACAAGACATCTTTAATAGAAGGGGAAGTACCATTACCAACTGTACCTTGACCAATGATCTAGCCTTTTTGCTTTCCTCCAAAAGTCACTGTGGCTCCTTTGCTCAAAGTTAGCTATTGGAACATAGACTTTTCTCCCGTCATATGTCACGAGAATCCACTGTCCAAGTACCATGATTAATGTTTTAACTTGATTGCTGAGGACATCTGCAACAAAGATAATTTTATTCTTAGGTACCCAAATTTGGTTGGGTCCTAGTTTGTTAGTCTTGAAAGGTTTCTTGTCTTTCCTTGTATTTAACATGGGACAAGATAATTTGGAGTAACCTTTCTTAGGGCAAACAATACACAAGATATCAGAGGGAATAAGTTTATGTTCAGTTACAGTTTGTTCAAATCCTATACCTCTTTTACCATTTCTACTAACTCCATAAATCATGGAAGCATATTTTCTTCTTTCCATACCATTAGCAAGAAAATCTTGAAATACTTGTTCATGCTTATCAGAGTTATATGTTGTATTTTCAATTGATGTTGAACTATGAATGCTTTTTAGAGTTAGATTTTTAGCCTTAAGTTCAACAATATCAATTTTCAAATTTGCATTTTCTGTTTTAAGTTCAATAATATCAGTTTTCAGAGTTGCATTATCTGTCTTAAGTTTAGTAATATCAGTTTTCATATTTGCATTCTCTATTTTAAGTTCAGTACTTTGATTCTTTAAGACATTAACTTTTTCAGTTAGATTTGTATTTTCTTTCCTAAGTGTTTTCAATTTTGAAGACAATTTATGATTCATTTTTTAAAAATCATTTATAGCGGTAACTAAATCAGATCGAGTAAATTCAGAAAATACCTCAATTTCTTCATCTGTTGATTCACTTCCAGAGTCAGAATATGTGTTGGATCTAGAGGTAGAGTTCGTATGAGCCATCATAGCCAAATCTACTTGTTCATCGCCAGAGGATTCCTCAGAAATCATCCCATGTAGCCATCATACTCTTCTTCTTGAGTATGGAATCTTTCCTCTGGTGTTTCCCTTTCTCCATATTTGGACATTCTAACTTGATATGTTTAGGTTCATTGCATCCATAGCAGATTATGCTTTTCTTGTCATATTTATCATCATTTCCTTTTTTGGATTGCTTGGAATATCTTTAGGGAAATTTCTTCTTTCTGTTGTGCCACATCTTCTAAACTTTTCTGCATATAAACACCAGTTCCTCTTCCTCTAAGTCTTCATTCTGATCATCTGAATCATCATCCTCTGATTCTGTTGTTGCCTTAAGAACTTTCTTCTGCTTGGATTTCAAAGCCACGGTTGGTTGCTTCTTCTTGGGCTCATCCTTTGCAAGGTAAATTTCATGTGATCTGAAAGAGCTGATTAATTCTTCCAGCTTAAGAGTATTTAGATCCTTTGCTTCTTGAATGGCAGTGATCTTAGGTCTCCACTTGCTTGTCAAACTCTTCTCAAGTACCTTGATCTTAGGTCTCCACTTGCTTGTCAAACTCTTCTCAAGTACCTTGATCTTAGGTCTCCACTTGCTTGTCAAGCATTTTATTCACATGATCAGCAGTAGTATAACTCTTCTCAAGTACCTTTAATCCTAAGACCAGGGTCTGGAATCTGGAAAACATTATTTCAATGTCTTCATCTTCTTTTATCTTGAACAACTCATACTTTTTGACTAGGAGGTTGGCCTTTGCTTCTTGAACTTGCTTGATTCCTTCATAGGTCAGAATTAGACTATCATAAATGCTCTTTGATGTCTCTTTGTTGGTGCACTTGTCAAACTCCTTGAAGGTGATTGCATTTATCATGAATGTTCTAGACTTATGATGCATCTTGTACATCTTCTTCCAATCAGCATTCATTTCCTTTCTTGGAATTTCAATACCATTAGTATTCTTCGGAGCAATATAACCATCTTCCACCAAGTCCCAAAGTTCAGGATCTTGTGAAATATAGAAACTTCTCAGCCTATCTTTCCAATACTCAAAACGTTCTCCATCAAACAGAGGTGGTCTATTGATGTTTCCTCCAGCAACTTCTTCACTAAATCCAGACATATTGAACCCTTGGATCTTTTCTCAAACATTGTAAAGTGCTCAGCCTTTGGACCGAGCTCTGATACCAATTGAAGGTGCAAACACGAGAAGGAGGGTTGAATTGTGTTTGCCAAAGTTGACAACTTTTTGATAATTTATAAATAATTAAAAAATTACTTTGGTTTTGGTGACTTGGAGTAGAAGCAATTGGATTCAGAGATAGCAAGCTGTGAAAGCTTAAATTATTTGACACATTGATTTATCCTGGTTCACCACTAACTTGGCTACATCCAGTCCCCTCATTGAGAAGGATTTAATCCACTAATTCAAATACCTTGAATTACAAAGCACTTGACCCTCCGAGTCAGTCTTACCAAACACCCTGACAACCCTAGATTGAAGAAGGAACTAAACCACTATCGGGTTGGATACAAAATATTGGAACTTGAGTAGTTGCTTCCAACAAAGTTGATAATAATAATACTCACACTCTAAGAAAAGAACACTCATAAAATATTTCTAACTTGAACAAGTGTTTCTCTCTTTGAACTCTAAGATGAATTGAGAACTTTGAGCTTGTGTTCTTCTACTCTTTTCTGCTTTTCGATGCTTTTCTCCTTCAGCCTTGAGTGTCTATTTATAGTGAGAATTTGGGCTTCAATTTAGTCCTTGCTTAATTCTGAATTGTATTTTGTTCAGAATGAGTTTGTAAATTTTTCAAATTGATTTTATTTCTATTTTGTATAGATTGAGTTTGTAAATTCTTCAGATTGATTCTGTTCCTATTTTGTGTAGATTGAGTTTGTAAATTCTTCAAATAAACTCTTCTTCAAATCATGATCATATCTTCTTCAAATCTTAATTAAATCTTCTTCAATGTTGATCAAATATTCTTCAAATCTTGACCATATCTTCTTTTCAACTTGGTCAAAGATTTTCTTCAATTATAAATATGAATCAAATCTTATTTTAGATTTTCATCATTTTAAATTTGAATCAAATCTTATTTTAGATTTTCTTCAATTATAAATTTGAATCAAGCCTTATTTTAGATTTTCTTCAATTATAAATTTGAATTAAATCTTATTTTAGATTTTCTTCAATTATAAATTTGAATCAAATATTATTTTAGATTTTCATCAATTATAATTTGGAATCAATTCTTATTTTAGATTTTCTTCAATTATAAATTTGAATCAAATCTTATTATAGATTTTCTTCAAAAACATAATTCTTCTTTCATACTCTTTGAAGTCAAATATATTGTTCTCATAAAATACTTTTGTTAACATCAAAACTCTAAATATAAAACCAACTTGGTTCCAACAAATTACATCAAGTCACATATAGAATCAACTATAAATACTCTATGGTTCATCACAATACAAAAATACTTCATGCTTCTTTTTTTAAGATAATTCATCATATAATTATCATTCACATAAAAACAAAATTAATCAGATATATATTTGATCACATAATATAAATTTTTCAAACATTTCATTACACATTATAAATTAATCATAATCTCACAACATATTCACAAGTATTCACCACCAATAAGGATCAACACATAACCCATAGGATTTGAAAACTACTTTGATTCTTGTGTTGTTGAGTCACATCACATGATTAGAAGAAGTGATACTCCATGAGAGGGAACATGTCACTGTTGGTGTATTAGAGTCTCCTTGGATGATCTCTTGTTGGTTCTACAAGAATGTGGTTCCAGAGGAAACTTGTTCTTTGCAAAACATTGATTGAGAGCCCAAAGACAAATTAAAATGGTCAATCCTCTTATGAGAAGACAACGAGCAACATATTCCTCTTGTCTACAATTGTCTAACTCTAAAGATCAACAAAGCTCAAGTCGCCTGTACTGCAACGATTTACAAATAACAAGTTTCGTCTAGAACCATATTCCTCTAGAAAAAACAAGAGATCATCCACGGATAGTCTACTATGCACCAACGTTAACATGTTCCCTCTCATGGAGTGTCACTTATTTTGATCAAGTGATGTGACTCAACAACATGGGAATTAAAGCAGTTGTCAAATCCTATGGAAGCAGTACAACGTAGTCTAGGTACTTACATAGTGAAAAGTTGTAAACTCAAAATGCTACTTGTACGAACGCAATAGGCTATGGCCATCCCCTCTCTATCTCAACACATCTATTTTTCAAATCTATAAAAAGGAATGTCTTTAAACTAAAGACATTGACGACTATGTAAGACATGTGACAATTATGTTTAAATGAGAAGAGAGAAAACATCTTAGGCTTTGCTTATAGCATTTATATCATATTGAAAGTCTTGATGATCTAATACAGAGAAAAAAATGCAGGTTCATACTTCATAATTTATCTCAAGAAAAAGCCTTGAACATGAGTTCAAATGTAATATTATCTGTTTTGTAAGTTTTTAGATTTCTCAACAAATCAATCAAGGGAAGTCACAATTAGTTATGAATGGACCATGCTACTTCAATTGATATAGGATTTCAATAATATGCTCTCAATAAGTTAGAATCCTAGAAACGAATTTGTATTAAATCAAATAAAAACTCAAACCTTTGTAAATGGTTGAATAATGGCAACAACCTTTAACTGATTTTTAAGGGGTATGAAGAGATCATTAAACACTAGATGCTATCAAAAGTGTTAGACAGTACTAAGCCAGGTTTGTTGCGAATGGATTGGCTTAGAGAGGCTTTGAATAATACTCAGCCTGGAAAGGCTTTCATAATATTTGGTTGAAGGTGTTGGATTGTGTTTGTCATTTCTCAAAATTACTTCCATTTTCTTACAAAAAATGTTCTTTATCAAAACATTCAACTTACTTTTAAAAGAGGTTTAGATAGAGTAAGGATGAATCATAAAGAACTAAGATGCAAGAAATAGAAGAGGATAAAGAAAACACATGAATTTTATACTAGTTCACAATAAACTATTGTTACATCTAGTCCTCCCCATACAGAGAAATTTTGCCTCGGTACAGCTGAGGGCTTAATCCACTATTTCCATAAATAGTCATATAGGTATTATTTACTCTACCTCTTCATGCTTTGACTATTTTTCTCTACCCTCTCTAAGTAGTCTTCCTTAGAACTTTCTTCCACTTTCTGGCATCTTGCTGTTGATGTTCATGTGGGTCGTTGTAGCTTTTCAGGTACCTCTTAAGGGTGAGAGGGTTGTTGCCATTATCGGGCTGATTTACATCAGTTCTAGTTTGTGTTTGATTTGACACAAAGTCTGTTTTTAGAATTCTAACTCTCATTGGGAGGATGTTACAGATTATATCCAATATCAATACAATTGTGTGAAAACACTTTGACTGATTTACATCAACTCTAATAAGAGGATAATTCACTCATTCTTTTGGTTTGATGTGTTCATGACTTTTTCAAATTTTCTTCTTAACACATAGACTTTTTCATTTTATGTCGCACACACTCTTAAAGAGCTGAGTTAGTTCATCTTAAATACAGAGATGAAGTGTCTGTTGAGAATGTTACATTTGGAGATCTTCAATATCATTTAAAGCATATCAGTCTTTAATAAGTATCCCTATATATATATATATATATTTCTGTGAATGATTATGCGTATCTTGGTATTGAGGAAAGGGAATCGAATGATACTATGATCAAATCAAACCTTAAAGACTTTCAAACATGTAATCGATTCAGAATGTTCATCAGAGGATGTAAAACAACTTTTTTCTTTGGAGTGTTAACTTTCATCAGAACATTGACTTTTTCAAATCATTTACTTTCTCATAGCACTGGCTTTTTCAAAGTGTTGACTTTTTTAGAGGATACGTAATAATTCAAAATTAGATGATCAGACACTTGTTTTGATTATCAGAGGCAGAGGCAGTTACTTGCTTGTCACTGTTATTAGAGGTAGAAGTACAGATTCATTTCTGTCACGCTTATTAGAGGTAGAGGTGTAGATTCTTGCTTGTCACGCTTATAAGAGGCAGAGGAATAAACGTTTGTTGAATTCATCATAGGAAAATGATACATAACACATGTTGAATTCATCAAAGGCAATTTAACTACCACATTGCTTTCGTTTCCAAAGGCAACCGAGACATAACGACGCTCACATCCTAGAATCAACCGAAGCTTGCTTGCTTTTTCCATAGTCAAATGAAGCTTGTAATAACAAAGGCGCTTGTCACCAGTTTTAGACCGTATAGAAGAAGTGAGGTATTAGTTTCTTTTGTCTTTGGCCATTCATCAAAGGATATAAATTATATTGAGACGCGTGCTTTGTTGCGCTTGTTTTTCAAGTAAAAGTGATTGTCACGAGAATGGGGGGATGAATTGTGACCCTTTTTAAAATTTAGTTCCTGCACTAATATTGTCCTCTCAAGTTGTCTTTCGAGTGATGATGGTTAGATGAAAAATAATCCTCCTCTTATTGAGGATGATCTAAAGAAGAATAATATGAGTTTGAAATATGTATGATAAGTGTGCTAATGGTGTGGATAAAACAAATATAAAGAGAGTAGAGTTTAAGAAGATTCATACACAGAGTTTATACTGGTTCACCTAATATAGGCTACTCCAATCCTCACAGCTTTGTGAGATTTTCACTAGTGCTCAGAAACTCGTCCTCTGATCTACACCTTTTCAACTATGTATTTTCTTAGTCTCCCCAGAATTACAAAATAGTATTTTTACTAGCCTCGACAGGCTAACAAAATAACTCGCGTTTATACCACCTTGAGGATATACAAGTAGTAATGTGTTTAATTTGTTTGAGATCAAATTACAATTTTCTAATATAAGATAGTAATGTGAAGTTGTATATAACACACTCAATAAAAATGATCCTCAAATCAATTTGAGTTTGGAAGAGTGTGTAGAATGAAGAGAATGATGATAAGCTTGAATAACTTAGATATTTTCTTGTAGATGATTCTCTTAATGTTTGAAGATTAATACTTCTCTATTTATAGTTTCCTTCGGAGCTTCAAACATATGAGTTAGCAAAATATAGTTGCTGGAGACTTTGCTAAGTTTCCTTGGACTTGTCTTTATTTGCAAAACTGTCATTTAGCCTTTATCCTTTTGTTTCTAATACCTTCTTGTTTCTAATACCTTGAAAATCACGATTGATGTGTTTGTCTTACTTCAAAGGCTTTTGTACTGTTCACATAAGACCTCATAAGACCTCATTTTTGCAATGTTAACCTAGTGTTTTTGCACTGTCACATAAGACCTCATTTTTGTATATGAGATGATGATTTTTTCTAGAGTCCATCCTCAGGTGCGGGGATGAAAGTTCTTATCTTCCACATAAGAGTACGTGATTGATGTGTTGTCACTTCTATGTTTACTTTTGGTAAACCTTGAATAGTGTAAACAACTTGTCAACTTTTGTCCTTTAGTACTTTTATGTAAATTACTTTTTCAATATTTGCGAGATTAAAATTTTGATAAATATTTATCCTTCGATATGAAATTATGAAGAATACTCATCCTCAGACCTGAGATTGTAATGAATGTCCATCCTTGGGTTTATCCTCAGATATAAGATTGTGAAAAATATTCATCCTCAGATCTGGATTCTTCATCCTCGGATCTGGATTCTTCATCCTCTAATTTCATATAGACACATTTTGACCCATAGTTTTTTCTTGACTTCTTCCAAGAGATTTCATGTGTGATTGAGACGCAACATATTGAGATGATCATCCTTGACTTGAGGATAATCATATTAAATGAATTAGGCTCCTCAATTCTTTCACTGTTGAGTTGATACAACACACTTGTTTATATGAGTGGCTTCAAACTTGACTACTTCTGTTCTTTCAACAAAAACTCAAATGCAAACATCAGTAGATCACCATTTAGAAAACTTAACATTTACTTGATAAGGTTTGTTGTCATTAAAACACATATCAAAAATGTTTTTACTTCAACAGTTTTCGCAATATTTCTTTTGCTCTATTATTTTTTGCTCCATTGGTAGATCTCTAAAATACTTGTAATATAAGATATTTTAGAATGGATAGTTATTAATATAACTATTGCCTATAATATGCACACTTAGCATATAAATTTAGGGGACAATTTCTCTTTATTTGTTTTGTTTTAGTTATCATCAAAACATCAATCAGAGAATTGTAGCTAAAACCCCTTTTGCACTAACAATCTCCCTCTTTTTGATGATGACAAATAACTATACAGTTAATGAACAATTTTCCTTCACAAAATAAGGTTTTAAAAGAGAGCTCCCTTTAAATGTGGTACTTGACTAATTAAAGTGACTCAAATGATTGTTTGATATTCTTAATGAAACTTTCACATCAATATTCTAGGGCTCCCTCTAAATTTGAAAACTGCGATTCTTTAAGCGTTTGAAACATTATATAATCATTTTATTTTTTACACACATGAAGGTAAATAGTGCACAAAGATATCATGAAAGGATGCAGATGAATGGTATACAATTAATTGAATTACTATATCTTCTATTTTTCTCCCTCTTTGTCATTATCGATTAGAGGGAGTTTATAGAGATTATAGGAAGCCAAATAGACACAAGAAACACAAAAAAGATAAACTAAATTTTCATGCCAAATACAGATGATTAGTAAAATCTCAAGGGGAACATAAAGAGCAAAAGTAAAGCAAGAGGTAATTTCATTTAAAAGCATGATTACAATGGAGACAACAACAAACTAAAAGAAGAGATACTCATAGACATAAGTTTTAGAGACATATAAGGACACGCTTTAAGATTTCAAATGCTTCTTCCATTTGAGAGATGAGAAGGCCCAACTTGTGGTCAATTTCTTGCAAAGAAATCCAAGCTGTTATTCAAGAATAATGTAACTCACCATCAAAGCCACTTTAGATGATGGGATTTCCTTCTTCTCGGGAGAGGAAGGTGACTTCCTTTTCCTTCCAAAAGATGAACTGGCATCCATAGAATAGAGATTGAGGAGCAGAGAAAGAAGGATGAACACTACTAGAAACACTTGGACAGAGAGAATATTGAAAGGACACATGTAAGGAGGAGACGAAAACATTTGAGGTATAAATAGCCAGATTTGTCAACAAGCAAAACATAAACGTTTTTGGAAAGGGAGATGTAATATGAGGACTTGGGAAAGCGAAGAGTGAGATAGAGTAAGACAAATACTTTAGGACATGTGGGTCAGTTTAAGGGTACGAGGCAAAAATAGAAGGGAGGTGAAGAATTGTGGTAGAATGATAGGTATAAATTTTTTTTCAAAGATAGAAAGAATGAGAGAAAAATAGAGGATAGGAAGAGAAATTTTGAAAGTCATAGGAGAGGAAGAGAATACACATGGTGGACAAAGGAAGGAACAAACAAGGGTAAAACCAAAAGATTTAAAAAAGTTTATTCAATTCGTAACTCACATTACACTTTTAACACATACAAGTTACATTATAACTGCAATATTTGTTTCAAAAGGCTAAAGGAAATTAGAGTCCTAAGGTATGTCTAAGGTTTTGTAGACCAAATCCATTAATTTATATTACATATCAAGTTTGAATCACCAACTCCTAATACAAATAAACTAAGTTCCTTTATTTAACATTTTCAGTTAGGAGTCTTCCTTCTTTGAACTTTCATCTTATCTAATGATGGCGAAGGCTTTCATATTCAGGAACCTACCTTCTGACTTGTCAGACATAACCAATGAAAAGGAGATAATGCGATCTTCCATTTTCTTTAATAATTTTGACTTTTTGGTGGGACTTTCTGTAAGTATAGAGTTGGAGATATGATTTTTCAAAGATAGATCTTTGATAAAACTGTAGGTGCTCCAACCCTTCTTCGTTATTCTTTTAGATTTCCATCCAATCTAGATTATTCAAACAAAATGGGGCACAAGCTCTTCAATGATCTTTTTCTTACGTTATCCTTGTATTTAAGGTACTTGGTGAGAGAATGAGACATTTATACCCAAGGGTTCCACAAGAGAACCTTTGAATGCATTTTGTGAACTTTCTTGTATAATCCATCTTGTTGGCTGTAGTTCATAGATGTGACAATTTTAGGATTTTTGAACATTTCACCATTCAGGTTGAGCAGTTCATGTTTTTAGAAAATTTTGAAGTTTTTCTAAGAGTAGAGTGTAAGAAGATGATCATTTAGGAAAATGAAGACTTAATAATGAAAAGGATATAGATCTGGTTTTTCCTAGAGGGTTTCAGATTAGAAAAGTTTAAAAACAAATTTGGGAGAGAAAGGCTTCTACTGAAAGGATGTTTTTGAAAAAAAACGTTGGAGGCGAGAAAGGTTTTAATAAGCATAGAGGAAGGACTAAAAACATAGATTTTAACGAGAGTGAATCAAGGAACAAAAATCAAAAGACCACAAGTGATGAGAACAAGGACATGACAAAATAGACCCGTACTTAAGAGACAACAGAGACTTACGATAGGACAAAATAGAAAATCACATGCACACAAAACAAAATCATATAAGGTAGGACAAACAAGTACATATAAAATAATGAAATAAAGTACAAGGTACCTGACGATAACAGACAAGGGTAATTTTGCAATTGTTCTTTCACATTTCTTACCAAAACTGGTTGGACTTTTCTATGATATGATCTTCTAACCAGAGGCAGAGTTGTTATGGTTCTAATCTTCCTTCTTAATCAGCAAATGCAGTCATTTGTTCTAGTGCTTTGATTTCCCATTAAATGAGGAGTCAAGCACACAATACACTAGAGGCAAGAACCTTGTCCTTGAACATATGGAGGGAAAGCTTTAAATCTTGTAGCCAGAGGATTGCCAAGGTGGCTCATTAAGCAGTACAGGCTTCTTTGAGGATAATCTGATTTCATAATAATTTCAAGTGAATCATATTTGTTCTGATGATGATCATTGACTTGTTGCCATTCAACGTTCTAAAAAAATGTTGATTTAGGGGTTGCTTTACTTGTCGTTTCTTCTAAGGGATTACCTACATGTTTGAACATACATTCAAATCATACCTACACGTTTGAACATGCATTCAGATCATGGAAGTTTTAGAAAGCTTATCCCTAACTTGTTAGATTCATTGTTAAAATGCCCTATAACATTTCCATTATTAATTTATTTTTCACTAACAATTCTGTTGCATCCACTAATACTTCTACCTATTAGAGGATGAATATTAGTAATAGAAAATAGACTATTCTCACTTATTAACTCACTATGCATTATAGAAGTATGCGAGTTTTGTCTAGTTTGTCATTGAAGAGTTTTAAGAAAATAACAACTAGAATACATTATGGGCGGAATGAATTTTTAAGAACATATATAGAAAAATCTAAAAAGAGGAAAAAACAAGGAGTATTAATCTGCTATCCAAAACAAGAGTTGATCACACGAATGAAGTAACAATGTCAATTACAAGGAAACGGGTTTGAATTGTAATTGTCCCTTTTTTAAAATTCTTGTTAAAACTCAAAATATTTAGATTTGATTACAAGATAAAAGGCAAATAGAGATAAGGGAAGAGATATATCCTGGTTCACTCAACACGGGTTACGTCTAGTCCTCACAATTGTGAGATTTTGCACTAAGTGCTCAAAGCAAGATCGTTCTTGGTTTTCACACAGCTTTTACAGATCAATCTTGAACTGTTACAAAGTACTACCTTTCTACCTAGAATGGATTTCCACAGGTTACCTTTCAATCTTCAGAAAGCATTTTTACACATTGCCTTTTAAACATAAAAGGATTTTTTACAAATTACTCAAACTATTTCAACAATATAGTCTTGAGTAATGTGATGATTTAGAGATTGGTAGAATCTGAGTATGCTCAACTCATGTTTGAGAATAGATTCTAGAATTCATAACTTAATAAAAACTGATTCTAATATCAAGTTAAGAACAAAAGTGAAAATTTGAAATGCTTGAGAAGCTCAAGAGAATTCGAATATGATTGTATGAGTGATGTATTGCTTTGCACTTGAAGCTCTGATATGTTCTTCATCTTGAGGCTTATTTTATAGACTTCAAGAAGGCTAATGACAACTCATTTGGCCATTGAGAATGGTCCAGCTTTCATGTGTTAGTAAGTGGATAAGATCAGCCATAAAGCAAGAATGTTCTTGATTAAAGTAGGAATGTTCTAGTAAACCAAGAACGATCTCCGTTTCTGCTTTGAAGTGTCTTGAGTTTTAATCCTCGCTTGACAACTGCCTGAAGTGATCCATGCTTTGTTTCACGTCTGCAGGCTGCTCAAAAGTACAGTTGAGGTGTCCTGTCTAGTTTGTCAGTTTTGTACTTGAAGCTTGCTCAACTTGGAGAATGATCTTGCTTTATGAATTATGAAGCATAGCTTTTGCCTTTGTCCTTTGGAGTGATTCTTATACTGAAATGATCCTCGTCTATTTCTGGAGACATTCTTGAACAGATTGTAACTAATGAATCTAATCTTTTCTTTAGGAATCTGATCATTTTTGTTATTTTGGATCTGTGGATAACGTTCTTCGTTTTACAGGATTCTATCAAGAACGTTCTTCGTTTCTCTAAATGGGCCTGCTTCATTTTAATATGATCTGTTTTGAAATGCTTGGTACCTATCTTTGATTAACACATTCAAATACACATGTTAAATACCAAAACACTTAGAATCATAATTATAAGTCTTAATTAACTTTTGTTTAGTTATCATCAAAACATTAATTTAGGATTTTGTCTCAACAAGCTCCCCCTTTTTGATGATGACAAACATGTTAATTCATATTTTAATTTTGATTCTAGTAATAATCATAGAGAGCTTTTAGTTAAAAACTCCCCCTCAATGTGTGCTAATCTTTTGAACCAACATACAATTTTCATTAATATAACAATAATGTTTTAGTCATACACATGGTTCAAAAACAAAAAAACAAAAAAAAAATACAGAAGTAACCATACAAAAAGACTTCTGATATACTTAAAATCTAAGAATTACTTCTCCCCCTTTGTCATGGCAAAAAGCAATAGGAGAAGAAATTCAATTAATTCAGAAAAACATTGAGGGGGAAGATCCTTCAGATGATGAAGACAGAGACGGCTATGGCATTTCTGGGAAAGTTAGAGGAGCATTAGGCAGAGGAGGCTCAAGACCTAACTTTGTTGCAAGCTGGTTAGCCATCCAGTCCCTCAAAATGGCATGCTCTTTGTCCTGATGAGTTTGTCTAGCAATTATAGTCTAAAGAGGAGCAAAGCTTTTGGGGATTTTCTTGTCATCTTTGTTCTTTTGAAGAGGCGTGGATCATCTTCGATGGGAGCAGATAGAGGAAAATTTGAGGTGTTGCAGTGGTGCAAAAAGATGATAAAGTGGCGAATGAAGTGTTAATTTGAGGAAGAGAGCCTGTAGGAGCAGAGTGGTGAGGCACTGATGGACCAGGAATGTTTGAATCTGGAAAAAACCAGATATTGACTAATTCCAAAAATGGAGGACATAGTTTTTTGGGGTGATACGAAGGCTGGTGACATTAGAGAGTTGTGTTGAATTTGAAGTGGAGGACCCATATCACTTTGTAAAAAAGGAGTGGTGAGAGTTTGAGGGGTTATCTGATCAAGTGATGAATTAAGATTTTGTGGAACTGGAGAAAGGCGAACGTTCTGTGCAGACGGAGAGCGTTCTTCATTTGTTGGATGTTCAGCATTGGTTTTGATTGCAGAGGTGCTGGCAGATCTTTTTCTTTTAGTGGTAGATGGAGTGAATGTAGCTTTGGGTGATGGTGGGATGGATGGAATTTGTTTCATGTGAGAAATGTTCTTGGAGGAAAATTTTGATATTTTAATGCAAGATAATTCTGTCATCAAAGGGATATTAAAACATCTAAAGATTTTTGAGAAAACCATACCATATGGGATAGTGTTTCTCTTGTAGTATTTGTTGATGGCAGCAATCATGTGGTGGATTATCAGGTGGGGCAGATTCAACTTCTTGTAGTGAAGAAGATGATAGATGACTAAAGCATCATTATCAGAAACGTATTCATGACTGCCACAATGGGGTAGTATGGAGTGTTGATTGATGCTATTAAAAAAATTTGGAAAGGGTTTTGGATCTGCTAAGAAGAAATTTGTGGACCCATCAATGAACAACTCTTGAAACACTTCCTCTTTGATAATGTTTAAGGCTGAATACCAGTTTTTTCCATAAATTGTTGGTCCTTCAGATGGTAGTTGACGGATATCAACAAGAATGAAAGGATTCAAGCGCATTTCAATGACTTTTAGTTTTGAAACAATGAGTATCTAAAAAGGCTTCAGCTTTGCAGTAAAAGGCTCAAATGACATCAGGATAAAAACAATCAGATATTTGAAGGAAGTTAGTCCATCCTAGGGCATCAGTGTGATGTTTAATGGAGGTACCTTCATATTGGAGGTTTTCAAAATTGAAAACCCGACCAATGGCAATTGGTCTTTGAGCCCATTTGTCATTGTAGACTTTCTGAAGTTTGATGGAATCAGGGGAGGAATGAGGATTTTGGAAGACAATGGTTTGGTAGAGGATTTGGTGGTTGCAGGTTTGGAAAATTTTATGGGTGTTCGGTTTGAAGTTTTGAGTGGAGAATGTTCTTGGTTGATGGTTTGGACGGAGAACATTTTGGGTTTGAAGTTTTCTTAGCAGGTTTTTTAGGGTTTTTAATTTTTGAGAGGCCCGAAATTGAGAGAGTGTTGAAAAGGATTTAGATGTAGGAATCTTTATTTTAGTTTGAGAAGGGATGGACTTGGGTGGTATCACCTTGGAAGGGGATTTTTGGGATGTTGGGGATTTTGAGGGTATAGAGGGTTGTGATGAAGTGACTGATTTTGGTTTGGGAATCTGTGGTGATGGCGTAGGGTCAGACTCATCATCGGAAATTGTATAAATTGTTGAGTCTGTGTTTTTGGTTTTGGAGGTGCCAATATCTGCCAAGAAAGTAAATATCATATAAATATGACTTTCAGATGATTACTTTGTTTCAAGAGACATAGAAAAAAAATCCTTATTCATTTCTATTCTTCTCTTTGAGTATTCACTTGTCTCAATACAAAGATTTTGTTTTACTACTCAAAATGTCAATAAAGAGTGATTTGCATAAGGGCGACTTTAATACGAAAAACCTTTTCCTAAAATAGATAAAATACAAAAAAAAACTTTGGAAAGAAGATGAAATTGACATCTGAAAAAATAGATGTTCTACAAGAGTGCTTTATCTAATTTTTCAGAAAGCAATTTTACAGTTTTTTCGACCAAACTTTGTCAAACCATGATTTGAAAGAGATAAAAAAAATTTAAAAAGGATTTAAAAAGCATAAACTATTTCAGACCATTTTCCTAGTAATTCCATCATGTAGGGATATTTGCTCTTACACGGTAAAATGCTCTATTAAGAGACTAAGCTCTGATACCAATTGAAGGTGTTCAAAAACACAAGAAATAAAATGGTTTCGACACAACGAACTTACTTACAATCGAAAAATTTAGATTGACCAAAAAAAATTCACAATTGTTTCAAATACATAAATTCCATTGCGACAACAACATTGCAATAAGGGAGGGAGAATAAATAAAATTCTTAAATAAAACCCTAAGTTGATCATTAACTCTAACAGAGGATGACTAGGTACTAAGGATCCACCGGTGGCATCAAGCCTCACTGCTTCCAATTGCCGATCCGAAATCATCGCTCTGTCACATCTTCGACGTCATTGCAATTACCGCACTACTCAAAACTCTAAGAACCTGGAGCGTAAGCCCGGTCCACAATAATAGTAGAGGGTCACTATCTAAAAATAGAATATATATATACGAAAATACAAAGCACGAAAGCATAACATGGCATGACATCAAGTGATAAACAAACATGCATATAAATATCATCATATAACAAACATGACTCACTGCTTCCAATTGTTTCAAATACATAAATTCCATTGCGACAACAACATTGCAATAAGGAAGGGAGAATAAATAAAATTCTTAAATAAAACCCTAAGTTGATCATTAACTCTAACTGAAGATGACTGGATACTGAGGATCCACGGGTGGCATCAAGCCTCACTACTTCCAATTGCCAATCCAAAATCATCGCTCTGTCACGTCTTCGACGTCGTTGCAATTCTTGCACTACTCAAAACTCTAAGAACCTAGGGAGTAAGCCTAGTCCACAATAGAAGTAGAGGGTCACTATCTAAAAATAGCATATATGAAAATACAAAGCACAAAAGCATAACATGGCATGGCATCAAGTGATAAACAAACATGCATATAAATATCATAATATATACCGCCTCTCACAGACCTGTACTAATTATCGAGGTGCCACCTATCATAGATTAGCACAATTTACTAGAGTGCAGTCTATCATAGACCTACATGACTAAAAAATCCCCATAAGGATAAGGTGGACCAATCAACTTAAGGAACCACCCCATGGCCCATCACAGTCACCACTAACACCGTGGCCCATCATGGTCACCACTAACTATGAAATGCATGAGCATACTCTAACTCTTCCACAACAATTATTATGTAAATTCAACTATTAAAAGACTCTCCTTTTAATACTCATAAACACTAATAATTTTTAATACTTTTTCATAGAGTATACTCAAGACATAATCTCATCAATAAAATTCATAATACATATGTTATCAGTTATGAATACGCAATCACATCAAATAGATAAACAATTGTGTGCACATTTATTCACCACAAGCACAAAGAACATGTATACAAACACACTCAACATTCAAGCATATATAATATCGTTAGAAATTGCCCTTACCTCAATAATGCTTTATTACACAAGCAACTTACGCTACACCATCATAACCTATCTGACGATTCCAATGACACCTCTCAATTTCCTTGTACCTTAAACCAATCAATTAACTTAATCAATACAAGTTTCTAAACCAACCCCAAATGAACCCTAAGTTGGCCACTATCCAAATCAATTAGGGTTTGACTTTTCTCTTAGGTTCCCTAACTTCAAAAAGACTTTGGTTTAAGTACTTTGACGAAAGCGAATTTCAAAACACTTATGCTACACTTTGAAAATCTTGAAATTGTTTTTCAAACTTATTTAAGTTCAACAATCTTTGTCTTTAACAACTTAGGACAAAATATTTTCATAATAAAATCAATCAAAGACAAACATACTCACACAGTTTGAAATTTCAATTAAATCACCCATCAACTTCATAAACTTCAACACTTTAATATTTGAAAAACTAATAGAAGGTTTTTATCAAGAAATCTTATATAAAAAAAAAACTCAAATACTAAGAGTTCCAATATTCTAAATATTCAAAATCACGATTCTTCCAATTTGACATTTTTCAAACCTTAATCTTTATTAAATTTCTCCAAAGATACTTCAAGCAGTCCAATAGAGGAAAGGATGATAAATCTTACAAGAAAAGTATCATCTGCTATGGATACAATGAACCTAGACATACCAAGTCAGAATGTCCAAATCTGGAGAAAGGGAAACATCAGAGGAAAGATTCCAGACCCAAGAAGAAGAGTCTGGTGACTACAAGGGATGATTATGATGAATCCTCTAATGATGAAGCGCAATCATATTTGGCTCTAATGGCTCATACCAACTCTACCTCTGGATCCAACACGATTCTGACTCTGGAAGTAAATTAGCAGATGAAGAAGTAAATTAGGAAAGAAAATGCAAACCTTGTGACACCCTAAACCCCAAATAAATAAATAAAAATTTAATTTCCTTAACTTTAAAACAATGAAATCCTTCAAATAAATAAATAAAAATAAACTTCCAAACATTTTTTTTTATTAAGGTAAAGAGTATCACGTAATCATGAACACGTCACATAAATCCAAATTTTCCATCAAACTTAACAACTCGAAATCATAATATCAGACAGCAAAATCCTTTTTGAAGTACACATACATAAGTTTAATATTAAGTGCAAATGTTGTCCCAACCCGATGTCACTATTAGAGCAGGAATTCCCAATTTAAAATACGCTCAAAATAACGTGAACAAAATGCATATAATAAGAGTCTTCAAGATAGGATGGCTTCCGCCACTTTGATGGTACTAGTCATCACCTGCAGTTTGCAGCTCGTCTGCGTCCATCGCAAACGCCAAACACAAACAATGAAGGGTGAGTTTCGAAATTATGCAACAGTATAAAATACATAAGGAGAACACGCAATTAGTCAAAACAACACAAATAAAGAGAACATTCAAGAACATAATATCAAAGGTGAATCTAATTCAATCACAATAAAACAGTTACAAGGATGAAATGCTATGCATGTCCTATACTCTATACTTCATCATTTGGTACCATTCTACTCTGAAGTACTTGGCTAGGAGGCCTGATACTATGCCACTACAAGAGTGAACGGACAATTCATGAATGGTCAAGTCCTCATGGATCCCCTCAACTCAAACAGAGACACATATACGCGACGGTCGGGGTACTCTTGTGTTGCACGATAGCTCCCGGCCTTAGGGAATAACCCACTAATCCACTTAGGAAATCCCCACTAGATGTACCCCCAAGGTCTATCAGTCTTACCTTACAGTTCGACTGCAGCCCTCCACAATCAGGCTCATTCAGTTGTACTTCCCCGAATCACTAGGTTTGTCAGACCCTCCCTATATGATGACAAAATAATCCTAACTCCAAATCTACAACACATATCTCAGACTTACTCGATCATCACAACTCAATAAGTTTCAGTTTGATTTCAAAATATTCATCATTATATATGTATATCAGTCAATCACAATGCAATCCCAATATTTGGTTTACACTACTCACAATGCACAATCCAATCTTATCAATCGCAATAAAAAAAAAATCAAACAGGTGGAACATTCAAATAATATCACAATTTCAATCAAGTAGAAGGAAGACTCTAGTACATATCTTTCATACAGTAACAATCAACATAACATTTCATAAAATCAGACAGCATGCAATCTTGATATAAATAGATCCACGACAATTCTATAGGTTGTTAAATTATAATTTAGTCCTCACTGTTACCGTTCATATTTTATTAATTAATTATTATCACTCAATAGGGTTCAACCGTACGTAGTAAGCCCCAGATGAATATCTGGGAATTACGGTATTCCCATTCATCCCACGTTATTTTATACTCATAGTGTCGAACTTCCTCTCACCCCTTACCTTGGCTGAAGATTTTTACCAACAAAGCCGATCCGCTGTTTTAACGTGTCGCGTCTTCGCCAACCACTGTCTCTAACAGTCCACGAGCGAGAATAAATCAACGCAACAACCAATTACAAATTAATTACTTGCTCCAATAGGTAAATAATTTATTTATTAATAATACATAGATAATTTATTTGCTATTGTAATATAATTCAAAAATATATTTAATACCATCAAACACACATATTACTATATCAGATTTTATTTCACATATCAATAAACGAAGTCATAGTTTTTGTTTTTAAGAACCCTTCAAACAACCAATAAAACCCATTTAAAAATTTCCAGCCCTTCTAGACTGTTTCAAATATATATAAAA
Source organism: Cicer yamashitae (assembly GCA_037974755.1). Lineage (NCBI taxonomy): Eukaryota > Viridiplantae > Streptophyta > Magnoliopsida > Fabales > Fabaceae > Cicer > Cicer yamashitae. The sequence goes on from JBBPBQ010000003.1 coordinate 33,438,336, forward strand.
AAAAAAAAAACATATGTAAAAACAATACATTAGGCAAACACCATCACAAGGAAGTCGACAGCAATAACTAAACTATTCCAGTCAAACCAGAAGCTTAGGAATTAGGACACCTACAATGTCTATTTAAGCAAGAAACGTCCTTTGCTGTATCATGAATGCCATCATAATTTATTGCCTCAATTTTATTTGTACAAGATACAGTAAGCTGTGAAATTCATTCAATGAGTGTGCACGAATAATGAGAGTAATTCATATTAGTTTTAGCCTAATGTAGCAAGTCTGCTACTTTAAAAAAATGCAGAGAACAATACTTGCTAAAAACATACTTATAAATATAATAACATAAAATAATGTATGATTTTAATTAAAATAAGGCATAATCGCATAGCATATATATATATATATATATATATATAATGAAATTGATAGTATTTATTTAAATTTACGACAAATCACTTTTAATTATAAATAAAATAAAATGAATTCTTTAGATGCAGATTAATTTCAGAATATATGTCTAGTAATATAATTCGATCATGTCCAGATCTATTATTACTAAAAATTGAAATAGAGAAATACATACCAATATCACTATGAGGCAGATGAACTATAGAAAAAAAAAAAAAAAGGAATGCATACCCAAGCCTTGTTGACGTGTAAGGAGGAATTAGGAATGAAATATAGAAAGAAAAAAGGATTCAGCGTTGTGAACGGAATGCCCAAACTATTGCCGCAACACCTTAGCCTATATTCTACCACTTTTATATATATATATTTAAGTAATAGTAGTTTTAGTTGTCTGGACTTGTTATCAAGAATGGGCAAGTCCACTTAGTCCATATTCCATTCTTATTATTATTAATTATACCAAACACACATATAATATTAATAATATTAATATTAAAAAAATTATTATTATATTACTAAAATATAATAATAAGAAATTAGGTGTTACAAACCTAACTAAAGAAATTAATGTTTTAAAGAATCAAAGTGCTGGAGTTAAAATAGAAAATTCAACTCTGAAAAATGATATTGCTGAACTTAAGGTTGAAAATCTAACTCTGAAAATTAATCATAGTTCAACATCAATTGAAAATACAACATGTAACTCTGATAAGCATGAAGAAGTATTTCAAATTTTCTTGCTAATGATATGGAAAGAAACAAGTATGCTTCTATGATTTATGGAGTTAATAGAAATGGTAAAAGAGGTCTATGATTTGAAGAAACTGTAACTGAACCTAAACTTATTCCCTCTGATATCTTGTGTATTGTTTGCTCGAAGAAAGGTCACTTCCGAGCACAATGACCTTTGGAGGAAAGCAAAAAAACCAGATCATTGGTCAAAGTACTGTTGGTAATGGTACCTCCCCTTCTATAAAGATGTCTTGTTTGTCAAAGGTCTTAAGCATAACTTATTAAGTATTAGTTAGTTAAGTGATAATAATTATGATATTATATTTAATCAAAAAACATGCAAGGCAATTAGTTAGAAGGATGGATCTATACTCTTTACAAGTTAGAGATAAAACAACATTTATAAGATAAATATGTTTAGTCTAGAAAAACAAGAGGTTAAGTGTCTTATGTTAGTAAATGAAGAGAAACTAATTTGTCACAAAGGATTAGGTCATGCAAACCTTAGATTAATTTCAAAACTGAATAAACTTTAATTAGTCAGAGGTCTACCTAAGCTTAGTTACAAATTTAAAATTATGTGTGAAGCTTGTCAAAAGGGAAAACAAACATAGAACTCTTTTACCCCTAAGAACTCAGTCTCTACCTCAAAGCCCTTTGAGCTCTTACATATAGATCTCTTTTGGCCAGTGAAAACAGCCTCTCTAAGTGGAAAGAAATATTGCTTTGTTATAGTAGATGATTGCACTAGGTTGACATGGGTAAAATTCTTAAGAAGTAAGGAAGAATCCCACAAAGTGTTTATCACATTTTGCTAACAAGTAATGAATGAAAAGGGTCTCAAGAATGTAACAATTAGAAGTGATCATAGAGGAGAATTTGAAAACAAGTTCTTTGAAAGTTTTTGTGATAAGAATGGAATCTCTCACAATTTCCCCTCTCCTAGAACACTTCAACAAAATGGAGTTGTAGAAAGAAAGAATAGGATCACTCCAAGAAATGGCCAGAACCAAGTTAAATGAAATGAATGTTGCAAAACACTTTTGGGCTGAAGCAATTAACATTGCATGTTATATTCAAAATAAAGTCTTAATTATGTCTATATTGAATAAAACACTATGTGAATTATGGAAAAGTAAAAGCCTCACATCTCCTAGTTTAAACAATTTGGTTGTATTGTTATATGTTGAACACAAACGATAACCTTGGTAAATTTGATTCTAGATCTCAAAAGTGTACCTTACTTGGATACTCTGAAAGATCTAAGGCTTATAGAGTGTTTAATAGGGAAACTCAGATTGTGGAAGAATCCATACATGTTAAATTTGATGACAAATAGCTTGACCTTGAAAAGTCAAAGCAAGACGATGATGGTGCATGTTTATCAGAACCAGAAGAAGTAGATGCAGACAAACCAAAAGAACATGAAAAATCATAGGATACAAGAAAATCACAAGAAGATGACAAATCTCCAGAGTATGAATCTGATCAAGTTAGAAACAGTTAAGATAAGTCAGAAGGAAGATTAGGATGGAAGTACAAGTCATCTCATCCTGAAACTCTAATAATTGGAAGTGCAAGTGATTCTTTGAGGACCATATCATCACTTAAAGATACTACTTTGTTTGGCTTACTCTCATCAATTGAGCCTACCTCTAATGAAGAAACATTGACAAATGATGGAAGGTTTCTTGCAATGCAAGAAGAGTTAGATAAATTTAAGAGGAATGATGTTTGGGATCTAGTACCTAGACCAAAGAAGAACATTACTGGAACCAATTGGGTTTCCAGAAACAAGCTAAATGAAAAAGGTAAAGTGGTTAGAAACAAGGCAAGACATGTCGCACAAGGCTACAATCAGCAAGAGGGCATTGAATACATTGAGACATTTGCTATAATGGCCAGGTTAGAAGCTATTCGTATCCTACTTTCTTTTGCAGCAAATAATAACATTACACTATTTCAAATGGATGTTAAAAGTGCTTTTCTAAATGGTTGTATAAGTGAAGAAATCTATGTTAAACAACCCCTAGGTTTTGAAAGTTCTGAATTTCCAAATTGTGTTTTAAACTTACGAAATCTCTGTATGGTCTAAAACAAGCAGCTAAGGCATGGTATGATATACTAAGTAACTTATTGCTTAAAAATAACTTTGAAAGACGACAAGTAGCTAATACACTTTTTAGAAAATCAATAAAAGATGACATTCTTATTATTCAAATTTAGGATTTAGGCCCCTACTTTACCTTACTACTTCCAGACCTGACATCATGGGAATCACATTTAACTACTATTAACAGAATCCTTAGATACATAAACGACAATACCAAGATTACCTTGTTATACAAGAAATCTTATGAGTACAAACTAAGTGGGTATTGTGATTCTGGTTATGCTGGAGATAAAATTGAGAGAAAAAGCACAAGTGGAAACTGCATATTTCTAGGTGACAACTTAATCTCTTAGTCAAGTAAGAGACAAAGCACATTTGTCATGTCAACCGCAGAAGCTGAGTACATTTCAGCAGCTGGTTATAGCTCTCAACTACTTTAGATGAAACATCAACTAGAAGACTACAAAATCCTAAAGTAAAAATGTAGATTTACAAGAAAGGGGGGTTTGAATTGTAAATGCACCCTTTTAAAAAGTTCTGTTAAAAACTTAAGAAAATAACTCAAGATTGATCTTGGTTGTGAAAACAGAAAACGGAGAACGTTCTTGGTTTTTGACTAGAAAACAGAGAACGTTCTTGGTTAGTTAAAATCAACAATTTAACTTATCTATTTAACTTGATAATCAAACAAGCAGAAAGTAAATAGATAAGGGAAGAGATACCACACAAGAATGTATCCTGGTTCACCCAACCCGGGTTACGTCCAGTCCTCACAACTGTGAGATTTTCCACTAAGTGTTCAAAACAAAGAACCTTCTTGGTTTTTACAGCACCTAGCTCAGATCAACCTTGATCTGTTACAAAGTTAAAACCTTTCCACCCAAAAAGGAGTTCAATCAGGTAACCTATCAACCTTGATAAGATTTATTATAATCTACCCAAACTATACTAAACTCTTATAGTTTGAGTTTAACAATAATGATGAGATTGTTTTGTTAGAATCTGAGATGTCTCAACTCTTGTTTTAGATTTGATTCTTTGACATAGAAATACACGAAAATGATTCTAGGAATCGAATGGGAAAAATCAGAATTGATTCAATGTACGTAAGTGAGAGAAATTCAAGTGTGATTGAAATGAGTAATGAATTTTCTTAGTACTTGAAGCTCTGATTTGTTCTTCATCGTGAAGTTGTATTTATAGGCTTCAAGAGGGCTTATGACAGCTTATTTAACCGATGGAAGAAGGCCAGCTGTCATGAAAAAGTGAATGGATAAGATCAGCCAAAAAGCAAGAGAGTTTATACTGAAACCAGGAACGTTCTTGAGATCCAAGATCGTTCTTCGAATTGGTTGGAGATGAGCTGACTTGTACTTGTGTTCCTGTCAGTTTTCTAAGATGATTGCTAGCTTTAAGTCAAGTGTGCAGGTTTGTTTGAAGGTACAACAACAGTGTACTTTACAGCTTGTTAATTGTACTTGCACTTGCTTGTTTTGGAGAATGATCTTGCTTTATGCATTTTATGAAGCAAAGTGTTAAGCCTTCGAATTCTGGAATGATCCTTGTTTAGATTGATCCTTGTATATTCTTGATGAAGATAAGGAATGAATAACACTTCTTGGATCTAATCTTTTACATAGAAATCTGATCATTTTTGTTTATGGCTGATGTGGAGAACGTTCTTCATTTTCTAGAAATCTGTCAAGAACGTTCTTCGTTTTACTGATTTTGCTAAGAATGTTCAGATCTGTCTAGTCTTGCTAATTCGTGATCTTCTCTATTTGTGATTCAAGTGTTGATGATATTGATGTAAAATCTAGAGGCTAAAACTTCTTTTAACTAGTGGAGATTGATTGATCTTGGAGCTGTGATGATCATTCTTGAAATTGAAGAACATTCTCTGTTTTCCAAATTTTGTTAAGAATGTTCTCCTTTCTTGTTTGTTTAGTTTCTTGCCTTTTAATGTTGATTTCTTTGCTTTGTTTAAAACATATCTTTAAATTAATACACTCAAAAGCACAAGTTAAATTAACATAACATTTAGAATCATAATTAACATTCTTAATTAACTTTTTGTTTGTTTTCATCAAAACATTAAATTGAGATTTTGTCTCAACAAATCCTAGAAACCAACATTCCCATTTATTGTGACAACACTTCTGCCATTTGCCTAACCAAAAACCCTATACTTCATTCTAAAGCTAAACACAGAAATCAAACACCATTTCATTCTAAATGATGATGTGCCAACATTAGAGTAGTTTAGTTTCATACTTGGGATAAATTTTACGTTTGATATTTATGTTATTTTTGATTTATTAAAAAAAGGGCAAATTAAAAAAAAAAAAAGAGGCAAGATTTACTTTCAAGTCTTTTTGTCTAATGGCAAAATGTGGAGAAAGATGTTTGATAATGTGGGGAGAAAAAAATACTTAGAATTAGGGGGAGTCAAAGTATTTAAACGAAAATTTGTTATAAAAAATACAGTTTTGTCATCATCAAAAAGGGGGAGATTGTTGGAACCAAGTTGGTTTTATACTTAGAGTTTTGATTTTAACAAAAGTATTTTATGAGAACAATATATTTGACTTCACAGAGTATGAAAGAAGATTCGTGCTTTTGAAGACAGTCTAAAATAAGATTTAATTCAAATTTATAATTGAAGAAAATCATTGACCAAGTTGAAAAGAAAATATGGTCAAGATTTAAAGAATATATGATCAACATCTTACAAAACAATAAGATGTGAATTATTTACAAGAAGAATTGATCAAGATTTATCACAAGAAGATATGAATTATTTACAAGAAGATTTTATTAAGTTTTATCACAAGAAGATATGAATTATTTACAAGAATATTTGATCAACATTTATCTACAAGAAGATTTGATCAAGATTTATCACAAGAATATATGAATTATTTACAAGAAGATTTGATCAAGATTTATCTACAAAAAGATATGAATTATTTACAAGAAGATTTGATCAAGATTTATCACAAGAAGATATGAATTATTTACAAGAAGATTTGATCAAGATTTATTTACAAGAAGATATGAATTATTTACAAGAAGAGTTGATCATAATCTACAAGAAGATACGATCAACAATTGTTTACAAGAAGAAAGACTCACAAGAAGATACATTTATTATTTGCAAAGATATGATTCAGATTTTGCAAGGACAAAGGAGAAACCCTAACTTATTCTATAAATAGATACTCATGGTTGAAGAAGAAAACAAGATAACTCACAAGCACAAAATTTCCTAAGTCATTAGAGTTCATAAGGTTAATGTCTAGAGAAACACTTGTTCAAAAGAAATATTTTCTAAGTGTTTTCTAGTGTGAGAGTCGTTGTTTCAATCAGCTTGTTAGAAGCAAACCAATCTGTTCCAAACTCTTGTAACCCAGCCCGATAGTGGCTTTCGTATTCCTCAAGAAATCTGTAGGTTTTCAGGTTGTGTTGATAAAAATTTGCTTTTAGAGTCAAGATGTTTGTGTTTCTCAAAATGCATGTAGGTGTCAGGTTGTTTTGAGAAGACTGACTTGTAAGGTCAGGTGCTGTATAATTCAAGTTTTGAATTAGTGGATTAAATCCTTCTAAGTGAGGGGACTGGACGTAGCTATCAAGTTGGTGATGAATCAGGATAAATTCTTGTGTCACTTTAATTATGCAATTCTTGTTTTACTTCTGCCTCTGATCACTTAACCCGATTGCTACTACTTTTATTATAAGTAAGACACCAAACCCGAAGTTCTAGAGTTAACATCAAAATATTCTTCACTTTCCAATTGTATTATACCTTTTTCTTATCTAAGTTAGTCAAATCTATTTCGAGTTTATTGATTGGAACACCATCATAGATGATTGTTGAAACAAACGCCCCTTTTTCGATCGCATACCAAACATCCATATCATAAGAAATGATGTGGATTTTGATGCGCTCTTTCCAATATGAATATTGATCACCCCTAAAGATTACCGCTTTAATTACTATTCATCTAAGTATCTCATAATGATTACGTCAAATCCTAATTAATTTAGGTCAATTTTCCTTACTTATATCATCTATGTTCTCCACTAAATCAACTATCTAATATCAGTGTATAATTCGTCTATTCATGATTTTACTCGTTTAAGGAATTTTTACCTTTAAATAGTATAGATAATAACTCTTAATAACTAAAGTATGATCCTTGTCGAATAATTATTCTTCCACTGAAAAAAATTATGGAACTCTTCTAATTCATAAGAAATAATCTAGTTGAATTTTTAAACGAATTCAGATTTCGTCGAATTCTGAATTCGTTTGAAAATTAAACGACAAACCGACTATTCTAAAAATAATAAAATTTTATATACATTGGTTTAGAAAATAATATTATTTTTGTTTTTATAATTTAATAATTTAAAATTGAGTTAGCTTAACAGCGTTGAATATGATAGATTTAAAAATAATTCATTATGTTATTTTTAAGAATGTGTTGTTTGAATTGTCTCTAGATGTTGATAGAATAAAAATTATCTTCGTGGATGGTGAAAACTAAGAAAAAGGGTTTTAGTGTAGATTTATGGCATTGGTGGCATGAGCCTTTAATTTGTTTGGGTTGTAAGGTGTAAATGGTATGTGTAGGCATTTCTTTATGATGGTTTTTTCGTTGGTTTAGGACTGTGATGATAGTCTGTTTGAATTATAAGAATGAATAAATAATTTTTTAGTTCATATAAATTTTACTATTTTATTTTTATTTTTTGTAAAAAGTTTTGTCCTTCTATTTTTCTAAAATTTTTTATTTTTGTTTTTAGTCTCTGATTTTGAATTAACTCTTGTATATCATTTGAATTTTTAAATGATATTTTACGGTAATGTTTAGGACATTATAAGAAATTTATTTAAAATAATTTAGTATCATTTGTTAAATAGTTATAAATTTTTGTAAAGAAGTTGTTAAACATGTCTATAATATTTCTACAAAATATTATTCAAAAATTTGAAGGATACCCAATAGTTTATTTAAAATTAGGGATCAAAAATGAAAAATGAAAATTTTAAGAAGCTAAAAGTTAAAATTTTCACAAGTATTCAAAACAAAATAGTAAATTTTTTTAAAAGATTAAAAATTTATTTAACTCTAAATATGAAAGGAAAATGAATATACAAATATATATTCATAATATCAAATTAACCATTCACTTTTGAGTGGCTAATCCAAATTCCACAACCGTCAACACCCAAAATCTATCGATCAAATTCCTCTAAAGTGAACAATTTACTTAAAAGAATATACAAATTGCATAACCAATCATATTTTATTGAAGACAAATACATAACCAACCATATAAAATTATAATATTGACCATTAATTTATTTATTTTATTAATTTATCATTTTAGAGGAAATCAAATTCAAAATCTACATATTTAATTATAATAAACAATATCAATTATTAATGATCAAATAAATAACTTTATATTATATAAATGATCATATATAATTATAATATAAGCATTGCTGGATGAATGTTGAAGCTTAACTCCAACGAGTCTAGTAACCAACTCATTAAAGCATTTTTTTTAATAAAAACAAACAAAAATCTTCTCACTTTAGACCCTTTCACTCTTGTAAAAAAAATAAAGTTCCCCGTCAGCGTGAGAAGAGTTACGATTACGACAATTTTAGTTGTCGAACTTCTCATTAACTCACAGTATAAGAGAGGAGGTCCCAAGGCAAATTCACCCCTGCGCCCTGACCCTTCCTCTCCCAGCTCTGTTCTACCCTTTTTTCTTTTTTCCTTTTTAACAATTTTATCATTATCATCATTACAATTATATACCTTTTTTTTTATTAGGTTTTGAATCTTTTCACAAATTTTCTTGTTTTTTATCTAAAATTTCCAGAGTTTTAAGGGTTAGGAGGTGTGGAATTTCAGCGTTTCCCACCTGTGTTACTGTCATAACACCGCCGTCACCGTTTCGATCACTCTTTTCTTGTTGTTGTTTCGCTTTTCTTTGCATAGATTTAGGGCTTCTCGTATATTTGATAATCCATAGTTATTATTACGTTTAGCAACAATAGCATCCAGATTTTAGAAATGGAAAAGAAAAGAGTTACGGTACCTCTTGTTTGTCACGGTCACTCTCGTCCAGTGGTTGATCTCTTTTACAGTCCCGTTACTCCCGATGGCTTCTTCCTTATAAGCGCAAGCAAAGGTATGCTTCTTCTTTTTTTAATTTATCAAGTGTAGATTTCGATTATGTATTTATATTTATGGATCTGATTTGATGCGTTCATTAATATACCCTAGAATAGATCAATTTTAGGGAGTGACACGCTGTTTTGAAATGTGATGTGTGAATAGATGCTAGTCCTATGTTAAGGAATGGAGAGACTGGAGATTGGATTGGAACGTTTGTAGGGCACAAAGGTGCAGTTTGGAGTTGCTGTTTGGATGCTAATGCTTTGCGGGCTGCAACTGCTTCTGCTGATTTCTCAACGTATGTAATCACTTTTTTTTTTTTTTATAAATTGTTTACTGCTTTCAAATTAATAGTCTGTTTAATGAGGTATTGGTTATTTCAATGTGCATAGGATACATCCCATTTAGTTGAGTTAATGTCTGATGAACATGTTTGTGGTCCTATGGATAGGAAATGTAATCCTAAAAGCTCTGATTGAAATTTCGTTAATAAAGTTCACAACCAAGGATGAAGAGTTTTTGCGGGTCGTTCTTAAACTCAGTTCCTAAATTAGTAGTAGTTTTCCTTTTACTCATCCATCACTCAATCATAGATGGTCCATGGTGCACTATCTTTTTTCACCATTTGATCAAGTAATTCCACCACATCTTATCATAGTCTCTCCATACTGGATCCCACTTCCTCTTTTTCTTGCTTTGTGGTGCGTTAGGGGGTCTGCGTGCCTTCTAGTACAATCGTCCGATGGCTATCACTACCGCTCCAGCTATTGCTTCCAAGATCATTGGATCTCCCTTGCAGAACACAAGCCACTGCGGCACTACCTCCAAGTATGATAGTACATGTTGAAATCATACACGTTTTTCAAAATCTCAAGAATACTTGCATATATATATATTTGTTTCTATGTACACTTGAGTAGGCTCACGTAACTTTGAGGGAGTGTTATCAAATAGCAGCGCTATAGCATAGATGATTTTGATGAATACGCTATGAAAACTGTGATGCTATCCTAGTTTCGCTATTATGACAATAGCGGCCGCTATTCCAGTTTCTGATATCTGAAATAGCGTCAATAGCCGAAAAAATAGAATTTTTTGGTGTTATAAAAATAATAAAACTGGAGATTTTGCATGAGTGCCAAACATGGCCTAATTTTATAACAGAAAAACTAAAGAGTTAGTGAGTTTTACTCCCATATTCAATGTAATACGTATATCTTTCAATATATAAGCTATGCTATGACTCTATTCCCTTTTTTATTTGTATGCAACATGCCTTTTTTTATATATAGTTTACTTATTTTGACGGATTGACCTCTATGCGGCCTCCGCAATTTGACCGCAACGCTATCCGCTATTTCACATAGCGGATTTTTGGTGTTTCTCTATTTTGCGGTATTGATAACACTGCGTTGAGGGAAACCTCTGCCACTTTTTGACACTTCACCAAGGGTTCCCTTCGATTAAAATCTCTCCTTCTGATGGCGAATCCTTTGCAAATTCTAGAAGAAAGTGCTGTGCAATCCAAGGTTGTTAGGAGCGAGCTCTAAAGCGTAACATCGTAAGAACTTACGCGTTATTGAGCGTGAATAGTGTTAGAGCGAAGGAAAAATCGTTGGAGAACCCAAATCTTTGAGCGCGCAGAGGAAGAGCGTGTGAGCGGCGCGCAGAGGAAGAGTAGTTTTGCGAAGATGAACCGCCGTTTCGCGAAGATCCGACCCGTTTAGCACTGTTTCGACCCGCATGCTTTGGCCCAGTTTTGCACCTCTTCACCTTCAAATTCTGCTTGTGTTAATGGGTTGGGTCTGTATCCTAGTTTTTTGGAAAAGGGGGCTTCGCATTAAAAAAACCTAACAAATTATGACCTGTGTCGTTTTGCTTACTCCTTTTTTCTATTCACGTCGTTTTGCTTACTCTATCGAATAGCTTGTTTTCTTTTTTGGTTTTGAATAATTAATTAATAATAATAATTGCTGTTGTGATTTAAAAACTACAGACATATACTAATTTTAAATTATATTAAAATCTGATTTTGAAGGGAGCAACTTGGGACTTGGTTTTTTTTCAACGATTAATTGCTTTTCAACTTTGTGACTTTTTATTGAACAAATGAAAATTTTTATGTTAAGGTTATTTTTCTTAATTTTATGGTATAATTTTGTCTATTATGTGGGATCTTAAGATCCTGTGTTACGATCCCACGATCTACGCTTTTTCTATATCCCAAATATCTTAGGTAGGATCTAGAGTTTGACAACCTTGGTGCAATCTATACAGAAAATTTCCTTACATCTTTTGACCTTCATGTAGAACCTGCTGCTGCACAGGAAAGTGCTGTGGGTCTGAATCTGTAGTCTCTACTGGTTTTCAGCATCACCAGTTAACATTTTATTCTTTTAGTTTCAGCATATAATCTGAATCTCCGTTTAACAATAAATTCTTTGTACAGTGATTCAATTTTATTCTTAAATTTTTTTCCTTTGGAATCATCATTTAATTTGAATTTCCATTTTACATTTTATGCTTTCGATTTCACCATTTAATCTGGATCACTTTTGTTCTTATTTTCACCCTTCACACGTCTTTTGTTCTGTAACTGTTTCTTAATTTTGCTTTATTATAGAGTTGAAATGTCGAATTTTTATTGTGTTAATGGTGTTATATTATATATATATATATATATATATATATATATAGGTTTTTGTGCATTTAATCTCTCCGTTGATGTAGGAATATCTTGTTAAAGGGGCAGCCAAAACTAGGGGTGTGTGCATGGTCCATAAACCAACATGAATTGGACCACATTAATGGTTTTGTTCAGTCCCTAAAAACCACTTTAGTAAAATCCGGTTAATTTCAAACCAATTTCAATTCGGTTAAAACCAGTTTGTAACTACAAACCGTTTCAAATTGGTTTTGAAACTGATTTTTCAGTGAACTGTTTTATTGTGCAAATTTAACACTCTAATATCTACCAATATTGTGCAAATTTACTGAAAAAAAACATTGTTGTGCAAACATTTATATATTCTCATTGGAAATAGTTTTCCGTGTAACCAGTTCATAAATATTGGAAATAATGCTAACATCAAATTTATAAGAGATCAAGATCATTACTTGAAAGAAGGAAAGTTTGAAAAATGAATTGTGTCATACTACGTAGGTAGTAGTTGTTCTACTGTCTACAGTTCTACTTCTCTTAGAAACATCATATGACAAAGATGGTGGCATCAAGGTCTTACGATTCTGTTTCCACTTACCAAAATTAATTACATTCATTATAGGTAGAACTGAAAACAATAGTTTTAATCAAGTTGAAACCAATGACTTTGCAAAATCTTACTAAACAAATTTTTTTTAACGAGTTCAGTTACAATTCAGTTTTGGTATTTAGTAAACAGTTTGGTTAGCAAACTGTTATTGTAAAAACAATTTGAATCTCAATTTTTATTAACCAATTCAGTTCAAAAAGGTTCAATTTGATTCATTTCTCCAATTCAGTTCAGTTATTTGGTATTTTTGAGCACTCCTAAGCCAAAACCTGTCACTTTCGACAATTTTGAGATAAAATTATTCCTCACATTAGACTGGTTGAGTTGATATTGGACTCTCAATTCTGAGTCTGAAGAGAGTCTTCTCAATTCTATGAATAAAGAGCTTGGGAGAAAGTAAGTGGACACAATATGCCTTTCTACAGTCATAAACTCAAAAGATTCTTCTACTTGATTCACAAGTTTGAAATCATGTTCACAACTCAATGAAGAGATGATAGAAACCAGAATTTTACAGTAAGGAAACAGTATTTTATTGATTGAAATTGATGAGCTTTGAAGCTCTTACAATGGTGGAAATATGAAAATGCAGCAAAGAAAACTAAACCAGAGCATAACTACTCCTGAATCCTCACTGACTCTCCCTCCCTCATCTTTATAACAGAAAACTATAACAATCCCATAAAATCAGTGTATATACTAAGTTACTAACTAATTCTTATTTTCTGAACAACCTATCTATTGGGCTAAGGCCCAATATTCAGTGTCCAATCAAGAGATGTAGTGCCCAAACAGAATTGCAAGCCACATTGTACTCATTGAGATTTTGAATAGATAAGTTGCAGTTTTGACAGAAGGGACCAGGCTGGAGCAACCAATCACATAAATCTTCTCAGGGACAGTTGTAAAATGGCCATTAGTGCCACTTTGATTTAATAAAAATTTCTCCTCCGTTAATTTTTCTTTTTAAAATTTGTTTTTCTCGTCATTATTTCTTGCAAAAATTATTCTTGGGAATAAATTTCTCAACCACGAAACAAACATCCCCTTAGTAACAGTCTCTTATATGCTTTTATTTTGACATTGCTATTTTCTAGATATTACATGCAGTGCGCATTTTATATTGAAGTACTTGCAGTTTGACAAAAATTGACACATCATATTCTTTGGTTTGTGTGCAGTAAAGTTTGGGATGCATTAACAGGCGATGAGTTGCATTCTTTTGAGCACAAGCACATTGTTAGAGCATGTGCCTTTTCTGAGGTAGAATTGATGCCCGTGTTTGTCACTTTCACATTCTGATTTTTTGCTGGGATAAAGTTACTAGGTACAAAACACAATGGTCCTTCCTGTAAACAGAAAATAAAAATATCAAGTTGTATACATTCCTAGGGAAAATTTTATCATACAATTGCAAGTCCGGCAATGTTGTATGGGAGAGATGTTAGGTGGTAAAATATTAACACAAGAATGAAATAAGCGTAGTAGAGATGAGAATGTTGTGTTGGATGTGTCAAAAAGATGATGAAAACTCGGCTAGGTGGTTTTGGCATACAGAGAGGAAACCTGTAGATTCTGTTGTAAGGAGAGTATATCACATCGTGGGTAGTCAAATTGCTAGAGGCAAATGAATACCCAGAAAAACTATTCGAGAAACTAATGTTTTAGAAATCGACTCGGGCATCGACTCGTCGAGGTCACGAAGTCACCAGTTGAACCTGGGGTCACGGGTTGAACCGTATGACTCAACCAGATTAAACCAGATGACTCCGATGTAAAACTCGGCCTCATAAAACCCATAATTACAAGCAAGTGTATTAAAAATATATTAATTTTAATTATGAACATCATAAATAATTAGTAACTAATTCAACAAATAAATAAATAATTAAATAAGGAGAAACTTTCACATTAAAATTAAAATGCTAAGATAAACACTGCTTCTAAATTTGGCTATTTTAAAATATAGTGAATCAGGAGCAGTTTATATCACAATCTGTGGTGATTCCTTCAATGCATGATATGGTCGCACACTGGTTCAATACCTGCTGTGACAATTTTCAAAATTTTTTTAATAGTAAAGTCGCTTTGTTGGTTTAAAAAAATATCCAAGCATTGACTCGGCCTGTTTTGCAAAAATTGCAAAGTCATCAGTTCATGCCGGGTTTTACCGTGTCATCCCGGTTCTCCCCGGTTTAAACGCACAGCCGGTCTATCATGTCGCTCGAACCAGTTATCCACCCAGTTCCCAGCTAGACCGGTCCGAGCCGGTTTTTAAAAATTGAAACTGAGAGAAGCCATTAAGAAAGATCTAGAGATTAATTAGTTGGATACAAATATGATATATGACAACATTATGGCATCATTTGATCCATGTAGCCAACCCTACTTAGTGGGACAAGGCTTGGTTGTTGTTGTTGTATAGATGCCAAGAACTTAACTAGTGATAATTAGATTTTCATGTTACCAATAGCTGAATTCATCCTAGGATCCAGAATCTACTTTTTTATTTTTATGAATGTCACATAGTTGCTAATTGTTAATGTATACTATAGATTCTGCTCAAATTTCAATACCTCATTAATGCTAGTATTTTAATTGAGGCTTGCCGACAAACTCTCCTTTGTTCATATGAGCAGGATACACACCTTTTGCTCACTGGGGGAGCAGAAAAAATTCTCCGACTTTATGATTTGAATCGGCCTGATGCACCACCCAAAGAAGTGGATAAATCCCCTGGTTCAGTCAGGAGTGTTGCATGGCTTCATAGTGACCAGACAATATTGAGTTCATGCACTGATAAGGGAGGTGTGAGGTATAGGCTTATTTGGCCATATGATGCTCACAGTTGTCCGTCATTGTGGTTTTTGTATATAAGCTTGCTTGTTTTTAATTTAAAACTTTGGTATATTAACAAGAAACTTGGATGATATATTGTACTGAATCTAGTTGATAAATCACAGGCTATGGGATGTAAGAACTGGTAAAATAGTCCAGACACTTGACACCAAGTCGCCTATGACTAGTGCTGAAGTGAGTCAGGATGGTCGTTATATTACAACAGCTGATGGTTCTACTGTCAAATTTTGGGATGCAAATCAGTAAGTAAATATAGGCTTAGTTGGCCCAATTTCTTTTTTTAGGATTCTGCCTTTTTGATTCACAGCATCACCTGTGATTTCCAGCTATGGATTAGTGAAGAGCTATGATATGCCGTGCAATGTGGAATCAGCTTCATTGGAGCCCAAGTTTGGGAACAAGTTTATTGCTGGGGGAGAAGACTTGTGGGTTCATGTTTTTGATTTCCATACTGGCAATGAGATTGGTAAGTTATCAAACATTTAGTTACATTTATATATTCAAATTATTGGTTTAGTTATCAAAACATGTAAGGTCATAAGTGTAAAATGAATACTTAAATGACTTTTTAGTCCCACAAGTATATATATTTTCATGTTTAGTAAAATTCTCTAAACATTTGAAATATGATTTGGTCCTTATTGTTTTGGTTGTAGTTCCTATAATATTTGTCCTAATGGGTGGGATTAGTCCCTATATAAGATTTGGTACTTATTGTTTTGTTTTTTTACTTAAATAACTTATTTTTTGGGATTAGTCCCTATATGATCCACACTAAAACCAAAACAAAGACCAAAAGCAACTTTTTCTATTCTTCAAGGATTCAAACCAGCTGTAATGTCTTGTAGGGACTACAGTCAAATTAGTGTATTGTACAAGGAAAACACCAATTTTTTTCTTTTACACTTAGTTTGTTTTAATTTGATGTTGTATCTGGTGATGGCAGCATGCAACAAAGGCCATCATGGCCCTGTACATTGTGTCCGTTTCTCTCCTGGAGGAGAATCATATGCATCAGGATCTGAGGATGGAACCATCAGAATATGGCAAACAGGCCCATTGGGTCATGATGAATCAGAGGGTTTATCCCCAAATGGATCCATTGAAAAGGAGAAGGCAAATGCAGAGGAAGATGTTTCACGCAGGATTGAGGGTTTTCATATTGCTGAGGAGGCCAAGTCCAAAGGAAAGGAAGAGGCCACCGGGGAGGAATTATGATACTAATAATAATAATAATTGCGTCCTTCTAGTTCTGCCTGTCATTTGTTTACAATTTTAGCAAGTTATCTGAACCATGGGCCTTTCTAAATATACATGATTAGTATAAACTAAATTTTGTAAGTTTTAGTTTGTATTGAGCAACTACTGAATTGACGAGCTGGTTAAGGATAGTTAATTTTATTTTATGTTTGCTTTGATTTCAGGGAGTTTGTGGGATACTGGAAATTTTTTGAACTCACTCTCTTTGAAAGTTAATGGGGGAATTATCCAGAAACTATTGTTTTCTGCTTGTGCATGTTTAGTTTTCACATGGTATCAATGAACTACCCCGGGATATTCATATTCTCTTCGTATATTTTGTTTTCACATGTTCATTTTCATTCCTTGTTGCTTCAATCTTGTCTTTCTTTCCCATGGCATAAACCAACGGACAATTAATTCAAAAAGAAACTTCCAAAATTGTTAATGAACTACAAGCTCCCACTCAAATCATCATGTCAACAATCGAAGTTACCATATTGACATGCTCATTCTGTACACCATGCATCCTAGTGACAATCTTGGAATTGGGATTGTTTCTCCTTTGTTAAATGGTTCCAATTAGCATCCTTGGTCGCATTCTTTGTTGGTGGCGGTCATTTCGAAGAACAAACTAGGTTTCCTTATTGACCTCCTAATCCTCCTAGATGACACTGATTGTTTATCGATCGCATGGTATCACTGCAAAACGTCCTATGGGTGGGCACCACTGTCGATATTTGGAACAAACTGAGAGACAATTATCATCAAGGTGTGTCTTTCACATTTGTTATTATCAATAAGAAATATATCTGTTAAAACAATGGGATCAAAATAATACTACACCAAATTGAAAAAATTGTGGCAAAAACTTGATAATTTCAAATCCCTCCATGTGTGCATTTATCTTGTTAAATGTTCGAAATTGACTCATTTAAAGTAAGAAGTTGGTACAGTGAGTGAATCAATGATTAATATTATAACCACTAATGATTTTAAATGCATGTGCACATAATATCAGCAATTTATTTAATCATTAATGGTTGATAATACTCACTTTATTTTTTAAAGTGAGTTGCTCATTTCAAAGGAGACAATTCCTAAATTTTATTGAACACTATTACCCAAAATTAAGAAATATAGAGAAAGGGACTTTGTGATCTGATTCTGGAAAGGTCTAAATGAACAATATTCAACTGTTTGGTCTCAAAAATAATGCTTGGATTGAGATGAGATGGACTACCAGGAAGAAATGGATCAATAAGGCCTCATGAGGTAGGATGGATAGTTGGGTTGGATGGGGTAAGCTCTACTTGGACTCGATCAATAATGAGACTTGGAGTTTTGTACCGTGCACCCCCCCCCCCCCCCCCC
>JBBPBQ010000003.1:33456828-33561949 GCA_037974755.1 Cicer yamashitae
CCCCCCCCTCGTGTACCTCCCACCCCCCGTTCCAATGGAAAAGTCCAAAATGCCCCTTGGTTTACCTATAAAAACTCCCAAAAATTTTACCTTCCCTTTTTTCACCCATTTCATTCGAAAGTTTTATATCTCCGAATCAGGATTTTTCCAATATTCGAACAATTCAAAGGAATCCCAAATTTTTGAAATACAAAAGTAAGGCCAAACACTAGCACCTCCGAAGATTTCATTCAAACCCAAATTTTCGAAGCATAAAGTTCGAACCTTTCCATCAAGGGCAAACTTTCGAAATACAAAAGTAAGGTTCAGGAACTTGCACATTCGAAGATTTCATTCAATCCCCAAATTTTCGAAGCAAACATTTCGAACCTTTCCAGCAAGGCCAAACATTCGAAATGCAACACTCGAAACTTTCATTTAATTTGAAAGTTTCGAAATGAAAATTCAGAAACCCTAAATATGATTTTTCGAAGGTTTGAGATTGTTGGAAAGGTTCGAGGGTTTAGGCTTCGAAAGATTGGGGTTGCTGCAAAGTTTCGAAACCCAGCTTCGAAAGTTTGGGAACAATATGAAAGTTCTGAAATGCATTTTTATAGTAATAAATTAATAGTAATAAATTTCATACCTAATTTCAAAAATAGTAATAAATTTAATTAATAATTAATTTAATTAATTTTTTTTTCTAAATATATTTTTAATTATAACATACATCAATAACTTTTTTTAAAAAATTAAAACTTTCGAATTTTTCGAATTTTTTGAAACTTTCGAAATTGAGTTACTTCGAATGTTTGAAATTTTCGAAAGATATGTGTTTCAGAAGTTTCAAATTCAACCAAAATTTCGAAACTTTCTGGAAAATTACACTTCAGAACTTTCACATTCATCCAAAGTTTCAAAAGTTTCAGATGTTCCTGGAAAATATCATTTCAAAAGTTCTGTATTTTTTAAATGTTTCGAAATTGGTAAATATTTCTGGATAATTACATTTCGAAAGTTTCTAATTTAACAAAAGTTTTGAAGATATCAAAAAACTCACTTTGTTATTATTTCGAAAGTTTGTAATTTTCGATTATTAAGAAATATTTTGTTATTTTCGAAAGTAGGTTCCGACCACTCAAATGGAGATGAGGAGCAGAGTCCAATTCTCACACAGCTCATGAATGTTGTAAGTAAGTTGCATGAAAAAAATGCTGAACAACAACGTCAAAATTAAGAACAGTTGCACGTGAGGTTGAACTTATACAACAATTTGAAACATGTGAGCGCAATTTGAGAAAGCAGATAGAAGCCCAGGAAAGGGAGGTCCGTCAACATTTGGAGCTTTTACGCAATAACATTATGGGAACTAAGACCACCAGATTAACATTGAGTTTTTTTGAACCCTTTTTCGAAGAAATACAATCTATAGCTATACTGCATTAGTTAATATAGTCGACCATCAATGCCTATGATGGAACAGGAGACCCCCACAATCATGTCTCGACTTTTCAGACTCAAATGTTCTTAAGTGGAATGGATGATTCAATGAGTTGCAAGATTTTTTCAGAAACCTTATAACATGGCCGAACAAATTCAGAATTAAGGTAGAAGAAATGACACCGACAAACGTATTTAGCAACCCAACTCTAGGGATTAGGATATCAGGGGAAACAGGGTGAGCGACAAAGGGAGACCAAGGGTTTGCCTAAATTTTCCTTTTTCGAGAGAATTAATTGGGTAAATGATCTTTTTCTCGAAATTTTGAAGTGTTCGTCAATACAATTCTTGGAACAATATAACAGTCGCTATCATGAAGATTGGAAAATGGATATACACATAAAAATTGGAAGGAAATTTTAATTTATATATGATGCTAATCGGATCTGATGTTGTCTCTCTTTTAAGTGGATGTTAATTTTTTTACTAGCGAATTAGAGTATGTGATTTACAAGTAAACTTATAGCCGAAGTCCTATAATAAAGGGATTAATTTAGAATTACGCAGAAAGTTGGGGCTATAAATGGAGAGGGAGAAAGTTGGGGCTATTAATTTAGACTTACGCTTTTTTTTGGCCATATTATATACACTTTTGCTACCAACACCCCCTATATTACTACCCATACCCCTCAAGTTTTTTTAAAAGCCAAAATTCCAAATTGCCCTTCCCTTTATTAACCTAACCTAACCCATCTTCTTCCTCTTCATTCCATCTTCTTCCTCTTCATTGCATCTTCTTCCTCTTCATTCCATCTTCATCAACTTCATTCATCATCTTCTCCATTTTCTTCAATCATCATCAATCATCTTCAACGTCTTCATCAATCATCTTCAATCATCAAGTGAGCCTGCATTATTGTTCAATCATCAACAGGAAGGAATCAATCATCAGTTCACGAATCAAGTAAGCATGATCCCTGTTTTTTTTTTGTACATTATTGTAGTTGTTTGTGTTTATTGTTACGAACGCAATGCCAGAAACCCTAAACCCTAAAATCAAGTTTCCATTGTTGATGCTGATGAAAACCTTCACTGCAATAAACCCAGAAACGTACGTGAATTGAGTTCACGTACATGAAACCATTTTCAAAAACCCATAAACGTACGTGAACTGAGTTCGCGAACCATGTTCGTGAACTGAGTTCATGTAAGGTGTACGTGATCTGAGTTAACGTATGCCTTACATGAACTCAGTTCACGAATATGGTTCGTGAACTGAGTTCACGTATGTTTATCGGTTTTGAAAATGGGTTCATGTACGTGAACACAGTTCACGTAGGATTTGTTGTTTTGATTTTTATTATGATTTTGGTTTTGCAGATATGGTGCGCATTATGTATACGGATAGAGAGGGTCGTGCTATAATTAACGAGGGTACTTCTAATGTCGAGGTTCGTCATGTTAGGTCAACTGCTTCCGCACGGGCACAACGATGACGACTACAGCGGCAACAAGAAGAAGCCCAACCAGAAGCACAATTCGAAGCATATCCTAGTGGTCCGATTGAGAGTTCTGTCCTTAGGACATTCGGCGATCATGTGGCGACCCAACTCGGGGATGGCGTGGTAATTTTATCAATCAAATGAAATTAAATTTTTAATAGTTGTTGTTGTAATGTGTTTTAACTTATATTTTTTCGCTTAATTAATTTCAGGATCGCGGGGAATTAAGGGTGTTTAGCAACGACAAAAAATTAAAAGAAGCGGTTATTGAACATGAAGAGGTTGAGCAACTGGTTAAAAGCTCAGGATTGTATTCTTTGCTAAAATGCAGCTATGAAATGATCGACAAAGGGATCATTTCTACATTCGTAGAGAGGTGGCATCGTGACACTAATAGCTTCCATCTTCAATTGGGGAGATGACGATTACTTTGGACGATGTGTCCTCTTTGCTGCATATCCCCATCACCGGTGCATTCTTCAATGTTAATGTATTTAACAAGGATGACGGTGCAGATATATTGGTTGAGCTTCTTGGATTTAGTCATGTTGTTGCTTATGCTGAATTTAATGTCACACGGACAGCCACAATTCAATATAGTTGGTTACTTGAGGTATATCATCAGCGCTGTCGTGACCAGCATTGGCAGATGGCTGCAAAGGCATTTCTTTTGTTTTTGATCGGTTGCACACTGTTCAACGATAAGAGTGCCTACGCAGTCAGCGTTGCCTATCTTGACTGCTTCCGAGACCTCAATTCTTGTGGGGGATTTGCAAGGGGTGTAGCTGTTGTTGCTTACTTATATGACAATCTTCGAGAAGCCAGCATGCATCAGACTAGAACTGTGTTAGGGTATCTGACACTGTTACAGGTAAACTATATGGTTGTTTATTATATTAATAATATCTATTATTAATTATTCTAAACTAATGATATGTTATTATATTTGTGCAGGCGTGGGTCTATGAGCATTTTCCTACATTATGTTGAGATTGCTGTAGACTATCTCCCAATTATGTTGAAGACTACCTCATAACACTTAAATGGAAGCCAAAAAGGGATAAAGGTTTGGTTCTTCCATTTAGGAAAGCTCTTGATGAGATTGTCGCTGATGAGGTCTGTTGGACACCATACGAGGCGCATCGAGTGAAGCGACCGTTTGAAGATGTTTCTTTATTTCAAGGGTGGATACGATGGGGTCCGAAGATGTATGCTCATCTGTCAGACAAGGTATTGCGTCAATACGGTCATGTCCAAACCATTCCTGGCTCACCGTTAGATATAGTGGGTCAAACGACAACACCAGATGAAATGGACATTATGTTTACGCAGTACGCTGTGCATGTAGTAGATGCTGGCGCATTTGGGCAAGGACATGTCCTCTGCTCGAATGATTACATGGACTAGTTTTGCAGAATTTCACATCGATACATCATTCGTAGAGAACCAGTCCATGAAGAACCTACCGCTCATGCAGCTGATGCAGAACCTGTTGATCATGCAGCTGATGCCGCCGATGAAGCAATTGACGTAACGGTATATTAATTTGTCATATTTTATTTATTCATATTTTATTTTAACTAGTCATATTTTAATTTGTCATATTTTATTTTAACTAAATTACTTTTCTTTATTTTTTATTGCACCGTCGAACAATAGAAATTGCTGAAAAGCTTCATGGTTGGCAACTAGTATTACTTGATGGCATGACACTCGTCAATGAGTTAATTTTGATGATGTGAAATCAGAGGGGTGGTGGTAGAGATTGGTCTAACACAGTACCATATCGTAGGAGAAATAGACAGAATTAGGATTTATTTTAATATTTTGGATAAGTAATATCTTGGAATATTTTGGTATATTTTGGATATGTAATATTTTGGATAACTTTGGTTATGTAATATATTGGTATATTTTGGATATGTAATATGTTGGTATATTTTGGATAACCATAACCAATTCAGTTTACAATTCAGGTTACAATTCAGTTTACAAATGTTACAACATATTCAGTTTACAACATATTCATCTATACTGCATGGAAATATCTTCAACCAATGTTGCATGAGATCATTGTAAATAAACTCCCACTGTCGTGCTTCTTCAGTGCAATATTTTCTCCACAAATTACTTGCTGGTGGTATAGGAGAATTTGACTTTAAGTAAACCTGTTAACAAATGCAACAACCACAATTTAAATATGACAGTTAATAACTGCACAATTAATACCTGTTCAAATGACAGTTCTAAGTGGAAAAATTAAATAACTACCACAATTAATACCTGCACAAAATGACAGTTCTTAACAAATGAAAGAACTATGATACGATGATCTGACATAGATGTTGGTGGTGGACTTCTAAGTAGAAAACATGTTTGCGATTGGTTAAGTGATAATGCGATGAAAACCAAGTTAAATAATGTCATCTATGAATTACCATCCTCGCTGACGTCAATAATGTCATCTATGAATTTATGAATTTCAACCGGCAACCAATCATTGAAGAGGAGAACTCTTGGTTGTTGAACTTTGCTGACTGATGGTCGAGGTGTGAGCTTTTTGACCGATGATCGATGTTGCTGTATTTTATTAGATGTTACAATGCTACATGCATTTGTGCCACTGCACCGAACGCTTGCATCCACATACTCCCACCAAGATGGATCACGCTTGGTTGATTTATCTCTTTTTGATATCTTACTTTTGCCTTTTTTGGGTGCACCCTTTGTTTTAATCTTGTCAACAAGTGGACACATCAACGTAGTCGATGGATATGCGATCTTTCGTAATTTACCTTTAAGTGCAATTTTGCCAGGTACATGAAGTTAATCAAACTTTTTCACTATCACATTTATTTCACGTTTCACAGATAATTCTGAAGGTTTACCCGATCCATCATCATGAAAAGTTAATTTAGTCCACCAAACATGAATAGCGTCTAATGGGATGGAACGGGGGATCATACTATACCTGGCTATTTCACATGCACAAGGTAGACCATGTGTTCTCCTAATTGTGCAACGACATTCAGACTTATCTATACCTACATACTTCACGCGATCATACTCGACCGCAATGTGATCTATTGCATTTTTGGACACAACACCACGCAAATTGGCGTACAATCTATTACTATGTCGATGGACCTTTTGAATTATGCTCTTTTCAAATGATGCTATTATGTCACTGTGTTGTAATACAATCTTGCTATTGATGGTTTCCCAAACACTGCATATATCACCAATGTTGTCTTGTAATATTCTTTTCAAACTCCAGTGCACCGACTCAACCCTTTGTGTTGTGGTGTTCCCAAAGTGCATAACTCTATTTGTCCACGCCTCAACAAATCTTTCCTTGTGAGGAATTAACCATTGGTCATGTACATAATCATTAAAGATAGAAGAGCTACTACAAATTCCTTCAAAGATAGCCAAATTCATGTAGTACTGAGCCTCATCATAACTGTAAACAAGAGCCTCCCATGCCTCCATTATTTGCACCTGCTTCTTTTTTGGAAAAACAGTCATCTTGCACTTCGCTTTGACATTTTTGCATACATGAAACAAACATAATAAATTGACTGCTTTGGGAAAAATATATTGAATTGCGTTCATCAAAGCAAGGTCTCTATCAGTAGCGATTACTTCAACTTCACCACTTGTAATATGTTCTTTCAACATTTGTAGTGCCAACGTAAAATTATCAGCACACTCAGACTATAGATACGCAAATCCCACACAAAATGTCATTTCAGTAGATGTAACATCGATAATTTCAAGTAATGGCATGTGATACCTACATGTCTTGTATGTGCTATCCATAATCAATATTATGTGAAAATTATTTACAAGAGTGATAGTGTCTGCATGAGCCCAAAATATGTCCCTTAACTCATCTGAACCCTCTACCTTCCTATATCGATAGACGTATTTGTCGCGTTCCATCAATGTCAAAAGATGTTGCATTTATGTTCTATTACCTCTAAGTGATGAACGATATGCTTGACGTGCATTGTAAACTTGTTTTATTGTCGTCAAACTTTTAGCACTATGATCCTTCAGTGTCATCAATATGTTTCTTGGTTTGATCATGTTCTTCGTCATATCACCAAGTACAACTTTCTCTTCCTGAGACAATCGGCCTAAGAAAGCATGACTAATCAGTTTTTTGGCCAATTCATGGTTATGGACACCACATATTACATGCAGATACCATCCATCACCAACACTTGATGGTCTTCCTCTCAATCTAAATGGGCATTCACATTTTATACTCCAAGTACTCCTCGTAAGGTTAGGATTCTTCCATGGTGTACTGCTTCTTTCACAACCAAGAATTAATTTTGTCTTTGTTCTTGGTCGTGCTGTCGTAGTTTCAGATCTAAAAATGACAACGACAATTCCATTTTCCCTTCCAACCTTTCTAGCCCATTTCAGTAAATCATCTCATGTATCAAACATCATGTCGGTGCTAAACACATTAGTCAAATCAACCATAACAGGTTCACCTCTGTTGTTCATATCGTATTCAATTTCAGGTTCAACACCATCATTCATTGCATCAAAATCATCATACATTTCGGTGAAATCACGTTCCAAACCATCATCCATATCCTCAAAATCAGGTTCCAAACCTTCATACATTTCGTCACTATTGTCTCCCCCTTGGTCTATTTATCTGCATTCAGGAACACAAAAATTTTAGGATTTTGATATACTGATACGTGAACTCAATTCACGTACGGTTACGTGAACGAAGTTCACGTATGCTTACGCGTTCTTAATTAACGTACGTGTACGCAATCTCAATTCACATACGTTTACGTGAATTGAGTTTACGTAGTTGTTTAATATTCAAACTCCATTAACTACGCATTCTTAATTCACGTAAATGTATGTGAATTGAGATTGCTTAATTAATGGAGTTTTGAAATTTAACAACTACGTAAACTCAATTCACGTAAACGTACGTGAATTGAGATTGCGTACAAAACCCAGATTTATAAAAAAATTCGAACTCAAAAACAGAACAACAAACATACCTTTTTAGGGTGTGTAGATTATGAGTTAGTGATGTCAGTTTTGAATGATTATGAGTTAGGGTTGGTGAGATATGGTGATTTTGTGATTATGAGTTATGGGGTGTTAAGAAGGGTGATGAATGGAGAAATGAAGTTAAAAATTGTAATAAATATAAAAGGGCAATTTGAGAATTTTCTTTTATTAAAATAAAGGGGCGTGGGTAGTAATATAGGGGGTGTTGGTAGCAATTTTGTATTATATATGCTTTGTTAGTTGACAAATCTTCTTAAAGACATAATACATGACGATGGACAAACATGAGCAAAGAACAAACAATGCAAGAAAAAAAAAATTAAACACTAGAAACGATTGTCACTTATCTGAAATGATGTCTATAGAGTATAAATACCCTATAACTTCAGTTTTAACGAATCAATCCTACTACCAAACTTAGAACAAACTTTGAACATTTTTCTGAAATATTTCCAAAACATAAAGGGTAACTTTTTCGAAAACGGAGGAGGGATTTTTTAACTTTTTCTTAACGGAACCACACTTAAAGGGTAATGCTGAAATTATTTAAAAACATAAAGGACCAAATCAGGAAAAAAAAAGATAAAAGACTAAATCGTTAACTGAAATTAAGTTAAGGGACCACAGACAACAACTCATATGGTTTCAAACTTTAAACGACTCCAAATTTTTAATTTATACCACCATTAAAAATCACAAGAGAACTTTTTCCTAATTTCTTTGAAGTTCATAAAATTTCTACCACTCAAATACTTTTGAATTAAAATAACCCACAATAATTCATTTACCCCTTTATTTCAAAGCTTATTCCAAAAAAATTTTAACCCAACAAACATAAATTATTCAGAGTTCTCCCCACCGCTAACTCGGTGTCAACAATCTCAATTCATTTTTGAGACTCAAGGAGCTAACTACATAAACATAGGGAATTATAAAATTTACTTCAAGGTTACATTACTCAAGAAAACTAATCAATTTCTTTTTTATCAATCACTCACTTTAAAATCCTCATTTCACAACTTTGAGTATTTTTTTTTTTTGAAAAACAATATTTCACTTTGGTCCCCAAACATCTTAACATCTAGTTGTCATTTTAATTAAAAAAAAAAAACATAACAAAACACACTTGCAAAAGTCTTCTTAACTTTACTAACTTAAATCATTTAATAAAATTTCTATTTTCAATCCAAACTCATTTATTTGAAAACAACTCGTTACGTTACTCAAACACATACAAAAATCAAATATTTGCATTATGACATACCACATTTGGTCTTACTAAAAGTTTTGTGAAATTGGTTTCATTTTTTTTGTTATTCAAGTTATTAACTCCTCTAATTTCAATATTAATAAAGCACCAAAGCAAAAAACAAACTTTCCTTTTACTCTCTTAGTTAGGGTTTTTGATTTTTGAAAGAAAAAGAGTTGAAAATGTTTCTTTTGACTTCCTAAACATTAATAACATCCATAGTAGTGATAAACAAGCAAGATTAAAGCTCAAAACATAACAAAAAATCATTTTCCCCCTATAAATGCATGCTTACAAGTTTGAGAGAAAAGAGGGAAGACATAGCTACCTCAACTAGTGATCCTTAGCTCTTTGCAATCCTCTCAAGTAGTGAAACAACTTTATAGTTGGAGGTTTTGTGATTGGAGGCCTCTAAGTTGCTCAAAAATGAAGGAGAAGGTTTGGGTTTGGAGAGAATTGAGAGAAGATGTTTTTGAAGAATTAAAGAAAGTGATAGTAAGATGATGTTGGCCATGAATTGCTTTTATAGGGAAGGGGAAATGTATTTTTTCTCCTACCCTTAATTAATTTACTATCTCAATTCCAAATTAATCTCTAAAAATTTCTAACAAAAAAAATTAATCACATAAATTTAATCCTAAAATCTCACAATATCCTTTATAACATTTAGTCATAATCACATTACATCACTCACTTCTAGATCTACTTTAGTAAAAATATCTAGATATTTTGTGACTTTAAGTCACATCATCTCGTTCAATCTCCGAGTTCGTTCTTAAACGAGTTGTATTTCGTTCATAGATAAATTTATTGGTAACTTAAATTTCTTATAATAAATCTACAAATTAAAGCTTTACAAAATTTCGTGAATAAATTTTTATTTGATGAAATTTTTGTTCCTTAACTTAGAAAAATATAACGAGATCAAATTCTCATTATAGTCGATATATAAAACACTTGATTAAATTTTGGTGCCATGCGGAGTTTGTCAAAATTTAAACAGCGAGTATATCTTGCCTGTTTTTTAAAAACTCAGTAGAAAATTATTTTTGAAATTTTAACAATGCCAAGACAATCACATAGTCATTTAACAACAAGGAAACATCCAAATTTTTTTTTTCATATATTAATTTGCAAGTCAGACACTTACAACAATTTTACAAATAGACAATAAAAACGGTAAATAGACAAAGTAATAAACAACATAAGACATAATTAGACAATAAGCCCTAATTCTTGTTATAAATAAATTATGGGTCTTACAAACACCGTTATTCTTGATTTAAATTTCTTTATAATGAGAACTAAACTCTCTTTTAGAGTTTTTGGTGGATCTTGTAATTGAGATACCTTTTACTATGTCTTAGTTATCTATTCTAGTTTTATTTTTATTACTTTTTATTTTTTAATTAAATTTTCCTATTGCTCTAATCACGTATTAGGATTGATTACCCTATGCATTTTTTTAATCAATTAGTTGTTAGTGATCGTACTACAATAATTGGTGAACCTATAAAAGAATTGAGACTATAAAGGGTTAATTTTAGTCTTTCAATCATTCAAAATTTTGTATTCTACGTTTTTCTTGATTATTTGAACTCTTTGCATGACCAAATAAAAGGTTATTTTAGAAGAAAAAAATTATTAATTACGAATTACTGAACTGGTTAATAGTTTTAGTAAAGGGATTAGTTATTGAATCAAAAAAATGAAATCTAAATAGAATTAAAATTCGAGATAATCAAAGTTACAAGTGAAACCGTGATCCTAGGCTTCTCTCTATTAATTTGCAACTTTATAATTTTATTCTTGTTCTTAATTATTTGCTATTGCTTATTTCGTAACTGTAACCAATTCAACCATTATTATTAGTCTAAATAGTAAATAATTTTAATTAGTTTAATACTTATTAACTAATCTATGTAGGCACGATAATATTTTATATTACTTCTACCATAGAGTACACTTACTTTAAGTATATTTTTAACACATCAAATTTTTGGTGCCATTTTAGAAGATTAATCTAACAATATTAAATCAAAAAGATTTTTATTACTTTAGACATTTTTATTTAATTTACTCTTCATTATTTTACTCAAAAACAAAAAAAAAAATTATTCTTTTTGCTCTACTTTTCGTTGTTACTATAATTATTCTATTTTAATTTTTTTAAATAAATAAAAGATATATTTCAGTGCGTTATCATTTCAAATTTGTTTTTACCTTATTTAATTAAAAAAGCGACAGAAAATTTCTTCATTTTTTTTAGTTGTTATTCTTTTTTTTATTTGTTATTGCTATTACTTGAGTATGCTCACCTGCTCTTGTAAATTTTGTTGCAGTTGATTGTATTTTGTAGGGAATAAAAATATGTCTAAGAGGAAAACTATGAGCTAGTACATATTAGAGGCCAAATTGAAAGAGAGAAAAACAATGTTGAATTAGAAGCTATGAGCTAGTACATATGTCTATGGAAGAGTATTTATTAGAGATTGAATTAGAAGCTTTTGAAATATTGAGACTTGGTGGGACATGAGAGCCAAGATTGCCCGATAGGAAATTCTTGGGATGACTATGAAATCCGGCATGATCGTTGATCAATATGATTCGTACTCCTCCAAGTGGAAAATTGTCTACAACATGAAAAGGAGCCAAATATCATTGAGATTTACATCCTTGATGCACAATACATTTCTCGTGTTATCGCAAAGGACTCAATACTCATCAATCATTCATGTCCAAATGATTGTATGGTTTATTTTGGAGATGATGAAAAAGAGTACTTGAATGTATGATAGCATTGTGGAACATCTCGATGGAACCCAAAAAAGAAGAAAAAGCAAGTTATATAGGTTTTACGCTACTTTTCGTTAAAACCAAGATTGCAAAGATTGTTCATGAGTTGTAAGACTGCAAATCATATGAGATTACATGCTTCAGAGAGTAATAAGGATGGGTTGATAAGGCATCCATAGGATGGTGAGGCATGGAAGACAATTGATTTGATGGATCCTAAATTTGCTTCAAATCTTCAAAATATTCGATTGGGGCTTGTTATTAATGGTTTTACCCATTTTGGAACCATGATTCTGGCCTCTAGCATTTGGTCACTGTTCTTATCTCCAAATAATTTTCCTCCTTGGATGTGTATGAAACACACCTCCTTCATCCTTCATTTTATCGATGATCGTTCCAAGAAAACAGATGCCTGGAAATAATATAGATGTTTACTTGCAACTTCTGGAATTGAGTTAATATTTAAGCTATGGAATAATGATGTTGTCACCTTTGGTGCCTCAATGACTGAAACTTTTAAAATGTAGGCAACTTTTATGTGGACAATTAGTGACTTCTGACCTCGGTAATTTGTTTGGTTGGAACACAAATACCATTTTCGCTTGCGCAATTTGTAATTTTGATGCAGAGTCTTGTCTTCTCAATAATAGTAAAAAGTGGAGTTTTATGGGTCATTGTCGTTTTTTGAGTAGAAATCAATAATTTAGATTAAACCATGTTCAATTTGACGGAAGCACATACAACAAAATCCACCATAAAAAATATCTGGATCTGACATTTTAAGGCAAGAAGAAAATTTGAATGTCATTTAAATCACTTCAAGTAATGTCATTTATCTTGAACAACAACGCACCAGCATTCGACTTGAAGAAGAATGTTCTTTGATGAAAATTTTAAGGCATAAAAAATGACAAGTATAAATTTTTGAAATTCACACTAGTTGTCTTAGATAGTACAAGACTATCAGTTGTTCTCGACAATCCCTACAACAATTAGAAAAATAACTGCATCCATTCCTTGTACTATAAAAGTACTCATACATCATATTCAAATGTAGAAGAAAGAAAACAATTGAACTACCATGCTGCAAAAATAAAGTAGTGGCCCAATAATGGTTGGTGTGAGCTTAACATCTCTATCCTTCGTTGAGAGATTTATCTTGTAATTCACAAATTCTTACATCTTTGTAACCTGGTCCAATAGTGGTTGTTACCTCAAAAGCTAGACTATACTAAGCTATTAGTTGGAGAAGACTAGAACATAGTTTGATGAAGAGAGGTGTAAATATGGGAAAGATAGGTTATATCGTTTTTTCATTTTTCGTAATCCTAAACTATGGGATTTAGTGGAAGAAGGATATGAAGAACCAAAAGATGCGAATGATGTTGTCATAACAAGAAAACAACTACATGTTGATCAACAAAAGAAGTTCATAATGCATCATAAAGCCGAAACCTTTATGATGAATATTATTGCTTTTAAAGAATTTGATAAAATTAGTGACAAAGAAACAACAAAGAGTGTCTTTGGTGCTTTATGTGTTAACTCTGAAGGGAACAAGTAATCAAGGAGTTCAAAGCACACTTATTGGTCAGATAATATGAACTATTCCAAATGGGGAAAGATGAAGACATTAA
The DNA here is from genome assembly GCA_037974755.1 of Cicer yamashitae. NCBI lineage: Eukaryota > Viridiplantae > Streptophyta > Magnoliopsida > Fabales > Fabaceae > Cicer > Cicer yamashitae. The sequence continues at coordinate 33,470,487 of JBBPBQ010000003.1, forward strand.
AAAGATGTTTTTCCAAATTTCAAACGTTGTTCTCGAGACTGAAAGTTCTTAACAAAAGTTACACCACTATTGATCATGTGTAAAAGATTTTAAGAAGTGTACCAAGTAGATGGAGACCTAATGTTACAACTATGCAGGAAACTAAAGATCTTATTAGACTCCCTCTAGAAGAACTTATGAGTTCACTTCATTCCAATGAGATTGAGCATAATGAAGATGAACCTAAGAAGAAGTCAAAGTTTATTTCTCTAATATCTAAAAAGGGAAAAAGATTGCCTCCAATACTCTTCAAGTTGAAGAAAAATAAGATAAAGTTGAATTCATTAATCAGAATGAAGATTTAGACGATGATGACTTGTTACTTTGTTAGAACCAAGTTAGTTTGAAGAACAATGACCGTTAATTATTTTGATGATAACAAATATTATTTTGTGGGAACAATTTAGTGTGCTAATGAAATTGTTGAAGTGTGCAGACCCTCTAATGAATTAAGATGATAAATGAAGAAATCAAGACAATGATCTGAAGAATTCGTTAAAGTTGTGTTTGACTTTGATCAACGCACTCTCAATACGCTTCTGGTGAATATGATAATTCACATTGATAATTATGTGTTTGATAATTCTAGCAAATTAGTTTATCGTCTAGTCAATGCATCAAGTCAATACTCTAAAAAAGTCATCCCTGTGATAAAAAAAAGTTAACTTTCTTAAGTCAAACATCTGTTCCCATAACTTTGAAGAATTCAACATCTAACCATCATTTGCTCATCAAAGTTGGACATATCCTCTAAGTGAAGAAATTCCATGTCATCCTCTGGTTTTCCTGTCACTTCTATTAAGATAAGTTGAATGAATTAAGAAAACGTATATTGACAAGTATTTAATGCTGATTGAGGATCTATGAAGATTTAATACGATCCATTATTTTGCATGTTGATTTCATGCAATCACAACAACGGTCAAAAGCCCTAATGGCTTTGAGTTTCTCTAGAAAATGACTTGTGATCTTCACGAAAAAACAACACATAGGAGAAACCTACTGTCGTCATATACAACAACCATTGAAAACTTTGTATTATTTCTTAGTGCTAAAAAACCTCAAATACATTATGAAAGCATACCTTGTAAACATTGTCTTGTGAGAGTTATTTAAAAAAAACTTAAAAACTTTTTGTAACTTAGCCTAGTAGTGGATGTTGTTCTCAACAACTTAACCGTACTAAGCTAAAGACGGAGAAGACATGAACACAGTTAGATTAACTAGTAAGTGTGCAATAGACGTGTGCTATTTTTGGTGATTAGTCGATTAAATCCTTTAGAGTGAAGGGACTAGACGTAGCTACCGTGTTGGTGGTGAAAAAACATTCAACAAGTGCAACACATCTTTGGAAGACAATCGACTTTGGTCCCTAAAAAAAACTGATAAACCGCCATGACACGTGAGCCTATAAATACACACCAACACATCATCTTTTATGATATATTAAAAAATAAATTTTTTTTATATTATTAATTAATAAATTTATTTATTTATCATTTAATAATTAGTGTTATTTTATAAACAAAATATGAATAGAAATTAAAAGAGGGGTTTAAGGGTTTTCGGAAAACTCGTCATTCTTTTAATGTTGATTTGACGTTAGGTACCAAAGCCGATCGTCTCTGATTTTATAGGGAATAAATTCAAACAAAAAAACTTACAAGGAATAAAATCAAAAAGTAGTATATTTGTAGGGACCAAATACATATTTAAACCTATTAAATTTTTGAAAATGGTTAAACTTTAAGCAACACGTGTATAATTTAATATAAATTACAGACTAATTTTGCAAACTGAATATAATATATATAAAGGACCAATTCAAGAAAAAATACTAAAAGAACCAACTAGACATATGTCCTGTTCGATGCATGGAACAATAATGAATTGAAAATGGGTAATATTTCCAATTGTCAATTATAAAATAGCATAACAATAATAGTTTAGTAATAGAGATAACAAAATATTAATAGTATTATTTACCATTATCATAGGAAAATAATAAAACACCATACTGAGTAAATCTAACATTGTTCTAACTAATGAGTTTATATATTAAGTTAAATATTTTAAACATACTTTGTGTTAACTCTTAGAAATAAGAGTTATTTAGCAAATTTGAATAATAGTTTGTTTGTTTTTTGAGTAAGAGTTATTAGAATTTTAGTTTTAAATCTAAGAATTATGTCTTTAATTTGGATGTCATTTATTTTATCTTTTAGGAAATTAATGCTTGGTGTATGATTTTGTAGGAAGAAGATTTGAAGAAATGTTCAAGAATCAAAATGCTATAGGAAATTGCTGCAGCAAGTTGCACATCAGATTGGTGGGCAGCAATGCAGGCAGATTTGTGCGGGTCCCGTATGCATTCAACATTTATTCAAAGGCTTTGGGACAGCCTAGTGTTAAAAGGAAAGGTAGATGAATCACTTTTACCTTATTAGGCCAAAAGGATATCTTATGAGCTAAAGGACAAAATGGGAGGTACAAGGAGGGAGAGAGATTTCTTATTAAAGGGAGACAAGCACTGAATCAAAGGCAACAATTGTCAGACTTAAAAATCAGAACTGTAGCTGCCATTTCCGTTTTGGCTTTCATAATCCACCATTGAAGCTTTTGTATGAGTTGGAAATCCCATAAGGTTACTCTGTTCATAATGCTACAAGCATGTTGTAGCATTTTAGAATCATAGATTAAGTACAATACATATTATATCCTTAATTGTTTCCATACTCTGATTTTTAGATTTTTGATTACTTACTCAAACTTGCAAATTTTAGATGTATTTTGTTTTAACTTGTCAATCCAAAAATGATATTTTCTTATTTTATAACAAAAAATTTGAATTTATTAGAAAATTATTGAATATACTTGTGGCAATGATCTTTATTTATACTACTTGTATTTGATTGTATATACTTGCACATTTAAAACTATGCAACATTTTTTGAAGCTGTTGTCGGGGATTAATTGGTGTTAAGTATTTCAAGTATTTTCTAAACCATTTAATTTGTTTGTCTTTTGTTACTAACAATGTGGTGATTTGTACTGAAGTTCAGGTACTAAAACTGTATTTACAGGTCTAGATCATCACCTAGATTTAGACTCGAGTCTAAGATAGAAAGATTTTTCAGAAAAGGAGGAGACATATTGACCATGATCTTGCTGACCACTTGCAGCAACAAGTTCCTCTTGTACACATGGGAGATCATATAGGTGATGGGCCATTGGATGTAATTGGGATGGCAAATGAATGGGATAGAGGAATCAAAGAGTATGTTGTCTTTCATCCTGACACTCTTGATAGAAGCATCATGAGACCTGACATAAACATAGCACAATTTGAGTTCAAATCTATGATGTTTTAGATGCTTCAAGAAATTGGTAAATTTGCAGAGACAACAACTATAGACCCTCACCTGCATCTCAAGCAGTTTGTGGAGGTTGCCATCAACTTCAAAATAGCAAGGGTTCCTGATGACTGTTTCATGTGGAGGTTGTTTCCTTACTCACACAAGGATAGAGGTAATGAAAGCGCAAACACGAGAAGGGGGGTCGAATTGTGTTTGACTAAGTTGATAACTTTTTCATTATTTGATTAAACTGGTTCAGACTTGATGATTTACTCGTAGAAGCAATAACAAAACTAAGGAGTGCAGGAATAAAGTGACACATGTAATTTATCTTGATTCACCGTTAACTTGGCTACATCCAGTCCCTTCACTTAGAAGGATTTAGTACACTAATTCAACAAGTTGATTTACAAAGCACTTGAACCTCCAAGCCAGTCTTCTAAACAACCTAACAACCCTTGACTTTTGAGGAACACACACTCCTTGACTCTACCAGCCAAGTCTTCTCCACACAATATGACAACCTCAGATTGTTGAAGGCACACTAACACCACTATCGTGTTTGAATACAAGGATTTGGAACTTGAGTCGTTGCTTCTAACAAGCTGATTATAACAATGACTATCACACTCTAAGAAAAAACTTGAAGTATAGGGTTTGTGGTTAGGAAAATGGTAGAAGTGTTGTCACAATAAATGGGAATGTTGGTTTCTAAGATTTTGTAGTCTTCTAGTTGATGTTTCACCCAAAGTAGTTGAGAGCTACAACCAACTGCTAAAATGTACTGTACTTCCGTTGTTGACATGGAAATTGTGCTTTGTCTCTTACATGACCAAGAGATTAAGTTGTCACCTAGAAATGTGTAGTTTCCACTTGTGCTTTTTCTCTCTAGTTTATCAACAACATAATTAGAATCACAATACCCACTTAGTTTGTACTCAGAAGATTTCTTGTAGAAAAAGGTAATGTTGGTAGTGGCTTTTAGGTATCTAAGAAATCTCTTAACAACAATTAAATGTGATTCCCTAGGGTCAGCATGAAATCTTGCAGGTTAGGAAGCAATAAGGTAAAGTAGGGATGCTATAATTCCTCTATAGGTTTTCTTGTCATCTTTTTGGCCTGATTTACTTCTTCAAGTGGATAAGTAGCGTGCATATGTGTAAACATATGTTTGCAATCACTCACCTTAAACTTCTTGAGAATGTTTTTTTGTATATTTAGTTTGATGAATGTATATACCTTTTTGACTTTGTTGAATTTGTATCCCTAAGAAGAACTTAAGTTCTCCCATCACACTCATTTGAAATTCAAGCTGCATCAATTTAGAAAATTCTAGGAAAAAAGTGTCATTAGTAGATCCAAATATAATGTCATCAACATAAATTTGACTAATAAGAAATTGATCTCCTATTGATTTTCTAAAAAATGTTTTATCTACTTATCCTCTTCCAAAGTTGTTTTTAAGCAAGAAGTTACTTAGTCTATCATACCATGCCCTAGGTGTTTGTTTTAGACCATATAGAGATTTCCTAAGTTTAAAAACATGATTATGAAATCCAGAACTTTAAAAACCTTGGGGTTGTTTAACATAGAGTTCTTCACTTATATAACCATTTAGAAAAGCATTTTTAATATCCATTTGAAATAATGTAATGTTATTATTTGCAGTAAAAGAAAGTATGATGCAAATAGCTTCTAACCTGACCGTTGGAGCAAATGTCTCAGTGTAATCAATGCCCTCTTGCTGATTGTAGTCTTGTGCGACAAGTCTTGCCTTGTTTATGACCACTTCACCTTTCTCATTTAGCTTGTTTCTGAAAATCCACTTGGTTTTAATAATGTTATTCTTTGGTCTAGGTACTAGATCCCAAAAATAATTCCTCTTAAATTCATTTAACTTTTCTTGCCTTGCAAGAATCCATCCATCATCAACCAATGCTTCATCAATAGAGGTAGGCTCAATTGATGGTAGTAAGCCAGACAAAGTGGTATCTTTTAGTGATGACCTGGTCCTCAAAGGATCACTTGCACTTCCATTGATTAGAGTTTCAGGATGAGATGACTTGTACTTTCATCCAGATCTTCCTTTTGACTTATGTTGACTATTTCTGACTTGATCAGACTCATCCTCTGATAATTTGTCATCTTCTTCTGATTCACTTGTATCCTCTGATTTTTTAGCTTCTTTTGGTTTGTCTGCATCTCCTTCCTTTGGTTCCAGTAAACATGCACTATCATGGACTTGGTTTGACCTTTAAAGGTCAAGTTGTTTGACATCATATTTAACATGTATTGAATCTTCCACAATCTGAGTTTCCCTATTAAACACTTTAATAGCTTTAGATCTTTCAGAGTATCCAATGAAGGTGCACTTTTGTTATTCTGACTCAAACTTGCCAAAGTTGTCTTTAGTGTTTAACATATAACAAGTACAAACAAATTGTTTAAAGTAGGAGATGTAACGCTTTTTACCTTTCCACAATTCATATGGTGTTTTATTCAATATAGACATAATTAAGACTTTATTTTGAAAATAACATGCAGTGTTAATTGCTTTAGCCCACAAGTGTTTTGCAACATTCATATCATTTAACATGGTTCTGGCCATTTCCTGGAGTGATCTATTCTTTCTTTCTATTACTCCATTTTGTTGGGGTGTTCTAGGAGTGGAGAAGTTGTGAGAGATTCAATTCTCATCGCAAAAACTTTCAAAGAGCTTGTTTTCAAATTCTCCTCCATAATCACTTCTAATTGTTACAATCTTAAGACCCTTTTCATTCATTACTTGTTTGCAAAATGTGATAAACACTTTGTGGGATTCATCCTTACTTCTTAAGAATTTTACCCATGTCCACCTAGAGTAATCATCTACTATAACAAAGCCATATTTCTTTTCACTTAGAGAGGTTATTTCACTAGCCCAAAGAAATCTATATGTAAGAGCTCAAGGGGCTTTGAGGTAGAGACTATGTTCTTAGCGGTAAAGGAGTTCTTTGTTTAGTTTCCCTTTTGACAAGCTTCACACGTAATTTCAGTTTTGTAACTAAGCTTAGATAGACCTCTGACTAGTTGAAGTTTATTTAGTTTTGAAATTAATCTAAGGTTTGCATGACCTAATTATTTGTGCCAAATTAGTTTCTCTTCATTTACTAACATAAGACACTTGACCTCTGGTAGCGTTTCAGCAAGTGTTCTAAATCGTTGCAAGTAATAATTAAAACGGTAGTACCGAGCGTTGAACTCAAGGATTACGTTTTATTATTGAATTGTGTTTAATTACTAAAATTGAACAAAAACTTTCCGAATTGATTGAAATAATATTTGAAATTAACAAGAGTAATAAAATTGAACTTTTACAATAAGAAAAATGTTAGGGATGAGTTTCACTTCGAATCCAACCTTTGTTTCTAATTTGATCCTAGTTACTAAATTCATTTATTGAACTATTACTGAATTCTCTTTATTATTCTTGCCCTAATGTCTTAGTGACAGAACCTTTAATTCCAAAGTAACCCCTAATTTCTTAGTGGATTTAATATTAGAATTAAGCCTTACAGTACAGAAATTGTCTTATTAAACTACTGCCTTTACAACTAATTTAATTGGTCTCATGACCTGCATCTATCCCTAGACTACAATATCATAAATTTCTCATCTGAAGCATTCGTAAAGTCCACTTCTGTTTCAAAATACGAATCATAGAACATTTTAAAGTTGATAAGCAATAAAAAGCATTAAGCACAAGGATGATAATAATAATTCAATAAACTCATTCATACAACTAGAAATCAAATCAGAAAAACAAGGGTTTCATCTTGTTTCACTCATCTCGAACAAATAGGGTTTAGTTACTCATGACAGAGATACAAAAGATAGAGATTAAAGAAGATTTACAAGAAAGATTCATGAATGATTCTTCATAAAACTCCTTCAATGGTGTTAGAAACAGCCGTCTCTAAATTTCTCTGCTAGGGTACAAGTCTCCAAACCCCCAATAGTAAAAAAGATCCCTAGAAACTGAGAAAAAGCATTTTAATGTATTCTGATACGTGCCTCGCACCCCAGGCACGCTTCAAGCGCAATCTGGCAGATCTTGTGGTGCAGAAATGCGCCCTAGGTGCAGGTTTCGCGCTTCAAGTGCACAACATCTTCTGTCTGGCGTTTAGTTCATTTGTCTCCTCTTTTGAATCCGAATTTGGTTCTGGTGTCTTCATGAAAGTTGTAGCTATGGATCGTAGCTTTCATTTCTACTTGGTTTGACTCCAATTGGACATCTACAACTCCAAATATGGCTGAGATACTCCACATTGGTCATGTTGATTTCTCACCAAAATTCAGCATTGCACTAAAACAAAGAAACAACACAAAACAACAAAAAATCCCTACTTAATCAAGGAAGTAAGAACATAAACATTTTATTAACTCAAAGAACTAGAATCAACAAGATATATCAATTAACTCCTTAAATTAACTAATAATCACATATAGATTTAACTAAAAACAGTGAAAAATATGCATATGATTAAGTGTTATCAACCTCTTGTTTCTCTAGACTAAACAAATTTATATTATAAATGTTGTTTTGCCTCTGACCTGTAAAGAGTACAGATCCATCCTTTTGAGTAATTGCCTTGCATGTTGTTTGATTAACTATAATATCATAATTATTATCACTTAACTGACTAATAATTAATAAATTGCGCTTAAGACCTTTAACAAACAAGACATCTTTAATAGAAGAGGCAATACCATTACCAATTGTACCTTGACCAATGATCTGGCCTTTTTTCTATCCTCCAAATGTCATTGTGCCTCTTTTGCTCAATGTTAGTTCTAGGAACATAGACTTTTCTCCTATCATGTGTCACGAGCATCCATTGTCCAAGTACCATGATTGGTATTTTAACTTGATTGTTGAGGATGTCTACAACATAGACAATTTTTTTCTTAGGTACCCATATTTGGTTGGGTTTTGGTTTGTTAGTCCTGAAAGGTTTCTCTTCTTCCTTGTATTTAACATGGGACAAGATAATTTGGAGTGATCTTTCTTAGAGTAAAGAGTACACAAGATATCAGAGGGAATAGGTTTAGGTTCAATTACAGTTTCTTCAAATCCTAAACCTCTTTTACCATTTCTACTAACTCTATAAATCATAGAAGCATACTTGCTTCTTTCAATACCATTAGCAAGAAAATTTTGAAATACTTTTTCATGCTTATTAGAGATACATGTGGTATTTTCAATTCATGTTGAACTATGATTACTTTTTAGAGCTAGATTTTCAGCCTTAAGTTCAACAATATCAATTTTCAAAGTTGCATTTTATGTTTTAACTTCAGTTAGGTTTGCATTTTCTTTTCTAAGTGTTTTCAGTTTTAAAGACAATTTGTGATTCTTGTACAAGAAGTCAATTATAACAGTAATTAAATTAGATGGAGTTAAGTCAGAAAATACCTCAATTTCTTCATCTATTGATTCATTTCCAGAGTCAGCATCTATGTTGGATTCAGAGGTAGAGTTGGTATGAGCCATCAGAGCCAAATCTGCTTGCTCTTCATCATCAGAGGATTCATCAAAGTCATCCCATGTAGCCATCAGACTCTTCTTCTTGGATCTTGAATCTTTCCTCTAATGTTTCTCTTTCTCTAGATTTTGAAATTCTGACATGATATGTCGCGGTTCATTGCATCAATAACAGATGATGCTTTTCTTGTCAGATTTATCATCCTTTCCTCTGTTGGATTTCCTGAAATATCATTGCAGAATTTTCTTCTTTCTATTGGTCCACATCTTCTGAATATTCTGGATATGAATGCCCGTTCCTCTTCCTCTAAGTCTCCATTATAATTTTCTGAATCATCATCCTCTAATTCTGTTGTTGCCATAAAAAATTTCATTTGCTTGGATTTCAAAGCCAAGGTTGGTTGCTTCTTCTTGGGTTCATCCTCTGCCAGTTCAATTTCATTTGATCTAAGAGAGCTGATTAATTCTTCCAGCTTAAGGGTATTCAGATCCTTTGCTTCCTGAATGGCAGTGATATTATGTCTCCACTTGTTTTGCATACTTCTTTGTATCTTCTTCACATGATCAGTAGTAGTATAATTCTTCTCAAGTATCTTTAATTATGATAATAGTGTCTGGAATTTGGAAAACATTGTTTCAATGTCTTCATCTTGAACAACTCATACTTTTTGACTACGAGGTTGGCCTTTGCTTCTTGAACTTTCTTGCTTCCTTAATAGGTCATAATCAGACTATCATAAATACATTCAATTTAGTCCTTGTGTAATTTTGAATTGTATCTTCATTCCTAGCTCGGTCAATAATGAACTTATTAAAAAATAATTATTAACAAGATGCTTTTTGATAATATATTCTTTAGCTTATTCTTTATTTCTAAATCCAATCTGAGTAGTTCTTCTAGATTGATTTTGTTCGTATTTTGTTAAGATTGAGTTTGTAAATTCTTCAAATTGATACTGTTTGTATTTTGTTAAGATTGAGTTTTGAAATTCTTCAGATTGATACTGTTCGTATTTTCTTAAGCTTGCTTTCGCAAATTCTTCAAGGGAAACTTCCTTCCTATTGCTTACTTTGATCTGGGTGAGAACATAATGTTGGACCGATTCTTTTACTTTCACAAGTAGGAATATGACTAAGTCTAATTATGTATTTTTTCATTTGTCAAAATCTGAATCATATCTTTGTAAATAATAAATGTATCTTCTGGTGAGTGTTTCTTCTTGTAAACAATTCTTGATCATATATTCTTGTAAATAATTTATATCTTCTTGTAAATAATACATATCTTCATGTAAATAATTCATATCTTCTTGTGATAAATCTTGATCAAATCTTCTTATAAATAATTCATATCTTCTTGTAGAGAAATCTTGATCAAATCTTCTTGTAAATAATTCATATCTTCTTGTCAACTTGGTCATAGATTTTCTTCAATTATAAAAATGAATCATATCTTATTTTACATTGTCTTCAAAAACATGAACCTTCTTTCATACTATGTGAAGTCAAATATATTGTTCTCATAAAATACTTCTGTTAACATTAAAACTCTAAGTATAAAATCAACTTGGTTCCAACAGCTAAAGCATGATTGAATTTTATGGAGCCCACCATTGTTACTACTTCGCAATAGATGGTAGAAAAATTCTTGGTGAAGTATTTATGTCCTATCCCAAATGCTAAGAAGAGGAATGACATAACCTCTTTTAGGAAAATTAAAGATGAAATTATATTTGAGGTTTGGGAAAGGTTTAAGGATCTATTTAGGAAGTGTCCTGATCATGGGATAGCTTTTTGCATCCAAATGGAAACCTTTTATAATGTCTTGGTACCCTTAACAAGGCTAATGTTTGATGCATCATTAGAGATCTTTATTGAGTAAGTCTTAAGAAGAATATGTGGAGCTCATTGAAACTATACCAACCAATAGTTACTAATGGTATGTTGCTGGAGTCAATGCAACTAAGAAGGTGGCTGGAGTTCATGAAGTAAGTGAAAGCACAATTTTGGCATCCTAAATGTTAACATTAACCAATTTACTAAAGAACGATGCGACAACACCTGCACTAACAGCTGCAGAACCAGTAGCAATGGTACCTACAACTGCAAATGCTATAGCTTGTGTGTATTGTGGGGGAGGGCATATGTATGATGAATTCCCTAACAACCCTTTCTTTGTGTTGTATGTCGGGAATATAAATAATCCTTACTTAAGTTTGGGGTAAGAAGCAAGTTATGGCTATTGATCTAAGGAATGGAAAATAGATAGATAGTGTTGAGAAGGAAAGGGAAGCTATTCTGAAGCATAATGAAAGGATCTAGAGCAATGGAGGTGATACTAAACCATAAAATGTAGAACCTGTTATGTAAAGGCAAAAAGATGTTACAGCGTCAAGTAGCATTCCTAAACTTTTAATTCAAGTCCCACCACCTTTATTCCCTCGGAGAATAATTTTCTTGATGTATTGAAGCATCTCAGTATAAACATTCCCTTAATTGAAGTTTTGAAACAAATGCCAAATTATGCAAAGTTTCTTAATGACATCATTACTAAGAGAAGGGGAGTTTGAAACTGTAGCATTAAACAAGGAGTATAGTTTGATGTTGCAGCAAAAACTCTCAACTAAAATGAAACATGTGGCAATTTCACTATTCCATGTTTCATAGGTGGAATCTATTGTGGGAAAATACTATGTGACTTGGGAGCAAGCATCATCTGATGCTTATGTAAATTTGTAAATAGCTTGGTATAGGTGAAGTAAGGCCTACAATTATCAACCTACAACTGAAAGACAGGTCCAGTTGTCATTCTGAAGGAAGAATTAATGATGTATTAGTTAGGGTAGATAAGTTGCATCCACTTAAACTCTGGGCTAGAAGATGCGAATTATTAGAGCTAACTAGTGAAAGTTTCAAGAATAATGTGCCATCAATTGATTCCCTGCCTGCACTTGAATCGAAGCAAATTCCATCTCATTTAAAATGTGTTTATCTGGGCGAGAATGACACACTTGCCATCCATAAACTCATCCTTGTTGGACTCCACACAAGACGATTTATTGATGAGTGTGTTGAAGAAACATAAAAAAGTGATGGGTTGGCAAATGGCAAACATCAAGGGAATAAGCCCTACTATTTGCATGCACAAAATTTTGTTGGAAGATGTTTCTAAAAACAACATTGAAAGCCAAAGAAGGTTGAATCCTATCATGAAAGAAGTTGTGAAAAAGGAGAATATCAAGTGTCTAGATGTAGGAATTGTTTACCCTATATAAGATAGTTTTTGGGTCAACCTAGTGCAATGTGTTCCAAAGAAAGGAGGTGTTACTGTAGTTCAAAATGACAAGAATGAAATGATTCTTAATAGAACTGTGACTGGTTTGAAAGTTTGCATGGATTACAAAAAACTCAACAAAGCCTCGAAAAAAATATCATTTTACATTGTCGTTCACATATTAGATGTGGATAGGTAGGCATGACAAGAATACTACTGATATTTGGATGGTTACTATAGTTACAACTAAATTGCTATAGCACTTGGAGATCATGAGAATACGACTTTCATATGGCCTTATGGAACTTTTTGTTGAACAGAAAACACAAGAAATGGGAGGTTTGAATTGTGTTTCTTTTAAAATATTTTTAGATAAACACAAACGATTTATCCTAGTTCACCACCAACACAGTAGCTACGTCCAGTCCCTTCGACCTGAATGATTTAATCCACTACTTCACCACATATTAAGACTTTCACTAAACACCTACTAGTCAAAAAAATTGAGTTCAAGTTTTCTCAGCCTTCTAGCTTAGTACAGTCCAGTTTTTGAGGAAGGAGGCCACTACTGGGCTAGGATACAAAAGAATAGGTTTAGGTTTTTCTAAAATAGCTTTCACACGAGAGTATTTACAAATTTGTTCTTTTAGAAGCTTTTCCCAACACTCAAGTAAAATGAATGATTACGAGCAAGAATGCTTAAAGCTTGTGCGTTTCTTTTTTTTTTGTTTTGAAGAGAGGAATCCACGTCCCTTTATCGAGATCGATTAGGGTTTTTGGCCGTTGTCCTGATTGCAAGAAATCAGCAAGATTCATGAAGTTTTGTATCGTATCTTTTGATATTGATTTTCGATAGAAATTTTCTAAAACATATCCTTGTAGTTGATTTAGCATATCTTGGTAAAATATTGGGAAACAGAGGATACGATGATCAGAACATGTCTTAAGATCTTCAAACAAGTACCAGATTCAAGATATTCGTCAGAGGATGCATAAATGCTTTGTCTTCTTTGGAGCGTTGACTTTCATCAGAGCATACCACATAAATAAGAGTTAGACGATCATATGCTTGAAGTGATGATGTGATTATCAGAGGTAGAAGCACAGAGCATAGCTGCGTTCAGTAGAGGCAACGAAAATAGAACATATCATGTATTTCTAGAGTCACCAGAAGCAGAGCATTAGTTGCATCATCAGAGTCAGCAACACAGAGCATCACTCGCGTCACTAGAGTCGTGTGTTAGAGTGCTTACATCAAACTTAGAAAAATGAAGTGATGCAAGTCTTGTTGTTCCTTTTTCTTCGTCCAATTACCAAAGGATACGATATAAGAATTTCTATAATTTACTTGATTTAGATGTGCACACTGAATCAAAACGTTATTGCATTAAATTGTTCCCACAAACTAACTTTGTTATCATCAAAACAAGTAAGGGTCGTAGTTCTTCAAACCAACTTGGTTCTAACAATCTCCCCCTTTTTGATGATGACAAACATCTATTTTTGTGAACAATTTTTTAAAATAAAATATAAAAGAATATTATAAAGTGTTACAGCAAAGCTCCCCCTTAGAATATGCATGTTTAATTCATAAGATGAAAGATATTATGAGAAAATAGTTTAATGTGCATTAGTATTTGAAGTTCATAATAAGACAAAATTCATTGCTTAAATTTTCTCAAAAATACATTCTCCCTTTTTTTCATCAGACATAAAGAGAGGAATAGAAAATACAAAGAGACAGAAAGTTACAAATTAAAAAACAAAGAAAAACAGAAAACTACGGGTTAGAAGTCATGAGCCTAGCCAAAATCAAATTAAGGGTATTCTAAATATCCTCCTAATTCTTGGCAGTTTGTTTCATAAACGCCTCAGTCTTAGCTTCTAGTCGATCAAAATCTTCTTTTTTATCAAACTGTGAGGGATCAAACAACAGGCCTAAGAGAGGTGCAGACGGACTTCCAGAAGATGAGTCTGCAGACCCTAAGGTAGCAATAATAGCAGTATCGAGAATGCATATCTCAATATGTGGTATTAGCACAGGAAGAAGCAATGCTGTCAAAGGAGCAACCACTTCAAGTTCTAGAGGAACACCAAAAAGAGATGGAGCATCCCTTGATGAGCCTATTGATGTGGCTGTTATGAGTTTTCTGGACTGACTGATCTTGGCTTTCTAGAGGATTACAACTGTTTGTCTGAAAGCTATAGAGTTATGGGAGGCCAGCTACAGTCCATAATCCTTGTTGTCTTGAATCCATTTTATGATACAATAGATGTCCTAATTCGAAACATCATTAGGATCTAGACTTTGAGCATTTTAATTCTGGGTGGAGATGATTTTGGAAAATAGGGAGGTAAGGAAGGTATGGAGGTCTAGGAAGCTAGATGGAAGAGATGATGTGGAGGGAATCATTTCAAGAAGGGTGGGGGAGGTAGCAGAGTCAGAGGAGAATGGAGTGAAGCGAAATGCAGAGGAGTCATCTGATGATGTATTAGAGACTAGGTCAACAATAATTGGCACAACTTCTTGGGGAGAGAGATGGATAAAACGTGGTGATATGGAGTTAAAATTCAAGTACTTTAAAGTGATATGGAGATAAAATGCTCGATGCTCCAACTCAAGTGGTAAATGACAAGCGTTACCATACACAATTTGATATGGTGACATACCGAAAGGGGTCTTGAGAGTTGTTCAATAGGTCAAAAGTACATCATCAAATTTCATTGATCAATCCTTTCTTGAATCATTGACCGTCTTCTCAAGAATTTTCTTAATTTGCTTTGTTGATATTTCATCTTACCCGCTAGTTTATTGATGATATGGGGTTTCCACCTTGTGGTGTACATTATATTTTTTAGAAGGACCTTTATCTTCTGATTAAGAAAATGAGTGTCCTCCAAAGCTCAAGGTACCCCAAATATATGTGTGGTGAAAGCTTTGGTCTTTGTGATAGTTATTTAGAAATATATGATCTTCAGGGTATGTGAGGATATATGAGTGATTTTATGTGTAGACATTGCCTTAGTGCTAAGTATTATATCCGGATCATATAGTTTTTAGGAGCATCATTAGCATTGCACCTTCTTGTTATTGTTTTGTTGTGATTAATGTGTGTCTAATGCGATAATATTTCTCTTAGATGACTTGATGTTAAAATAAGATATTGATTTTCCTTGCGTATTGACTTGATGCGATAATATTTCTTGTTATTGTTTTGTTGTGATTAATGTGTGTCTAATGCGATATTGATTTTCCTTGCACATTATAATATAGTATTATTTCACTAAATGTTTTGATATACCATATTTTTTTATACAGCTCTATGTTGATTACTTGTGTGTTCTCCTTACTTATATTATGCTATCAACATGATTTCGAAACTGACCTACTTCATTGGTTGTGTGTGCGTCTGTGAAAACATATTATAGGGTGTCAGTTGGTGATCCATTGTTTGATAGGTGATGCCGGTTGGGAGTTTTCTTTTGTATCTTATCAAGTCTTAAGTTGAAATATATTTTTATAAAAATATTGAAAATCAAGTATTATCATGAAATTAATTATGTCTTTTGACTAGGATGTTAATGATGTATTTTTTCAAAAAAAGAGTAGTTATTCTATCTTATTGTTATAATAAAAGAATCCAATATTATTTTGATGAAGCGATGTGTATTTGTGTGAATGTGATGCCTTAAACTATTATTTTTTTAATGAAATTTGAAAGATGTTTTACCCTCTTATTTGATTGATTTTCTCTCTACTGCTAAATTGCTTCTGAAAGTATATTTAAAAATGTTTCTATTAAAGTATTTTGGTATATTCGAAGAACAAATCATTTTAAGATTGATTCATTTACCTCATCATTTATTGAAGAGAATGTTGTATATTTAGTTTGATGAACGTATATAACTTTTTGACTTTGTTGAATTTGTATCCCTAAGAAGAACTTAAGTTCTCCCATCATAGTCATTGAAATTCATGCTGCATCAATTTAGAAAATTCTTTGCAAAGAGTGCCATTAGTAGATCCAAAAATAATTTCATCAACATAAATTTTAATAATAAGAAATTCATCTCCTATTGGTTTTCTAAAAAGTGTATTATCTACTTGTCATCTTTCAAAGTTATTTTTAAGCAAGAAGTTACTATGTATATCATACCATGCCCTAGGTGCTTGTTTTAGACCATACAAATATTTTCTAAGTTTAAAAACATGATTTGGAAATTCAGAACTTTCAAAATCTAGGGGTTATTTAACATAGACTTCTTTAATAATGTAATGTTTTTATTTGCAGCAAAAGAAAGTAGGACACTAATAGCTTCTAACTTGGCCACTAGAGCAAATGTCTCAATGTAATCATTGCCTTCTTGCTGACTGTAGCCTTGTGCGACTAGTCTTTCCTTATTTCTTATCACTTCACCTTTTTCATTTAGGTTGTTTCTGAAAACCCACTTGGTTCCAATCGATCTTCTTTGGTCTAGATACTAGATCCCAAACATCATTCCTCTTAAAATCATTTAACTTTTCTTGCATTGCAAGAATCCGTCCATCATTTGCCAATGCTTAATCTTTTAGTGATGATCTGGTCCTCAAAGGATTACTTGAAATTCCAATGATTAGAGTTTCAAGATGAGATAACTTGTACTTCCATCCAAATCTTTCTTCTGACTTATCTTGACTCTTTTTGACTTGATCAGATTCATCCTCTGAAGATTTCTCATCTTTTTCTGATTTGCTTATATCCTCTGATTTTTCAGGTTCTTCTGGTTTGTCTGCATCTGCTTCCTCTGGTTCCGGCAAACCTACAGTATCCTCAACTTGTTTTGAATTTTTAAAGTCAAGTTGTTTATCATAAAACATAATATAAATTAGATAATTGAAGATTCAAATCAATATAGCCAAAACATCAGTTTTGTTTCTGGTGGTTTCTGTTTGTTTATGAAAAACAAACCTGTATTCTGCTTTTGCCGAATTGTATAGTTTCTGTGATTCTCCTAGTTCCTCTAAGTTTTGAGAACCTGCAAAATACTCACCTTGCTTTGGTTTTTAAGATCAATCTGCTTGTTGTCACAATAAAAATAATATCAAACAGATAAATAAAGATTAGAGAAATATAACCTAGAAATAAACTTGTTTCTACATTACTCTGAAAACCCTCGTAGTTTTTCTTTTTTGGTTTTCAGATTCCGAATTGCATATCCTCTTATTAGAGGTTTTAGATTAGGGGATTTGAATTCTCATCCAGGTTTGTAGTATTGATGAATTTGATTGGAGTGTTTAGAGAGGTCTCATGATTTTGATTATTCATCTGACAGTTATGTTTCTGCTGATGTATCAGGTTCTTCTAGTAATTCTGGAATTGATGGTACTTCTGATTCTTTTGGTAGTTCCAATTATGTTAATATGTGTGATTTCTCTGCCAATTTTGCGTCTAGTGATATGTGTGATTTTATTTCCCTATTTTGCTTCTTTTGATATTCCATATTTTTTTTCCTGATATTTCTGGTTCATCTGATAGTTTTGGTTCCAATCATCTAGTCTCTCAGCTTTCTTCCAAGAGTCACTTGGTTTCTATTTGTTAGGTCTTGGAACATAGACCTTTTTTCCCTTCATATATTGCAACCATCCATTGGCCAAGCACCATGACTGGTGTTTCAATTTGGTTGCTTAAAATATCTACAACATAAACAATTTTAACCTTAGGAACCATAATCTGGTTGGGTCCTGGTTTGTTAGTTCTGAAAGGTTTCTTGTCTTTCCATCTGGTTAGAATAGGACAAAATATTTTAGTGTGACATTTAGAGCAAATAGTACAAAAATCATCAAAGGGAGTAAACTTAGGTTCAATTACTTTTCTTGAAATCCTATTCCTCTTTTACCATTCCTACAAACACCATAAATCATATATGTATACTTGCTTTTTTCCATACCATTATCTAGAAAATATTGAAATACTTCTTCGTGCTTATCAGAGTTACATGTGGTATTTTCAACTGATGTTGAACTATAATTACTTTTCAGAGTTAGATTTTCAGCCTTAAGTTTAGCAATATCAGTATTCCAATATGCATTTTCTGTTATAACTTTAGCACTTTGATTCTTTACAATATTAAATTCTTCAGTTAGGTTTGCATTTTCTTTCCTAAGTGTTTTTAGTTTTAAAGATGATATGTGATTCTTGTTTAAAAAATCATTTATAGCAGTAATTAAGTTATATCGAGTTAAGTCATAAAATACCTCACTTTCTTCATTTATTGATCCACTTCCAGAGTTAGAATCTGTGTTGGATCCAGGGCAGAGTTGGTTTGAGCCATTAGAGCCAAATCTGTTTGCTCTTCATCATCAAAGGATTCAATCATCCCATGTAGCCATCAAACTCTTCTTCTTGGAGCTAAATCTTTCCTATGATGTTTCCCTTTCTCAATATTTGGACGTTCTGACTTGATATGTCCAAGTTCATTGCATCCATAGCAGATAATGCTTTGTTGTCATATTTATCATCATTTTCTCTGCTGGATTACTTGGAATATCTTTAAGGAAATTTTTTCTTTCTGTTGTGCCACATCTTCTGAATTGTTCTCGATATGAAAGCCAATTCCTCTTCCTCTAAGTCTCTATTCTGATCCTCTAAATCATCATCCTCTGATTCTGATGTTTCCTTCAGATCTTTCTTCTACTTGGATTTCAAAGCCAAGGTTGGTTGCTTCTACTTGGGCTCATCCTCTGCAAGTTCAATTTCATGTGATTTTAGAGAGCTGATTAATTATTCCAGCTTAGGATTATTCATATCATTTGCTTCCTGAATGGCAGTGATCTTAGGTCTCCACTTGTTTGACAGACTTCTTAGTATCTTCTTCACATGATCAACAATAGTATAACTCTTCTCAAGTATCTTTTATCCTGAGACCAGAGTCTGAAATCTCGAAAACATTGTTTCAATGTCTTCATCTTCTTCCATCTTGAACAACTTATACTTTTTGACTAAAAGATTGGCCTTTGCTTTATGGACATACTTTCTTCCTTCATAGGTCAGAATCAAACTATCATAAATAATCTTTTTTATCTCCTTATTTTTGCACTTGTCAAACTCCTTGAAGGTGATTGCATTTATCATAAATGTTCTGGACTTATGATGCATCTTTTATATCTTCTTCTGATCATCACTCATCTCCTTTCTTGGAATTTCAATACCATTAATATTCTTTGGAGTAGTATAACCATCTTCCACCAAGTCCCAAAGTTCAAGATCTTGTGAAATAAAGAAACTTCTCAACCTGTCCTTCTAGTACTCAAAATGTTCTCCATCATGCAGAGGTGGTATGTTGATGTTTCCTCCAATAGCTTCTTCACTAAATCCAGACATGTTGAACCCTTAGATCTTTCCTCAAACACTGTAAAGTGCCCAACCTTGAGACCGAGCTCTAATGCCAATTGAAGGTGCAAACACGAGAAGGCGGAGTTGAATTGTGTATGACAAAGTTGAATTATGGTTTTTATGAATTACTTAGATAAGAAGGGATCAAGTTTAGAGGCAGCAAACAAATAAAGCATAAATAATTGGACACATAGATTTATCCTAGTTCACCACTAACTTGGCTACATTCAGTCCCCACATTCAAAAGGCTTTGATCAACTAATTCAAATACTTGAATTACAAAGCATTTGACACTTAAAGCCAATCTTCCGAAACAACCTGACAACTTCGGACTTGAGTTTGTAAATTCTTTAGATTGAATATGTTTGTAATTTTGTTAACATAAAACTCTAAGTATAAAACCATCTTGGTTCCAACATGATCATTCCATGGTAACTCGTGCCAAAATTGGAAATTTGATGTCTAAGGCCCTTCTCATAATTGATGCTCCAACCAATTTGAAACAAGCCCTTCACGATCAATATTGGAGTCTTGTTCACAACAATACCTGGAGTCTTGTTCCTCTACCACCTAATAAACATGCCATTGGTTGTAGATGGACTTTAAGGATTAAGGAAAATCGGGATTGCACAATAAATAAGTATAAAGCATAGTTGGTTGCAAATAGTTATCATCAACACTTTGGATTTGATTTTACTAAAGCTTTTTAACCAAGTGTCACACCAGTGATAATCTTAATTTTTCTTTTTATAGCTCTCACTCATCATTGGGATATCCAACAAATAGACATTAACAATGCCTATCTCAATAGAATTTTAATTGAAGGGGTCTACATGCAAAACCACTGGGGTTTGTAGATTCCAATAAATACCATTTTATAGCTTTCATAAATACATTTATGGGTTGAAACAGGCACCCCGTGCTTGGTATGGAAGATTAACTTCCTCCCTCGTTCAGTTTGGGTTCCTTTCTCATATATCATGTTTGTGGTGTTTTACTTTATATTTTAATCTATGTAGATGACATTCTTATTACTAGTTCCTCATCAAGTATGATTCATGATCTTATCTCATAGCTTAAATCTCAATTTGCCTTAAAATAACTTGGCTATCTTCACTAATTCCTTGGCATTGAGGTTCATAAGCTTCCCAATGGTTATCTATTGTTATCTCAGACTAAGAACATAACAAACTTACTTCAAAGGGCTTACATTCATGATGCTAATGGAACTTCAACCTCTATTGTCAGTTTGTGCAAGCTCAATAAGTATGGCATTGATAAACTTGTTGATCCGAATTTGTACAGGTCTATTGTAGGTGCTCTACATTATGCAACTTTTATTAGACCTTGATATATCCTTAAGTGTAAGTATAGTATGCCAATTTATGGACCATCCGTTGAAATCACATTGGAAGGCTATTACTTGAATATGGAGGTACTAAACGGGGTCTACCACTTTCAGTCTCTTGTTTCAGCCTGAAAAACCTGATATTCTTTTCACTCTTCATGCCAATAGTGATATTGATTAGGCATTGGATGTTGATGTCAAACATTCTACTTTAGGTTCTTGCATCTTTTTTGGTTTGAATTGAGTCTCTTGGTTAGCTAAGAAGCAAAATCTAGTGGCTAGATCAAGCATAAAGGCTAAATATCGCATCATGGCTCATTTAACATATGAACTCACATGGAGTCAGTCACTACTAATGGAACTTAACATCCCTGTATTCACACCAACCCTGCTTTGTGACAACAAAAGTGCAATTCATCTTTCACAATCCTATCCTACATGGTAGAACAAAACATGTAGAACTTGATCTTCACTTTGTTAGGGAAAATGTCATTTCAAAGAAACAACTCATCAAACATGTTCCTGTGCATGATCAATTGGCTAATTTTGTAACCAAGCCTATCTCAACCAGTCAATTTCCTTCAATTCGAGCCAAAAAAAGAGTATTGTCTTTGCATCCCAATGAGTTTGACAAGGAGTATTAGTGAATAAATTGATTGTTTCTATGGTAAGGAGTCAATTATTATTCTACTCTTTTAGCCAATAAAATTGTTGCAACTAACAATTATGTTTTGGGTTAGTTATGTAAGCAATAGCTGGTTATATATAACCAACTTCTTCTCTATTTGCATTGCAATCTAAATATCATATTTCTATTATATTTTTGTATCAGTTAAACTCACAAGGTGTCTTTCAAATAATATAATGAAAGGAAACAGAGTTTCCACTATTCAGCAAGATTCATTTATAAAACAAGGAGGTTGATGAACATATACTTCTTCATTTAGAAAGCCCCTTAAAAATGAAATTTAACATCCATTTAAAAACATTTGAGGCATTTATGAGCAGTATATGCAAGAAGTATTGAAATTGCTTCTAACCTTCCCGTTGGTGCAAATGTTTCATCATAGTTTTGAAGGGGAATAAATAGTCACAAGAAAAGGAGTATGAACTGTGACCCTTCTAAAAATTAATGCTGCACTTAAAATACCTTTCTAAAAAATGAACATGAAAGACAAAAAACTTGTTAAAGAGATTTTCGTTGTAGAAAATGTTATTCAATACAATTAGTAATATAAATATGCTTTAAACAAAATTATTCAAGTGTGGAGTTGGTCTGATTAGTGTATACTAAAATAAAAGGAATAAGTTAGAGAGAATCACAAAGAGAAATTATCTTTGTTCACCTTTAATCTTGAGCTATGTCAAGTCCTCACAAACTTTGTGAGATTTTCGACTATCTTGCTAATCAAAACATTTTCAGCACTTTAGATGACAACTGTGTTGGAACCAAGTTAGTTTTCCGCTTGTGATTTTGATGTTAACATAGGTATTTTTTGAGAACAATTTGTTTGTACTAATGGCTTCATTAAGTGTGCAACAATTAGAACAAGAAAACCAGAGGAAGGTACCAAAGGAAGCTACCAGAGGAAGCGACCAAAGAAGTCACCAGAGGAAGTGACTAGAGGATGAAATGAGAGGAACGCAAAAGCATATGTGTATGCCTCTAAACATATGCCTTTGAAAGCAGCGTTCCTCTCAAGGTTACAAATAATGCATCTCCTATTTAGCTATGAATTTTGGGTCTGAAGCATGCCTTTGATAATTGGGTCGAAAGGCTACCTCTGAAGATTGTCTAATAACTGAATTTTATGCATGCCTTTGCGCACCTCTGATTTGCACAAACTCAGCATGCCTCTGTAGCCCTTGTGTGCCACTAATTCTAAGTCACACATTTCTGCCTATGAATTTTATCATCCAAGAAACACAACATCTCACTCCAACAAGAAAGTCAATGGCTCTAATGGAAAGTAAACAACTCTAATTGAAAGAATTCATTCTAGAGAAAAAACTTAGCCTAACCAAAATTTATGAATATTCAATATGAAGCCCGAATCCATTCCCGTTCCAATCAATCAAGAGTATGAAGGAAGATTCGCGTGAATAAGTTTTTTAGCACAATTTGAAATTAGATACGATTCAAAATTATAATTGAACGAAATCCTTGACCAAGGTCAAAAGAAGATTTCGCCAAAATATTGTTCACAAGAAGATATTGTCAAAAAATTGTTCACAAGAAGACATGGTCAAAATATTCTTCACAAGAAGATATGGCAAAATAGTTTTACAAGAAGATGTGGTCAAAATATTGTTCACAAGAAGATATTTTAATATTTTTTACAAGAAGATACACTATAAATTATTCACAAGAAAATACACTCATGATTATTCAGAAGAAGAAACACTCAGAAATATTCACAAGAAGATACACTCATAATTTGTTCACATGAATATACATTTAGAATTTGTTCCCAAAAAAGATATGATCCAGATTTTACAAAGACAAAAGAGAAACCCTAATTTATTCTATAAATAGATACTCAAGGCTGAAGAAGAAAACATTGACTCAAAAACTACGAAATCCATACAATTCAGGAAAACGTTTAGTGTGAGAAATCAATTGTGAAAATCTTCTTAGTTGAAAAAAAACACAATCAACTCCAAACTTCTTTAACCTAGCCCGATAGTGGTTTTAGTGTTCCTCAAGCAATCTGTTGTTTTAAGGTTGTATTTAGAAGACTTGACTTGTAGGGTCAAGGTATAGTTGCATTCAACAATCTGTGGTTTTCAAGTTGGGTGGAGAAGACTTGACTTGTAGAGTCAAGGTGTTTGTTTGCCTCAAAAAGTCTGTAGGTGTCAGGTTATTATGAGAAGACTGACTTGTAGGGTTAGGTGTTGTGTACTTCAAGGATTTGAGTTAGTTGTAAAATCCTTCTAAGTGAGGAGATTGAATGTAGCTATCAAGTTTGTGGTGAACCAAGATAAATCTGTTTGTGTCATTTTACTTCTGCACTTTTTACTTTTTCGCTGCCTCTAATTTCTTTAAGTTTTATTGCTGCTACTTTTGTTATAAGAAAATTACCAAACCGGAAAAAGTTCTTGAATAAATAAATAAAAAGAAACTTATATAAACACAATTCAACCCCCCTTCTCATGTTTTCACCTTGAATTGACATCATCAAGATTCTGGTCTCAAGAATAATCACTTTACAGTGTTTGAGGAAAGATCTAAGGATTCAACATGTTTGGATTTGGTGAAGAAGCCTCTGGTGGAAACATCAATAAACCGCACTCAAAATATTCTTTATCTTTTATAACCCTGAACTTTGGGGCTTTGTGGAAGATGATTATACTGCTCCAACAAATACTAATGGTGTTGAAATTTCAAGAAAATAGATGGATGTTGAACAAAAGATGTATAAGATGCATCACAAGTCCAGAACCTTCATGATAAATACAATCACATTTAAGGAGTTTGACTAATACACTCACAAAGAAACAACAAAGAGCATTTATGACAATCTGGTTATGACTTATGAAGGAAGCAAGCAAGTTCTAGAAGAAAGGCCAACATCTTTCTCCAAATTCCAGACTTTGGTCTCAAAATTAAAAGTTCATGAAAAGAGTTATACTACTGCTAATCATCTGAAGAAAATTCTTAGGAGTCTGCCAAGCAAGTTGAGACCTAAGATTACAACCATTCAAGAAACTAAGGATCTGAATACTCTTAAATCGGAAGAACTAATTAGCTCCTTAAGATTACATGAAATTGAGTTTGCAGAGGATGAGCTAAAGAAGAAGTAGAAAGCTTTGGCTTTGAAATCCAAGCAGAATAAGGCAAAATCAAAGGATAATGATTCAGATGACCAGAATATGGACTCAGAGGACGAGGAGTTCTAGGGAGTCCTATAGAGGAAAGGATGACAAGTCTGACAATTCAGACAAGTCTGACAAGTCTAAATGAAGGTTATGATGGCTTCATGGGATGATTATGATGAATTTTGTGATGATGAAGAGCAAATAGATTTGGCGCTAATGGCACATACTAACTCTGACTTTGAATCCAACACTAATCATAATCTCACTCTGATTTTGACTTTGGAAGTAAATCAATAGATGAAGAAATTGAGGTATTTTCTGACTAAACTGATCTAAAATAATTAAAGTCATAAATGATTTTTTAAATAAAAACTACAATTTGTCTCTAAAAATAAAAGCACTTAGTATAGTAAATCCAAACCTGACTAAAGAAATTAATGTTTTAAAAAGTGAAAGTGTTGAGCTTAAAACAGAAAATACAATTCTGAAAGACAATCATGTCGCAAAACCTTTAGAAAATGTCATATGTAATTTTGATAAATATAAAGTACAATTCCAAGACTTTCTAGCTAACAGTATAGAAAGAAACAAGTATGCTTCTATAATTTATGGAGTTAGTAGAAATGGAAAATGAGGTCTAGGATACCAAGAAACAGTAACTAAGCCTAAACTTATAAAACCTGATGTTTTATGTATTGTTTGCTCCAAGAAAGATCACTCCAAAGTATCTTGTCCCATATTAAACACAAGGAAAGACAAGAAACCTTTCAAGACTAATAAACCAGGACCCAACCAAATTTGGGTACCTAAGAAAAAATTATCTATGTTGCAGATGTTCTCAGCATCTAAGTTGAAATACCAGTCATGGTACCTGGATAGTGGATCCTTGTGACATATGACGAGAGAAAAGTCTATGTTTCAAGACCTAACTTTGATCAAAGGAGGCAAAATAACTTTTGGAAGAAAGTAGAAAGGCCAGATCATTGGACACAACACAGTTGGTAATGAGACCTCTGCTTCTATTAAAGATGTTTTGTTTGTTAAATGTCTTAAACATAATTTCTTAAGTATTAGTCAATTAAGTGATAATAACTATGATATTATATTTAACCAAAAATCATGCAAAGCAATTAGTCAAAAAGATGGATACGTACTCTTTACAAGTCAAAGGCAAAATAACCTATATAAGATAAATCTGTTTGGCACAAAAGGTTATGTCATGCAAACTTAGGATTAATCTCATAATTGAATAAACTTCAATTTGTTAGAGGTCTACCTAAGCTTAGCTATAGAAATGAATTTATGTGTTAAGCTTGTCAAAAGGGAAAACAAACTAAGAACTCCTTTACCCCTAAGAACTTAGTCTCTACTTCAAAACCCCTTGAGCTCTTGTAATAGTAAATGATTACACTAGGTAGACTTGAGTAAAATTCTTAAGAAATAAAGATGACTGCCACAAAGTATTTATTGAATTTTGCACACAAGTAATGAATGAAAAATTTCTTAGGATTATAACAATTAGAAGTGATTGATCCGTTGTCGCACACGGGTCAAATACAAGTAATAAAACATAGCGTAGGGGAAGCAACTCGAGTCGTTTCGCAAGGAATTCTGATTATATTAACCAAATTTAGAATCAATGAAATTAAAAAAGGGGGTTTCGAATTTAGGTACAAACAGATTGAGGAAACGAATTAAAGTCACGTATAATTGTGAGTTTATTTCTATTTGACTATAAAATTGATTAAGCAAGGATAAATCAATCCTATGTGAGTTATGTTTCTTTGATTAGACTAAGCATCACAACAATTAATGGATTATGGTTAACAATCAAGCATTGAAAAACTACAATTAGATTAGAAAATGAATTATGTATGTCAAAATAAATTTATCAATCCTATTGAAATTCGAATTAAGCAAGCAGAATAACAATGTAATTGAATGAAAATGAAAAGAATCATCAACGTAAAATTAACGTCATAAAATAAACCTCAAGGTCTTCGTGAAATTCCGAAACAGGGGATTAATCTTGGGAATTTAGCCTTCCATGAAAATAAGAAGAAAAAAATACGCTCTATTGTATATGTGAGTTCAAAATTCAGAATTCCTCTTACTAATGAAAAGAAACTAAAGTTATATAGTACTCATTTTGGGCTTTAAAACAAGTGGTCTACCACTAAAAATTATTACAAAAAGCTCAGATCAGGTAATCAGCATTTTAGACCCTGTAAAGTTCGGAATTAGGCTTTGGTTCCAACATAAAAGTTGTAACTCTGACTCTTCGCTTTCCAACGCATGTTTGCACGCATCAATCCGACATCCATAGCTTAAGTTATGGCCTATAGAGCGAGAAAGGGGCAATATGCAAATAATAACGTTAACACTCAATTACGACCCAAAGTTTAGAAACATGCTAAAAAGTTAATCTAGGATAAAAAGAGCTTTTTAAATGTAACAGTACAGAGCAAGAAAGATGTACAAAAAATGCATTGATCAATGATCATGGAGGCAAATTTGAAAACCAGTTCTATGAAAAAAAAATTCGTGAGAGTGGAATCTCACACAACTTCTCCTCTCCTAGAACACCACAACGAAATGGAGTTGTAGAAAGAAAGTATAGATCCCTTCGAGAAATGGCTAGAACTATGTTAAATAAGATGGATGTTGCAAAACATTTATGGGCAGAGGCAATTAACAATGCATGCTATATTCAGGATATCTCTTACTTTAAGCAATTTGGTTGTATTTGTTATATTAAACACTAAAGACAACCTTGGAAAGTTTGACCCCGCTCACAAAAGTATACCTTCCATGTATACCCTGAAATATCCAGAGCTTATAGAGTGTTCAATAGGGAAATTCAGATTGTAAAGGAGTCAATACATGTTAAATTTGATGACAATTAGCTTGACCATAAAAAGTCAAAGGGAGTTGAGGATACTGCACGTTTATTGGAACCAAAGGACGAGGGTGCAAACAAACACAAAGATCAGATGATGAATCCGCCCAAGTCAGAAGAAGTCAAAATAACTCAAAAGTCAGAACTGGATGGAAGTACAAATCATCCCATCCTGAAACTTTGATTATTAGAAATTACAGTGATCATATGAAGACTAGATCATCACTAAAGGACACAACCATGTTTGGTCTACTATCATCAATTGAACTTACCTCTATTGATGATGCATTAGCAAATGATGGATGGATTCTTGCAAGGGAGGATGAGTTGAATGAATTTAAAAAGAGTGATGTTTGGGATCTAGTACCTAGACCAAAGAAAAACATTATTGGAACCAAGTAGATTTTCAAAAACAAGTTAAATGAAAAGGGAGAAGTTTTCATAAACGAGGCTAGACTGGTTACACAAGATTACAGTCAACAAGAAGGTATGGATTATGCTGCGACATTTGCTCCAGGGGCCAAGTTAGAAGTAATTCGTATCTTACTCTAGTTTGATGATTATAATAACATTACATTATTTCAGATGGATGTTAAAAGTGCCTTCCTAAATGGGTATATAAGTGAAGAAGTCTATGTTAAGAAACCCACAGGTTTTAAAAGTGCCTTCCTAAGGAGTGTAGGAATAAAGTGACACTAGTAATTTATCCTAGTTCACCACTAACTTGGCTACACCTAGTCCCTTCAATCAGAAGGATTTAATCAACTAATTCAACAACTTAATTACAAAGCATCTGACCGTCCAAGCAAGCCTTCTCAAACAGCCTGACAACCCCAGACTTTTGAGGAACACACACACCTTGACTCTACTAGCAAAGTATTCTCCACACAATCTAATAACCCCAGATTATTGAAGGCACACTAACATCACTATCAGGTTTGAATGTAAAGGTTTGGAATTTGAGTAATTGTTTTTAACAAGCTGATTATAACAATGACTATCACACGCTAACAAAAACCCCTTAGAAAATATTTCTCATTCAAACAAGTGTTTCTCTCTTTGAACTCTAAGATGAATTTGGAATTTTGAGTTTGAGTTGTTCTAGTCTTTTCTAATTTTTCGATGATCTTCTTCTTCAGCCTTGAGTATCTATTTATAGATAAAATTAGGGATTCAATTTAGTTCTTGTTTAATTCTGAATTGTATCTTCATTCCTAGCTTGGTGAATAGTGATCTTATTCAAAAATAATTTTGAACCATATGATTTTTGATAATATGAATATGTTCTTTAACCAGCTCTTCTAGATTGATTCTGTTCGTATTTTGTTTAGATTGAGTTTGTAAATTCTTCAGATTGAGTCTGTTTGTATTTTATTCAGATTGAGTTTGTAAATTCTTCAGATTAAAAGGGTGATATTTTCCAATTATCGAATAGGTCCAACAACATTGGATTTATTTGATATTCTTTTTGATACTATCGACCAATTCATACATGGTATGAAAAATGTCAGCAAATATTTATTGGCCTAGACCTAGTGACATATGTAAAAAATTTACAATGGACATAAGCGAATAACCATAAATTCAAAGAAGCAACATGTTCTCTGTAACTAACTTCATCACGTGTCTAGTTATGAGTGGTAACAAAACCTGAGAAAAAAGAAGTATTGTTATTGTATATATCAAATGTATACTCTTCTTTAGTATAGGAATTAATAACACAACCATCATATCAAAGGCTAGTAAGAGTTAAGATATCAAAGAGTATCTGACCCATCATCTCAAATGCAGCACAAAAAGAATTGGTAGTCCTACTCCTAAAATAAGAAGAAGTTGCTATGAAACAAGATTACAATTTTACAATGATATGAGATAATTGAATAAAATAAAATAAAATATAAAATCCTTATCTCCATGAAAAAGGAACCATAACGTTTATAAACCCTATTCAACCATTTAATATACCTAGAAAATAAAGCATGTGGGGGAACTTTATTGAAAAGGGATACGTAACTGTAGGGCGAAAGAAAGTCCTCGAAATGGTTGGACTCATTGCATTAAAAGTACGATGAATGAAATAAATTACCATACTTGGATTCCACAAATAATCTCCTATCAACACCAATAAGGAAAAGCATGATGAAGGGAATCAATTCTTGATAGAGAAGTAGAATTCAAAAAGGGGAAATGAAGGATGTTTATAGGCCAAACGATGAAACAAGTAGTTGCAAGTTCCCAAAAGGTAGGTGATGATGACAATATTTAGACGTAAGATTGAAAGACGACATTATTTTAAGGTGGTTGGGCATAAGTTGTGTGTTTCCTTCTTCACCAGCACTACATACTCAACCTTTTCGTGAATTGGTTCGATGGGTTAAAGGGGTAAAGGATAAGCTTAGTGTTATTTGGCTAGTGTGTATTTGGAGTATATGGAAAACTCAAAATAATGTGATTTTTGAATGTAAATATTTTTCTTGCTGCTCATTTGATTGATCAAGTTCAACTATGGTCGTGGTGGCATGGCAAGGAAAGAAAAATCTTAATTTCCTATATAGTATTTTTCTCTTTCATGTGAGTGGTGGTTTGGCCATGTATCGAATTCTTTTTTGAGACACATCTTTTAACATTGTTTGTTAGTAGTAATATAATATTTTATCTTTCCAAAAAAAAAAATTAAAAACTAAAATATAAAATAATATAATTTATATTTTTTATTAAAGTTATAATTTTGAGGGCCAAAACCGTGCTACATGCATTCTATTTTATTTTTTAAATACATAGTTGTGTGCGTTTCAACACTCGGTGCGTTTCCGAGAGCTTAGGTTTAGGAAATGCATTTTTTTTTAAAAACAACCATTCCAATTATAAACCTATAAGCTTTAATCCAACCAAACCATAATCGTGTGTTGCCAAGCCCTTAGTTGGCCCTTCCTATATATGCACCATTTTTCTAAGGCTTTTGGCCCTAAAAAAAGTCAGTCTTTCTTGTAGTGGAGATGATGAATTAAACGAGTTTCATATCATTGGAGTTCACCATAATATCAAAATCTTTTAAACTGAAGATGCCACCAATAAGGGGAAAGCATCTTTTGACACAAGCCCATTGGTCGAGTTGTTGTATTCGACAGATTTAATGCCACATCAGTTTTCTCAGAATCAGGAATAAAAGCCAATAAAATCTTCCGACACAAAAAATTAGTCTGTATAATGTTATTAGTGGGATTGGAAGGGTCATATTTTCCAATGACTAAATAGGTCCAACAACATTGGATTTGATATCATTTTTTATACTATCAATAAATTCATACATAGTATGAAAAAAGGCAACAAATATGTATTGGCCTAGAGCTAGTTTTGTTCCCTATGAAAATTTACGACCATAAGCAAACAACCATAAATTCAGAAAAGCAATATGCTTTTTGTCGCTAACTTCATCATGTGTTTAGTTATGAGTGGTGACAAAATAAGAGAAAAAAGAAACATTGTGATCGTAAATATCAAAGGAATACTCTTCTTTGTATAGGAATTAATAACACAACCATCAGATCAAAGGTCAATAAGAGTCGAAATGTCAAATAGTATCAGACTCATCATCTTAAATGGAGCATAATAAGAATTAGTAGTCCTACTCCATAAGCAAGAAGCAACTGCTACTAAACATGATTATGCTTTTACAGTTACACGAGATAATTAAATAAAATAAAAAATTGTTGTCTCCTTAAAAAAGGAACTATATGGTTTCTAAACCTTGTTCTATCATTTAATATACCTAGAATTGAAAGTCGGTGAGAAACTATATTCAAAAAAGATACATACATGTAGTTGCATGTTCCTAAAAGGTAGATGATGGTGACACTATTTCAATGCAAGATTCAAAGATGGAATCATTTTTTGTGAAAAGTTCCCAAACGTTAAATGGTGCCATGTGGATACTTCGGACGAAGAGAACAAATTTTGGTCTTCTCAATCGACAAGAAACTACAAAAATTCGGGGGACCTATGTTAATGGAAAAAATTTCAAAGTGAAAGCCAACGTATTATGACCATGGTTACAAAACAAAGTTTTAAGAAAAGCCATGAAAGAATTTCATGGGAATATCGATGTAGTTAACAATACCACATGAAAAGACAATCGAAGAGGCCAGAAATCAAGAAAGTTCATACGATCAAAATGATTAGGTCGATGCCTCACTATTTGACAGTGTGTTGGCCTTTGACCAATAGACTTGAAATTTAGTTCAACAAAAGTAACTACCACAAACGTGGTGTGTCACTAAAGAGACAATTACTTTTCTATAAATAGCATATCCTATAAAATACTTCAAGTCAGATATCTAGATATTGAAGCCCACTCGTAGAGAAAAAACAAATTCAAGCTTGCAATACCATTAAACATGTCGTCTAATGTCTATGAATTCATTTAAATTTCTAGCAAATTAACCTTTAGATTTCATTGATTTATCTTACTATCAACCTTTAAATTTCTATCATTTCTTTTCATTGCAATTTTCTTTAGTAGACATTTTTTTAATGCTTTCATTTGCATTCTATCAATTTATCTAATTTCATTTACTTTCACGAAATTTAATTATCTATTTTGAAGTCTTTAATTTTCTGTCATTTTAATTAAAAGGTTGACCTAAACAGAATAGAATTGTGTTGATATTTTACTAACCTAAACAATCTCCAAATGTTTTAATCGAAACTCCACGGGATTCGAAACTTCGACAGCACAATGGTAGTATTAAGTCTTGAGTTGGAATTGACGAATTGGGGTAGGATATAGTGAGAAATGGAGTGGGAGAATTTTTTGTTGTGGTGGAGCAGAGTAAGAGCAACGGTGAATGGAAAAATGGTTTGGTAGCCTATTTATAGGTGTTGATCCTATCAAATTCGTTTAGAGAGTTTCTCATTGGTTTAACATGTGGCCATGCTAACCCTTGACTTGACACGTAGATCCAATATTCTCAATTGCTCCAAGTTTCAGGACATAACAAGATCTTCGGATTTGTATGATGTTAAATTCAGACCGCACCAAAGTAAAATTATCAAGATTTAACATTAAAACGAATTTGTTGGTCAAAGAGTTATGACAAGTTACTTTAGACTTTTTTT
The DNA here is from genome assembly GCA_037974755.1 of Cicer yamashitae. Lineage (NCBI taxonomy): Eukaryota > Viridiplantae > Streptophyta > Magnoliopsida > Fabales > Fabaceae > Cicer > Cicer yamashitae. The sequence goes on from JBBPBQ010000003.1 coordinate 33,503,234, forward strand.
GAGAGAATAAATAAACCCAAGTATTGTATGTCCATGCATGAGAATAACACGAGGGAGTAAACAACAATAGCCATCACAAATTAAATAATTAGTTGAAGATAATCAATAATGGAAAATAGCGGGCCTACCAAAATAAAGGACAAAAAGTAGGACGAAACTCAAAGCAAATAGAATTGTCACCACTAAAGTGATGATAGTGGCCAAAGTTTAGCGGTTAATAGAATGAATTAATTGAAGTGTTTTGAATTCATTTGTGGTTTGTGGCTAGAATGAAGACTTCAAAGTTTGTCAAAAACTAATAAAGATATCATCAAACCCATATAGAGATGTGATGTTCATTAAGTCCGAAGCATTTAGTATGAGTTATACATTGTTATGAGCAACTACAATATAAAAGTTTTAAAAGTTAACGTTTGATTACTAAGCCCGAAGGGCCTTCTCATTTGAGTGCCCCAATTTTAACAAAGATCTATCGTAGACATTTTGTAATTAATTAATACTACTAGGTAGCTGACTAAATAAAGTTAGGTAACACAGTAGAATTTAAGCAGCAGGAGCATAGTCATAACCGCTGTCGTCATCATCATCACCTTCTTTGTATGCAACTTGTGTCGAATCTCCATTCCCAGTGTGATGATCTTCCTCAATAGCTAGAGATGTATAACCAAACCAATCACCTTCAACTTCACCTTCACAGCATAAATGCTTAATCCAGCTCGAAGATATGGCCACGAAAATGGATGTCATTTTTGTTGAGAATGAAGAAATGTGAGTTGAAAAGAAGATAATGGAATTAGCTAGGAGATGCTAAGGTATAATTTGTGTTGTGTTTGAGTAAATGGTTAGAGAGAGTTGGTGTTTATATAACAAGAAGAGAAGTTGTTGGAGTTGTTATGGCACAAGCAACCCCACTCAAGGAGTGTTGATTTCAGCTTAAAGGTGTGAGCATCACTCTCTCGATGCCTGCATTGCATGTGTAATGCTGCCTTTTCCAGCCACATATTGCAAAACCTCTTTACATTTCAGCTTACATTGGAAAAACACGGTTCTATTGGAGAGTAAAAACTATAATATAAAAATAAAAGCGTAGAATCTTTCCGTGGATGCATGTTTAATAGATATGAAGTCTCAGGAATAGAATGTGCGACTAGTGTAGTGGATTACCGATCACATAGCCTTGGAATCTTAATTTAACGCTCCCTTGGTAAAGTCGATGCTTAAATTAGCAAAGCTTAATTAATTACCGATCACATAGCCTTGGAATCTTAATTTAACGCTCCCTTGGTAAAGTCGATGCTTAAATTAATAGTTAAATTAATTCTTTTTTAAATCATTTTCTATTATTTAGAAAATTATAATAATTAAATATTATTTATGCTAAATGCCTGTAAAATAAATTTTAATTTTATTTGAATTTTTATTACTTAGAATAATAAATATTGAATAACTTTATGTCAACAAATAGTTCTTTAATACATAAATATGATCATTAATTTATTGCTTTAGAGCACAAATGTACCAAAACACTTTAATTTATGAATGTACCATAGAAGGTCCTTATGTTAAACTATGTTTTTAGTCGTGTAAATATATTACTTTTTAATTTTAGTATATGTTAAACTAAATATATTTTTGTTTTTTTTCCTTGCAAAGTAAATATACATTTTTGGTGAATTCCATAATATATCACTTTTATAAGTGGTCCACCATGAACCCATAATTTAAAATCATCGAAAATTCTAACAGTCGATAATACTCTTCAAAAGTAATAGCACATGACACTCATCTTTACGGAAAAAACATTAATATGATTAATGTTGATTCAATACGGTATACATATTTTTTTTTTCATTATATTTATCAAATCAGTATCATTTAAGTCATTATATCTTAGTTATGAAAATGACTGATAGCGTTTCAGCAAGTGTACTGAATCGTTGCAAATATTATTAAAGTGTCGAACTCAAAAACCGTGTTACACTATCGAATTATAGTTAATTACTAAAATTGAACAAAAGGTTTCCCAATTGAATGAATAATTGTCAAACTAACAAGAGTAATAATATTAAACTTTTATAATGAGTGTCAGGGATGAGTTTCACTTTGAATCCAACCTTGGTTTCTAATTCCATCATAAGTAATAATTCCTCTATTGAATTATTACCGAATTCTCTTTACTATTCTTGCTCTAATTCGTTAGATGCAAAACCTTTAATTCCAAGGTAATCCCAAATGCCTTAGTGGATTTATGATTAGAATTAAGCTTAAATGTTCAAGAATTCTCGTATTTATCTATTGCCTTTGCAAATATCTTAATTGGTTTCACGCATCTGCATCTATTCACATATTACAAAGTCATGAATTTCTCATCTCAAACATTCGTAAAGTGCACTTTCATTTCAAAATATGAATCCTAAATCATTTTAAAGGTGATCAACAAAAAAAAGTATTAAGCACAGAGATGAAAAAAATAATTCAATAGATTCATTGAAATAATCAAAAATCAAATCACATATTTTTCAGCGTCGTTGACTCTATTAGGGTCTTTGACTTCTTCAGAGCCGTTGACTTTTGTTGGAACCAAGTTGGTCCCTCGAACAATTCTTTGTGTGTTTTGATGTTAACAAAGGTATTTTGTGAGAAAAATTTATTGCACTAATGGCTTCATTAACTAGGTAGAAATTAGAACAGGAAATTCAGAGGAGACGACCAAAGGATACCACTAGAGGATACCACCAGAGGATACAACCATAGGATATCACTAGAGGAAGTCATTAGAGGAAGTAAAAAGGTCAGAGGAAAATAAATCAAATTAGTCAAATCCACATGCTAGAAAAGTTCACGCTTCTGACTTTGATAGCGTGCCTCTGGAGAATTATGTGCCTCTAAAGACTCTACTTCTGCCTCTCAAGATTCAGCCTGCCTCTGAAGAAGTATGTGCCTTTAAAGGCTCTACATGCCTCTGATGAATAATAGCTATAACATGCCTCTTATTAATAGTAACTTCAGCATGGTTATGATGATAGTAACTTCAGCATGCCTCTGATGAAGAGTAACTTCAGCATGCCTCTGATGAACAATAACTGTAGGATGCCTCTGATGAAAAATTTATGTAGGATACCTCTAATGAATAGTAACTTTAGCATGCCTCTGAAGTCTGAAGCCACTATTCAAGTCTACATCTGAACGATATATTCAGTTGACTCTCAAGACTGCAACTCGTTCCAATCTCTTGTAACCCAGCCCAATAGTGGCTTTAGTTTACCTCTAACAATCTGTAGGTTTAAAATTGTGTAGAGAATATTTGACTTGTTGAGTCAAGGTGCGATTTTCCTCCATAAGTCTGTAGGTTCATATTGTTTTGAGAAGATTAACTTGTAGGGTCAGGTGTTGTTGTAATTCCAGTTTTTGAATTAGTGGATAAATCCTTCTATGTGACGGGACTAGACATATCTACCAACTTGGTCGTGAACAAGGATAAAATCTGGTGTGTTATTTTTATCTTTGCTCTGTCTATTTACTGCAACCTCTAATTAGTCCAAATAGTTAAGTCATCAAACTATAATCCGAATTAAAATTAAGAAAATAATTTTAAAATTCGACAAAAACAACTCACCCCTTCTCGTGTTTGCGCACCTTTAATTAGCATTGGAGCTCGGTCTCAAGGCTGAGCACTTAACAGTGTTTGAGGAAAGATCCAAGGATTCAACATGTCTAGATTCAGTAAAGAAGCTGCTTGAGGAAATATCAACAGACCTCTTCTATTTGATGGCGAACGTTTTGAGTACTGGAAGGACAGGCTGAGGAGTTTCTTTATTTCACAAGATCCTGAACTTTGGGACTTGGTTGAAGATGGTTACACTGCTCCAACAAAAGAAGATGGTACTAAAATTCAATGAAAAGAGATGAATATTGATCAGAAGAAGATGTACCAGAAGTCCAGATCATTCATGATAAATGCAATCACTTTCAAGGAGTTTGACAAGTGCACCAACAAGGAAATAACAAAAACCAAGGCCAGAAAAGGATATACATTCACCAGACCAAGTATACAAAAGAGTTTCTTAAGAAGTTTAATATGAATGATAGCAAACCTATGGCTACAATAATGATTCCCACTCGCTCACTTGTCCAAGAAGAATCAGGAAAGAAATTTAACCAGAAAACATACAGAGGAATTATATGGTCACTTCTATATCTTACTACTTTCTGATATGATATTTTATTTATTGTGTGGGTGTGTGCCAGATTTCACGCTGATCCAGGGGAATCCCACTTAAATGTTGTTAAAAGGATCCTTAGATACTTGAAAAGTACTTCTAACCTTGGTTTTTTCTATAAATTGTCAACTGAGTACAGGTTAGTAGGATATTGTGATGTTGACTATGCTGGAGACAATCTTGAAAGAAAAAGCACCAATGGAAACTGCACTTTTATAGGTGAAAATTTGATCTCTTGATCAAGCAAAAGACAAAACACAATTGCAATGTCAATAGTAGAAGCTGAGTATATTTCAACAGCAAGATGCAGCTCTCAACTACTATGGATGAAACATCAATTGGAAGACTACCAAATAATTGAGAGTAATATTCCCATATTATGTGATAGTACATCTGCTATTCGTCTAACTTAAAATCCAATTCTACATTCTAGGGCTAAACACATAGAAATAAAATATCACTTTATTAAGGACTATGTTCAAAAAGGTGTGTTAAATATCCAATTTATAGACACTGAACATCAATGGGCTAACATATTCACTAAACCTCTAGCTGAAGAAAGATTTGAATTTATTAAGAAGAATCTGAACCTAATATTTATATAAGATTAATGTTCTGATCTATATTCGTTTGATGCTTCGATTGTTATATGTTCATAGGAGTTTAAACTTAAATATATGTACGTTTCCAGGCTTAACTTTGATCTACTGAATGATGTTAACTCATTAGTCCATTGCCATTCAAATTTCTATTATTTTTGTCTAACGACAAAAGGGGGAGAAAGAGATTTGAGAACAATTTAAATTGTCTAATGTTAACATATTTGGCGAAGATAGAATATGCATGTGGGGAGAAAAAGGGGAAGTATAACTGCTCTGAGTTAGAGGGAGCCTTGTGTTAGATGGAGCCATGTCTGTTTGATTATTTGCATGCTGGTGTATTTGCATGTTCTTTTATTTACATGTTTGTTTTGCTTGTAGTTTGACATTATTTTTGTTTAAATAAATTGTTGTCAAAAGTATTGTTTTGTCACCATCAAAAAGGGGGAGATTGTTGGAACCAAGTTGGTCCTTCAAACAATTCCTTGTATGTTTTGATGTTAACAAAGGTATTTTGTGAGAACAATTTATTGCACTAAAGGCTTCATTAAGTATGCAGAAATTAGAACAGGAAAATCAAAGGAAACGACCACAGGATACCACCAGAGGAAGTCACCTAAGGAAGTAAGAAGGTCATAGGAAAAGAAATCAAATCAGTCAAATCCACGCGCTAAAAAAGTTCGCACATCTGCCTCTAATAGCGTGTCTCTGAATACTCTACGTTTTCCTTTGAAGATTCAGCGTGCCTCTAAAGAATTAGGTGCTTTTGAAGACTCAGCGTGCCTCTTATGAACAATAACTTTAGCATGCCTCTAATGAACAGTAACTTCAGCATGCCTCTAATGGTTAGTAACTTCAGCATGCCTTTGATGAACAATAACTTTAGCATGCCTCTGATGAACTGTAGGATGGCTCTAATGAATAGTAACTTCATCATGCCTCTGATGAACAATAACTATAGCATGCCTCTAATGAACAGTAACTTCAATGAACAATACCTTCAGCATGCATTTGATGAACAATAACTTTAGCATGCCTTTGATGAACAGAAACTGTAGGATGCCTCTGATGAACAATTCCTGTAGGATGCCTCTGACGAATAGTAACTTCAGCATGCCTCTGATGAACAGTATTTTTTAGCATGCCTCTAAAGTCTGAATCCACTGTTCAAGTCTGCATCTGGAGAATATATTCCATAAACTCTGAAGACTGCAACTTGTTCCAAAGTGCTTCCTCTGATACGCAACACACTGTGAAGTTGCAATAACTCTAATAATGCAATAAATGTGAAGTTGTCCATGCCACTAATTCTACGTCACGCAGTTTTGCCTCTGACAGAATTATTCAAGAAACGCAACATGTGACTCCAACAATCAAGTCAATGATTCTGATAGAGAAAAGTAAACAACTTTAATGGAAGATCAAATGCTCTAATAGATTGAGCAACATACTGAATTAGACTTAGCCATATCCTTACTTCTAAAGGTCCAGAATTGTTCCCTCCCAAATCAAATCAAGCGTATGAAGCAAGACCTACGTGAATCAATCTGAACAAATACCAAGGATATCTATCTATAAGAATTGCTCGGATGAGATTGGGAAATAAAAAATTGCCTAACGGTCATATTTTCAAAACATATAATTCCGAACTATATTTGGAAGAAATATTTGTTGATAAAGCAAGAATGAAGATACGATTTAGAATTCACAAAGGACTAAACTGAAGCCTTAATTTTAACTATAAATAGATACTCAAGGTTGGATAAAAATTCACAAACTCACAAGGTCATAAATCCTGAAAACCAAAGTTATTCAGAAAACCTTAAGACCTCAATATTTTCTAAGTGTTTATAGTTTTAAGGATTTAAGTTCTAGCAACGCACTCGTTCAAAGTAAACTACTCTAAGTGTTGGAAAAATATTATATCAAATATGCTTAGTAGAAGCCAAACCAGACCAATTTCCAATCTCTTGTAATCTAGCCCAGTAATGGCTTATGTTTGCCTCTAAAAATATGTAGGTTTCAGGTTGGGTAGAGAAGACTTGACTTGTAGGGTCAATGTGTGGTTTCCCTCAAAAAGTCTGTAGGTTTGGGTTTTTTTGAGAAGGATTACTTGTAGGTCCAGGTGTTGTTGTAATTCAAGTTTTGGAATTAGTGGATAAATCCTTATGTGTGAGGGGACTGGACATAGCTACCAAATTGGTGGTGAACAAGGATAAAATCTGGTGTGTTATTTTTACCTTCGCTCTGTTTGTTTACTGCAACCCCTGATTAGTCCAAACAGTTAGGTCACCAAACCAGAATCAGAATTAAAATTAAGAAAAGAATTTTAAAATAAGACAAACACAATTCAACCCCACCCCTTTTCTCATATTTACGCACCTTCAACTTTATCAAAGGCGTTGACTTTCTTTAGAGGTAGAGAAATTAGACGCTTGATGTAGTCATCGGAGGCAGCTTAGTCTGACGTTTGCTTGCATCTCCGGAGGCAACTAAGTCAGACGCTTGTTTGCTTCTTCAGAGGAAACTGAGTCAATCGCTTGCTTGCTTCTTCAGAGGCAATTGAGTTAGACACTTGTTTTCTTCTTATGAAGTGCGTATCACTCGATTTAGAAATGTAAAGCATAGAAGCGGAGTCTTAGTGTTTCTTTGTATGATCTGACAATCAGAGGATATAGCCTAATATCCTACACAAATAATTGATCTTAGAACTACACACTTAATTAAAACGTTAGTGCATTAAATTGTTCCCACAAAATACCCTTTGTTATTATCAAAACAAGATTATGAATTATTCTTTAAACCTTCTTGGTTCTAAAAAAGCAATCAAGCAAGTAATGATTTTTTACCGGAAGTATGTATTAATTAGGAAGGTTCAAGAAGTAAGTCTAGAGTTCTCTAATTGTACCTATAAATACCTTTTTGTACTTAACATTTAAAATCAAGCAAGTAGTAAGTTTTTATTAGAAACACTTCCCTTCCTCTAATATTAACATCTACTTATAAGAGATGACATCTGTTAAAAGAAAATAACTACGACGAAATTGTTTTTATGACGTAAATTAATTCTATAATTAAAATAATCAAATTTAATATTCTTAACTTAAAAAAATATTTGACTGAATTGCAGTTTTGGTCCTCCTATTTTCACCAATTTAGATATTAGTTCCCCTATTTTAAAATCCAATAATTTTGGTTTCTCCCTAGGATTTTTCAAGTAAAAAAATTCCAATGTTACACGTTTTAAACGTTGTTACATATGCTATGATGATGTTAAATGGTTAATACCCATGAAATTGCAATCAAACCCTTTAAAAACTTCAGTTTCAACTTCTGAAATTACTGATTTTTTAATTTAAGGCTTAATTGCAATTTTAGATCCTCTATTTTTAATGATTCACGAAATTGGTCCCCCTATTTTAAAAGTCGACAGTTTTGATCCCACTTCTTGATTTTTTAACTAAAAAATAATAATAACGTGGGATGCTTTCAATAATGTGACATATAATATGATGATGTAGAATGATTAAAACCCATGAAATTGGAATAAAACGATGTAAAAACTTATCTTTCAACTTCAAAAAATTTCATATTTTTAATTTGATTAATGACATATGAATAATTAATGCATCTACATGGTTCTATATCATACAATTGTATGTCACGTCATTTAAAATATATCAAATCCTCATAAGATCAAGTTAATTGTATAGATTCTTATGTCATATCCTCTGGTGACAAGACAAAGACAAAGGAACAACAAGACTCCGCTTCACTCCGTTTGTCTAATTCAGGTGCAAGCGCTTTAACATGCGTCTCTAGTGGCGCGAGCGACGCTCTGCCTTGGCTGACTCCAATAATGCAAGCAATGCTCTAGTTCTGGTGACTTTTGAAATACATGATATGTTATGTTTTAGTTACCTCTAGTGAACGCAACCTTGCTCTATTCATCTGCCTCTGATAAGCTTGACTAGCAAGTGATCGTCTGCCTTTGATAATCACATCATCACTTCAAACATCTGATTATTTAACTTTGATTTGTGTTGTATGATTTGATGAAAGTCAACACTCCGATGAAAATCAACGCTCCAAAGAAGACAAAGCATTTGCACATCCTTTGGTGAACATCCTGAATCTGCTACTTGTCTGAAAATCCTAGAGGCATGCTCTAATCATCGTATCCTCTGCTTCCCAATCGTTTTACCAAGATACGCTGAATCAATTACAAGGAATTGTTTTGGAAAGTTTCTATGGAAAATCAATCTCAAAAGATACAATACGAAACTTCATGAATCATGTTGATTTCTTGCAATTACGACAATAACCATAAACCCTAATTGATCTATATAAAAGGACATGCATTCCTCTCTAGAAAGATAAGAAACGTACAAGCTATAAGCACATCTACGCTCTTGCTCGTAATCATTCATTTTACTTTAGTCCTGAGAAAAGTTTATGAAATAACAAATTCGTAAACACTATTCGCGGGAGTTTTTTCAGAAAAACCTAAACCTATTCTTTTATAATCTAGCCCAGTAGTGGTTGCCTTCCTCAACAACTTGAATGTACTAAGCTAGAAGATTGAGAAGACTTGAACACAATTAGTTTGACAAGTAAGTGTTCAGTTGAAGAGATTGGACGTAGTTGCCGTGTTGGTGGTGAACCAAGATATACAGTGCAGCATATTCATCATTCTAGTGTTCTCTCCATTCTCCAAATTTGCAAAAGAAAATGGAATCCTCAATTTTATCTTCGCCTCTCTTTAATCACTCAAATCTTTTGGATGATTTGGAAATCTAGAAATAATGTGAGGTTTAACTCTATTAGTCTTAACTTTAGAGGGTTAAAATATGACTAGAGGGGCAGTTTCTCTTTCTTCTAATTTTTCGAAAAGTAGCATACATTCTTCAATTAAAGAATTCCATTTCAAAATTTTGTAAAGGCAACTGTCATCCTCTTTCTGATCCAATTATTATCCTTGTTCATTGGATGTCTCCTCCTTTTAGCTTGAATATATGTAATTTCTGATTGGACTTTGAGAGGTACGCATGATGTTTTAGCTTGTGGTGGTTTGTTTAGAAATTGCAATGGTGATGTTTTTGGTGGTTTTGCTGTTAATCTAGGCGTTTCCACTTCTTTCAAAACTGAATTGGTTGGTGTTATGATTGCTATTGAAAATTCTTATGAGTTGGGTTGGTTTCATTTCTAGTTAGAATATGACTTTCTTCTAACTATTATAGTTTTTAGTGACTTTTCTTTGGTTCCTTGGCGTCTAAGAAATAGATGAATGAATAGCTTAAACATCATTAGAACATTTCATTTTAGAATGTCTTAACATTTACAGGGAAGACAGCACTTGTACATATAAATTGGCTGATAATGGTTTTCAAATTGTGGACTTCATTTGGTGAGATTCTTTACCAAACTGCATTAAGAAATACTTTTTTTAGAAATAGAAGTGATCTTCCACACTATAGATTTAGATGATGTTTCTCTACCATTGTATGGATTTTGGTTTTGTTGCTAATTGTGTTCTTCAATTGCGCCATATTTTCATTCACCAGGTTTTATCGCTATGAGTTTTCTTGATAAGATTTTTAATAAGACAGTTGTATAAAATCTTTGTTTTATCTTGAATTTTGACCTAGTCCTCCTAAGACTTTTGTTATTTCCCTTTATTTTGATCAATATAATTATTAAGGTGTTGTAGATAATATGTGGTAATTTTAAAGTGCCAACATATTTGATATTTAATATATCAAAGTTGTCATGCGATGCATTCAAATTTTTTCATAGAAAAAAACTATCAGAATTAAAAAGTAATTATTATAAATGAAGCATTTCCCTTGTGTGAATGTCATATATAAACCGAGGAAGCTAAAGAATAAATGAAAACTTTCTGTACATTACTATTCTTTCACAATTTGGTGAGTACACAACTAATGAACATGTACCTTCTTCGTCCTTATATTTTTAACATGCTTATTTTTGGTTCCAAACATCTCTCCTTGAACTTCAACCTGAAGAGAATTTATAATAATATCAAGATGGAAAATCTCCTGTTTACTTACTGAAAATATTTTTTTTTATTTTTATATTTTAAATATTATATTAGTTTTATTTGCTAACAAGGAATAAAGAGACTCTTAAAATCAACAATTATCTGCATTTTTCAAAACCGTGAAAAAGTCCCAAAAAAAATGTTTCACTTTAAGAGTTTGCATCTTCTTAGAGTCTACATCCCCAACTAACATATCATTTTCTCTCCATCACAATGTTTCACTTCAAAAGGCTGCATCTCCATAGAAGCAAGTTAAAATGAATGCATATTTTAAAAATAAAACCAAAAATTATTTTCACAGACTAAATTGTCATGAATTTTGGCTTTATGCCCTTTTCTTCATTGTATTCCACTATAAATAATAGTCTCCACATTTACATCAATTTACAACTCTTAATTACAAATATTATGTTACCTGATTTATCTAACCTAATAAGGAAAGGTAAATATATATAATTAAGGAAACAAAACATTATTTGATTAACATCTCCTCTCAAATTGATGCGGCTGGTCAAGACGCATCAATTTACTAACAAAAAACAGATGACGTAGATGAAACACGACTTTGGTAAGAATATCTACAACTTGCAATTGAGTGTTGATATGAGGAAGTGAAATAACGGGATCATCGTAGGCCTCACGAATCAAATGATAATCCACTTGGATATGTTTTATGCGCTCATGGTTAATTGGATTGGCAACAATCTATATTGCACTTGTATTGTCCGCATAGAGAGGTGTGCTCTCGATTTTGGGGAAATCAAGCTCGGCCAAAAAAGACCACGAAGCCAAATTACTTCAGAACACACAATAGACACATCGAAATATTTAAATTCAGTGGAGGACTTAGAGACTCGTGTTTGCTTTCTTACTCTTCCAAGAAATCAATGCATAACCAAGAAACATGCATCAACTGGTGAGATATCTGCAAGTATAAGGACATCCTGCCCAATTAGCATCGCTATAAGCAGTCCATTTAGGAACTTTCCCAGTAAGAAAGAATAGACCTCATTGAGATGTGCCTTTTAAGTATCGAATAATGCAACGAAAAACAGCCAAATGAAGGCGGCGAGGTGAGTGTATAAATTGACTTGTTGAACAACAAAGGACATATCAGAGCGTCTAATAGTCAAGTAATTAAGACTTTAGATGAGCTAACAATATATCGAAGGATCAGGGCAGAAGATCAACATCGTCATGATGGTATTTAACATCCAAAGGAGTGTCTATTGGATTGGAAGATTGAAGACCGACCGAAGATATTATATCGTTAGTGTACTTATGTTGATGTAGAAAGATTGAAGCCCTTTGAGGTATAATGAACCTAAAGACCAAGAAAATAGTGCTAATTACCAAGATCTTTCCTATGAAATGAGCCTTGTAACTTATGTTTAAGTTGTTGTATAGCAGCATGGTTCGAACCTATAATGACCATATCATAAACATAGAGAAGGTAAAAAACAATACTAGTGGGTGTTAGATGAATGAAGAGAGAGGAGTCATATTGACTTTACATAAAGGAAAACCCAAAAAGAGTGAAGCGGAGTTTCTCACACCAAGCTCGGAGAGCTGATTTTAAACCATATAATGATCTTTTATGCTTACATACACCCTTAGATGAAGAAAATATACCAGGAGGACAAATCATATAAATATCCTCATTCAGATCACCATGAAGAAATGTACTCCTTAACTCCATTTGATGAAGAAACCAGCCATTAGCAGCAACAATAGAAAGTGCAGTTCGAACAATAGTCATGTTGGCCATAAGCTTTCATCACAACCAATACCATGTTCTTGCTTATTCCCTAAGGAAACCAAACAAACCTTATAGCGATTGAAAAAACCATCATAATTTAGTTTAACATAACACACCCATTTGCAACCTATGGTTTTGACATCAAGAGGACAAGAGACAATATCCCATGTAAAATTTTCTTGAAGAATCTAAAGTTCATCTAGCATTGCTTTTATCCAACACACAACCTTAATTGCATGTGAGTAACATGTAGGAATAGATTTTCCAAATAGAGTAGTAGAAAGAGAAGTATGTGAGGAATTATACATTTCTGGTGAATATCTATTAGATGGATGAATCACTCTCACAGAGCAATGTAGCACCAGTGGCTTAGGTTTAGGTAACAGATTAGCATTAGGAAGGGGCGCACGAGCCTATTATCTAAGCCGTTTGACATAAACATGACCTGGTTTAAAACGTTCTATATATTTAGCCAAACAAAAAAGTCGAGAAGAGTAACCACATCATTAGCAGCAGAAGAAAGATAAGGAAACATACATTGATTGTAGAAAGTCAAAGTCAGAAAAATACTTTCATGTTTTATTACTACAGCCTTAAGTTGTTTATATTGAAAAAGAAATTACAATAATAATAATGAGTAATAATGACAAAATTATAAAATAAAAATAAACGGAATAATATAAAATAAAAGAAAATTAAATCTGATTTTCCTTGAATCTTCAACACCCCCCCCCAACCTAAGTTTGTGCATAGATATTTCTCATTCCCAACATGGCTATAAGTCGCTCAAAATTAAAAGTGGCGGTCAATCTCAATGTCCTTGGTTTTATCATGTTGCACAGGATTGTGAGCTATACTTATTGTCGCTTTGCTATCATAGAACAGTTTTAAGGGTGAGTCAATTTTCACTTTCAATTCTTCAAAGAGTTTATAAATTCACAAAAGTTCACAGATTCCATGAGCCATTGATCTGAATTCAGCTTATGCACGGCTTCGAGCAACAACACCTTGTTTCTTACTTCTCCAAACATAGACACAATATCCAATAGTAGTTTTTGTATCATTAATTGATCATGTCCAATCAACACATGTAAATATAGATACTTCTCTGTCACTGGTTTTCTTGAGTACAAACCCTTTCCATGATTGGATTTTAAGTACCTTAAGATCCGATAAACTTCCTTCAAGTGTTCTTCATACGAAGAATGCATGAATTGACTTACAACACTCACAGATAAAGCACTGTCAGGTCTCTTGTGTGCTAGATAAATAAGTTTGTCAACCAACCTCTAGTATCTTCTAATATCAACAGGAACACTGCCTTTCTCCTAAAGTTTTAATTCCATAGGAGTATCTGTTGATCTACACCCATTCATCTCGATTTCCTCCAAGAGATCTAGGATGTATTTTCTTTGAGAAACAACAATTCCCTACCTTTGAGCAAGCAACCTCCATACCAAGAAAATATTTAAGTGAACCTAAATATTTGATCTCAAATTCTTTTGCCAAATTTTTCTTCAATCTTTTCATCTCAAACATATCATCTCCTGTGAGAATAATATCATCTACATATACAATTAAAATTGCAATCTTACCATATTAGAGAACTCCATGAACATAGTATGGTCTGATTGTCCCTACATATATCATTTCCTTTTAATTGACAAAGTGAAATTTTCAAACCAAGTCCTTGGGGATTGCTTGCGACCATAAATGGATTTTTGCATTTTGCAAAGATTTGAACCAAACTTGTCTTTAAAGCCAGGAGGGCTATCCATATATACTTCCTCCTCCAAATCACCATTCTGAAAAATCATTTTGAACATCAATTCCATTAAGAGACCAACCTAAAAATTCACCGCCAAAGAAGATAGAACTCTAATTGTATTTAATTTGGCAATAGGGGCAAAAGTCTTTGAGTAATCTATGTCATATATTTGAGTAAACCCTTTAGAAACCAAGCGTGTCTTGTATCTTTCAACTATGTTATAAGAATTATATTTTACAGTAGATACCAATTTATAGCCCACAATATTCTTTCATGTTGGTAAAATAATGACTCTCAAGAGCTCTCATCTCCTCAAGAACAAATTCCTTCCACTTTGGAATTTTTAGAATCTCCTGTACATTTTTTAGAATTTCTATAGGATACAACTGACAGGTAAATGCAGCAAATGAAAAAGACAATTTTGAGTATGACACATAATTAGACAAATGATGTTTAGTGCATGATCTAACAAGTTTCCAGATTGCAATATAAAGATCTATATCAGGATACTCAACGTGACATTTAAGACTAGAAGAAGATTTACATGTATCAAAATGATGTGTTGGATTATTTATCAAAATCTTGGAAGGGTTGGAGAATGAGTCTTTTATTTCTCTCTTTATGGTTTCTTCTTTCAAACACATTTCCTTTCCAAGTAACATCACTAGTCTTTGTGTCTCCATATCTAAGTCATTATGTTGTGGCATTTCAGGTTGTCCTTCATTATTATCGATATAGAGTTTGTTCATTGTGATTTTGATTTGAAATTGTTGCCCATAATCAGTTGGAACCTCATTCATAAGTAGATTGAGTTTCAATATGAATTCTTGGGCATTTTCTTTTGGTGCATCAATATAAGTCTCAAAATTTTGTGACAACACTATATCACCTAAAGTAATAATATTTTCAAAAGATTAATCTTACTTAAAGTCCCCCTAAAGATTAATGTCATTAAAAAAAAAATTGTTTTTCAAGAAAAGTAACATCTATGGTTACAAAAACTCTTTTTTATCTTGGTTCAAAACGCTTATACCCCTTTTAAGTTGGAGACTAACCAGTAAAAACACATTTTATTGCTCGTGGCTCGAGTTTGTCAAGTTGTTGATGTTCATGAATAAAAGCAGTGCAACGAAAAACTTTTAGTGGCAAATTAGCAGAGACACGAGTCAAAGAAATCAATTTTGAAAAACATTAAAAGGGGTTTTAAAAACTAAAACTTAAGATGGAATACGATTAATTAGATATGATACATGTAACAGCCTTCTCACTACCTTAGAAATATTTATAGGATTTAAGTATTAATTAGGATTTCTAGCATTTTTGTAATTGTTAACGTTGTGTTTTAGTAATATTAAATTAGTGTCAAGGGTAAAATAGGAAAATAATAGAATGAACAATTCCAAGTGGCAAAGAGAAGACATGCCACATTTGTTTTCTCCTTCTCCTTCACTTGCGAGTACTAACCAATCTTCCCTTCAATTTTCCTTCACTTCCAGTTACACACTCTAAAAAACATTCTAAAACATCAATACCCGGTTATTGTTCATCATCTTCTCCATTCATCCATTTTTCTCCTTTTCCCAAATTTATTCAAAGACAACAGCCATCTAAAGTTCTTTACCTTCAATCCGATCCTTGCATGTGTCTTTTTTCCTCTCCAAAACCCATTAATCAACCAAAACAGTACTGGAGGAAGATAAGGAACAAATTAGAAAATCTTCAAATCTGAAATAGAGCATAAAGGGCAGGGAACTAAGAGCTGACAAGGCAAGCATCTTCCTCACACCCAGCTCAGATTGAAGGGGATTATTATTAACAAAATTGTGAGTTTTGTTACATTAATTTATTTTAGCATGAGGGTTATGGGAGTTATGCACTCAAATCCTTTACTTTTTATCAAGAATTCTTTTGGGGATTTTATGGGTCAGAAAAACTAAGATGTGTGAGAGAAATGGAATTTTTAGCATATAGGTGTTTTGAATCTGCACTCAAATGATTTTAAATTACCTTGCATATAGGTGTTTGCTTGTTGCTTGGTTGATGTGTTAGTTTAGGAAATCTCATAATTTTGAGAAAAGAATTTTAGTTCAAATGTGCGAATCATGATATTGAAGAAAAACGCAAGTGTTTTTGATGTTTTTAAACCCTTGCCATTGTAGTTTTGCCTCTAATGGTTGTATTTCTTCCTGACTCTGATTGATCGTTCCAAAATTCTTAGTGTTTTGCCTCTGATGGTTGTATCTCTTTCTGCCTTTGATTGGTCATTCCAAAAATTCTAAGTGTTTTGCCTCTGATGGTTGTATCTCTTTCAACCTCTGAATTATGTTCTTTAAATTATACATATTTTGGCTTCGGTGAAATGCTCCTAAGCACAGCCTCTTATGATCATTGTTCATTTGATTCTTCCACGAGACACGTATCCTCTTATTCATCCACGGGAGGCGTATCCTCTGACTCTTCCACATGATGCATATTCTCTGATTCTTCCACGGGACGCGTATCCTCTGATTCTTCCACAGGACGTGTATCCTCTGGTTCTTCCATGGGACGTGTATCCTCTTATTCTTCCACGAGACACATATCCTCTTACTTTTCCTCTAGAGACATATCCTCTGATTTTTCCTCTAGACACATATCCTCTGATTTTTCCTCTTGACACATATCCTTTGATTTTTCCTCTGGACACATACCCTCTGATTCTTCATCTGACCATGTTGCCTCTGGTCCATGTATCCTCTGATCCATGTATCCTCTTATCAGAATCTACCTAGGATCACATTGCCCCTGATTCACGTATCCTCTGATCTATATGCTTCTAACCAAGGATTTAAGATTTAATTCTCACTTGAATTTAAATATATTGCTAAGTTGTTAATAATTGTTATAGATGAAGGATGCACTGCGTACATGACATAATAAAGACACTACATACAAAACATCTCAAGTTCAATATAACCTCATTAATTAGATCGTGTATTGCCTTATTCACGGTGGGGTAGTTCGGGTTGATCCAGGTGTGGTTCAACAGATAAATGAGAACAATCAGGCCGTTTATTGGGGTTTGACCAAACCCCTTTACCGCTCAGGACTCAGTTATCTTGGTGACCCACATTGAGATAATTGGGCGACTTTTTCTTTGTTTACAAAGAAATGATTTTTGAGGTCATGCATATTATAAAAGAATGATTTCAATTAAGTTTTATAAAAAAGAATTAAAATTGAGAGCTTCAACATGAAATGCATTAAGATTACATGTTTTTATGCATTTTTATGAAAGAAATAATTTAAAAATTCTCGTCCCTTTATTTTCAAAACTCAATGAGATTTTATCTCACCCCTTTATTTTTTATATTAGCAGCTAGAGGAAACCAAGGTACGGACTAAGCACTAGAGGGTTTGCACATGCTTATTAGTTTTAAATTTTTTATGTACTGAATTATATGATGTAATAAAAAATTATTAAAGACTTAAATTAGTTCAAGTTGTAATAGTAGTTTATGAATCTACCAAAACAAGTTGTAAACTATATTTTGAATGTAGTTTTCAGTTGTGTTTTATGATTCCAATTATTATTTCAATTAATGTGTATGGATTCCATTGTACTAGATAATTGGTATTGGGTCTTACAATACACTTAAAACAGGTTCACCCTACTAATATTTTGGAACCTAATTCGCAAAGAGTAAAACTCTAGCAACCTCAAGAAGATGTTTGTTGGGGTGTATTAACATAAGAACTTTGATGAACAATCTCATTTTCAAGTGAAAATTCTGACAAAAGCATATTAAAATATTATTTACCATTGTCACTTCTCAAGACTTGAATATTTGTTTGGTATTGAGTTCGCCCCATTTTAAAAAGAAAAACTAGAACCATACTTGGTTCCTCTATCACTACAAAACCTCTTAATCTTTATACTAAATTGATTTTCAATTTCAATTACAAAGATCCTAAACATGTCAAGCGCTTCACTTTTATTTTTCATTAGATATACATAAATATAGTCAGAACAATCTTCAATAAAAGTGATAAAATAACGTTTTCCATTTCTTGTTAATGTCCCATCAAGTTCACATATATCAGAGTGTAATAAATCTAAAGACTCATATTCTCTTACTACAGATTTATGTAAACTCTTTGTTTTTTTAGCTTGACTACAAAAATCACATTTTTCAAAATATATTTAAAGATAATTATGGAATTAAACATAACTTACTTAAGTTTGAAATCACATGTTTGTTCACTTGATAGATTTTAGCATGCCAAATATTAAAATCACACAACATGTAAGAAGAATAAGACATTTTATTAATTTCAACATTTAATTTAAACATGTCATGAGTGATGTACTTTTTCCCAAAAAAATATCATATTTAGAATTGGTGTACAAATATGCCCCTATAGAGTAAATAAACTCTACCTTATTTAGAAGAAAACCATAAACAAGATTTTTTTTCTAGAGACGGGTTATCAGACTCTTTAGAAAAAATTCTTTTGTTTTATGTCTGAGAGAATTTTTGAAATCCTACCAAGCAGGGGCAGTTTGTCAATAACAACAACAATATTAAATTCTTCATATAAAGTCATACCTTTTGATATGATCTCATGAGCTATCTTATAAATTTCATGAGAGTGAACCTCCAGGAATCTGTCATTAGTCATTTGATACTTGAGGTAACGGCTCATAATATTGTTGGAATTGTAGTAGTCAGATCATCAGCAAGCTCATTAAGAATATAATTCTTACAGAGGAAATCATTATCCTCCCATGGGCTAATTATTCAACTTTCTTATCCTTTTCTGTTTGCCTCAAAGAAACAGATTATTGAAATTAAAGGCAGCAAAACCAGATCCAGCAATCTCTTTGGTTGACATGGTAGAAAAAACCGTCCTAAAACTATTATTTTTTGAGTTTTGAAAAACTATTTCAAAATAAATTTATGCCACCGAAGATATTATTAGGTTGAGTCACGAACATTTCGCGGCACTGCCTAAATTGTGCAAGGCAGACTATCAACCATGAAGTTCCTTCTGGAATTACACCTTCAATATGGCAGTTAAAGCCACTCTCAATATGGCGGTTAAAGTCACTCTCAATATGGCGGTTAAAGCCACTCGCAATATGCTATGACCACTCATAAATCGAAGGGACTACGGCATAAAAACTGCTCTAAAAAGTCGAAGGTTCTATGGTATAAACCACTCTAAAAAAAGTGGTATTAAAGCCACTCGAAAATCAAAGGGACTACAACACAAAAACACAAAAACCGTCGAAGGAACAATGTTATTTTTAAATTCACACACTATCATACTCTATGTTCTAACACACACACATATATATATACACACACACGCACGCACACTATGCTCCTCAAATTTACCAATACTAATATTCTATTTACCATATTTCTTTTTATTTGTTGATGTTGTTGCTCTCTTGTTTTTCCTACATTTAATATTAATAAACAAAGTTTGTAATGGGTTGAACTTGGAAAAACAATGTATTGCTTTTAAAGTGTGTGTTTTCTCTTAGGCTTTTCATATTCCAATATGAATGATTAGCTCATATTTTTTTTATATGAATCCAGTAAATTTATATATCTACATGAATAACTTTCTTTGAACTACATTATGAATGTTGACCTATGATGATACTTTTGTTGTATCTACATTATGAATGTTGATCTATGATGATACTTGTATCTTAAGTTTTTGTTTCGTTATAGTTCCTACAATGTAAAAATTTAATTCATACGGGAGGTTTTCTCTTTTTCTTGTGAAGGTTGTAATATACAATACATAATAATTTACTTTCATTGCTTTTTCTAATATCCTTCACATTATTGATTGTTTTTAAAATATTGATATGTATGTGTTTATTTTTATAGTTATATTTTATTTTAACATGTTGGTTTAACTGATTTTCTTAATATGGATCTAGAGAATGATGTCATTTATTACTCATTTAGGTTTAGAGATAGTTTTGCTATAAATAGACACTAAATACTAACACGCGCATATCGCGGTAGAATTTAATATATTACTGAATATAAAATAACAATAATATGTAATTTAAAAGTAATGTTAATTTTGTTTTACAGTAGAATATACTCAAGTGTTTATGTACTTAAAGTTAAATATATTTTTGAATAATTAAATATAAGCTAGGTTTGCTTTAGTAAAAGAAAAAGTAAAACATTGT
Organism: Cicer yamashitae; assembly: GCA_037974755.1. NCBI lineage: Eukaryota > Viridiplantae > Streptophyta > Magnoliopsida > Fabales > Fabaceae > Cicer > Cicer yamashitae. The sequence goes on from JBBPBQ010000003.1 coordinate 33,523,843, forward strand.
TGACTAATACAATTCATGCAAAATATATTTAAATGTGGAATTGGTTTATCCAAGCTTTTTGTTTTCATTGAAGTAGTTTGTTAAATCCAAAATATTGAAACAATTCATTCGTGTGTGCCTTGAAATTTTCAAATAATTATTTGACACGGTCAAGAAACTTCAAGAGTGGTTGAAAAAATTTATATCATTTGTTAATTTAGTAATGGATTACAAATTACATGATAAATTAGGAACATGTCAGACATTTTTTAAGGTTAACAAAAGTGACAGAATAACATAACATTTCCCTGCAATTTTAATTTTGTGGTTACCTGCACATATGATCAGTAGCACCAGAATCAATAATCCAAGTATGACTAAGAGTGGCACTAAGTAGAGAAGTATTTGAAAAATTACCTTTATGAGCTATAGAGCAAGAAGGAGTTTGAGACTCAAAGAGTTTGTACAATTGGTCTAATTGTTCCTTGGTGAAAGGAGATGGGCTTGAAGGAGACTGCTTCTCTTGATCAGAGGTACCAGTTTGGAGGGCATGACCATCGTTTCCTTCTTTTTTTCTTCCAATTTGGAGGTTTTCCATGGAGCTTCCAACATGTATCACATGTGTGCCATGGACGTTTGCAATGTTCGCGCCATGGTTTCTTGCCATCTCTCTTCCCGTCTTCATTCTTAGTGACCGGGGCAGAACTTTCAACCTCAACAATAGAAGATGACTTACCCATCATAACACCTTGTCTCGCCTCTTTTCTTCTAACTTCTAAGAACGCTTCCCAAAGTGATGGCAATGGAATCTTTCCCAATATTCTACCTCAGACTTCATGAAGCCGCTTATTAAGCCCAACCAAGAACATGAATACTCGGTCGTTCTCCTATCTCTTAAGAAACAAAACATTGTCCTCACAGCACTTCCAATGATCATCATAGCAGATATTCAATTCTTGCCATAGTGTCATCAACTCAATATAATATGTAATGACATCTCTATCTCCTTATTTGGCATGCCACAATCGTGATTTGAGATTGAAAATTTGAGAGGAATTCTGAATATCAGAATATGTTTCTTTGACAACCTCTCAAACTTCCTTCGCAGTAGGCAAGAACATAAAAGGTTTGTTAATCGTTGATTCCATATTTCTAAGCAACCAAGCAATAATAACAGAGTTCTTAGATTTCCAAAACATGTAATTCAGATCTGTTGTGGCAAGCATTTGCACCTCTCCTGTGAGGAAGCCATATTTTCTCTTACCGTCTAGTATCAATATTGCGGTTTGAGACCATTCGACATAATTTTTTCCATTGAGTTTCTCGATTTCAAACTTAAGGAAATTAGAAGTTCCCTCATGGCCAAAAAAATTGGAAAAACCATTATAGCCACCACCGCAGCCAGGACCGCCGCCGCCGCCACCAGGACCGCCGCCGCCTAAACCAACACTGTTGACATTGTTGACTACTTCTAATTTTTCACCCAAACCATCGTCGCTACTGCCGCTACCGCTACCCATAAGGATTGCCTTCCATGGGGTATTGTGTGCCAATAGGTAGACAAAAAACCGGGTCGGGTCGCAAGATGGATCGTTCAAAAAATTTAAAACATGTTGATGCTCTTTAAGTTTAGATCCCCAAACGCCACTGGGTTGTGGAAAGCTTTAAAGAACCCTAACAAAGAGCTCTAGATACCATGAAGAAAGTAAAAGGAAAAATTACTTTCATATTTTATTACTACAACCCTAAGTTATTTATATAAGAAAAGAAATTACAACAGTAATACTAAGTAATAATGACATAATCGTAAAATAAAAGTAAACACAAAATTTAAAATAAAAGAGAACCAAATCTGATTTTCCGTGATTCTTTTACACAAAAGGTCCACAAGGAAAAAAAAATCCAACTTACTATCTAGAAGAACAACACAATCACAAAAAGTAGCAGGAAGAAGCGCAAACTCAAATCACAATCCAGGAACCACACAAATCAGACAGCGAATCACAAAGTGAGATTGAATCACAATGACATCGACCAAGAAGCAGCAACGAGAAACACAATCAAGCAAGGACAACCCAAATTGAATCAAGAATCACGATCTCAACCTCATAAATCGAGAATCGCGACGGCGAAACCAAGAGACGAACAAGGATCTGCGATCAAAGACGACAAGGATTTGCACAAGGGATCGAGAGACGAACATGAACCAAGAATGGCAAAGATGAGTTCAAGATCGACCTAGTGGGGTGTCGCTAAATAAAGCCCAGATAAACAAAAATCTGACAGGTTTGATTGAACCTTTTGATACCTTATCAAGAATTTTGGCTTGATGCCCTTTTCTCCATTGTATTCCACTAAAAATAATAGTCTCCACATTTACAGCAATTTAAAACTCTTAATTACAAATATTATGTTGCCTTAATTACAACTCTAATAAGGAAAGGTAAATATATATAATTAAGGAAACAAATCATTCTCTGATTTAAAATAAACAGCACTTAAAATGACATTAAGATGAAAATTCTACTGCGCTGAGTGTGTTTAAAAGCAGCCACAAATACTGCATTAATGCTAATCCAATGAGAAGTCATATAGCCAAATGAGCACTTCATTCCTCTTCAATGTCATAAACCACAAGATAAATGAAGCAATTGTCAGTACTTAAGTTGACAAATATCAAATTGAGGTAAAAACTCTTCAAATAAAGCAACTACTAGATCATTGCTGACCATGTTCATCTTCAGTTGCATTACAATAGATGACTTAAATGCAAGTGTGTATGCACGTAATGAGGGGAAAACTCAAAACTTAAAATCCATATCTATATAGCATCGACACTTCAGATTGAAGGTGGTCCAATATCCGATGGGTATTGGTTTCGAACACGTCTCGGTGTTGGACACTGACACGATACTAGCACATGTGGTTTTACATTCAATTATTTCTATTTTTCAAATTATTAATGGTGCCGACTTGTCGGTGTCAGTGTTATGTCCAGTGTTGGTATCAGTGCTTCGTATTCTTTGTGGAAAAATAATATTTGAAGATTGAAATGCATAGGTAACATCAAACTAAAGAATTTGAGGGAACTAGTAGCAGGCCAAGAATGCATATAGTAATAAAACTAAACTGTGAGAATATTGCTTGATGCAAAAGAATGAGTTAGTTAAACACTTTCCCTCTTAATGACAAAATAGGGAAAGATAAAGGGTTATGTGTTATGCTTCTGGCTGTCTACAATTGCTAGGGTTGAGCCTAGCAATGGAGCATAACCCTTTGACTGTTCCCTTTTGTTGCATCTCATCCCCTTATAAAAATAATTAGGCTAGTATTTTACTTTACTTTAATTTAATGTACTATGTATAATCAATAACAAATTAATCTTGGCAAACTAGTATGCTTACTACTTTAACCTCAACTTTTCTAGGAACAACCCTTGCTAGAGTATTATAAGAACATTGAAATGATTTGAAGAATTTATCTAAACCCTTCAAAACCCTAAAAAATCCTCCTATGAAGAAAAACAAACTCCCCAGAGCCCTCCCCTCTAAAAATTCTTCCTTTCTTCCATTTCTTCCAAAACTCTCTCCTCCCCTTCCTTCCTAAACTCCCAAACATAACCTAAGGAACAACATACTTTAAGTTCTTAGCTTATTGATGGGACAACATTGAAAACATATCAAGAACACAAGTCACTCCCTTTTAAAAACAGGGCTCTCATAGAACATTCGTTTTTTGTTATATAAGTAGAGCAAGCACAATGCATATCAGAAATCAATTGATATCAATCAAGCAGGTTTTGTAGCATACCATTATAAAAGTCCATGTTCGACCTGGATCATTGTACCGGGCAAACAAACAGCCTGGCTGAGGTTTAAGACCATCTTTAATGATATTGGAGCGCAACATTTTCTCCTTTTCACGAACAATATCCTCTGTAGGTTTGCCACTAAACTTTATTACTGCAGCAATGCCTCCTTCTAATTTTCTCAAGCTAACTGTTTCTTTATTAGGATTTGGTAAACTGGTCAAAATATTAAACAGTAAGCACAAATCTTAATTCAACTAAAGATATTGCTTTTATATTTCCACCAAACTGCATTTCTTTACTTAGCTAACACATGTATGTCAAAAAACAAAGTCTTTCAAATTCTTAAATCTGCAAAATTCAGAAACATAATACCTATTTTTTTCTTTGTCTAATGGAAGAACTATTTGGATGGACACTTTGGACAAATCAGCATCAATGGCTTGAGTGAAAACAGGAGTTGTCATTGCTATCTTCTCCGTCGTTGAATTCTTCCCAAATATATATCTGTGTGGGAGGATTTTTAACATGTATGTATTATCTGAAATATAGAGCCAAAGACTAAATAAATAAATTTGATGTATAAAACCTTACCCAGCAACATCATTAAAGCCAGTAGACCCAGATAGCTTGTCTCCATTTGTTTCTACTACTACAAACGGATCGTACTGTCTAACCTGTTATGCCATTAAAAAACACTGAATCATTACATACAAAATTTCAAAATTCAATCCGGTTCTCCATATGTTGATGAATGAGAAGGTTGACCTCATAATTTGCTGTCTTTTTCAATATTTGATATTTGGGTGATTCCAATTCCGGTGTCTTGTAAATCCTCAACTACAAAATGTCAAATCTTCAGAGGAACTACTCACAATGGATTTTGGAAGACTTAAAAGAGACAAAATGCATCAAGAGTGAAATAGAATGGTACCTGTTTGAATACTTCCAATAAACCTTCAAATGAAAAATAGTCATTTTTCTCAATTGAATCCCAAAAGTCCTAGGAAGTGGAGGAACAACAAGTTTTAAAGTACCAAAAAGAAACCCAGTAACATACTTCATTTAGAAACAGCATTTGATAACACTAGGTTTGGAAGAAAAAAAATCAGTGGCATCAAGGTTTTTAATATGCCTATAACCAAACGCTACTGCAATTTAAAGTCGTGTCAGCTGATTTTTCTACGATATAAAAATCATGTGACTGCAACCACAATTTATAACCATAGATAACACCACTACTGGATAATTGGAACTTGGAACCTACCACATGGCTACAGAACTTGCCATTTTCAGGGTTAACGCCCATAATAGAAGTTCCTGTAAAGACCAATTCAGGTTTCCATGGAAGTAGCATGAATTTCATAACCATAGTCCATCTTGTAGTTATTTCATAAGGTCCTGTCTATAGCAAATCAAATCAGTCAAATATTACAAAGAAGACATAAGAAAGTCAAAAGTGAATTTGAATAAACAACTTAACTTAATTAAGTACTTATAATAGTAAAAAAAATAAAAAGAGAGAAACAGACCGGCTTAACCCAATGCAAGTAAAACTGAGGTGTAAAGAGTGTCTTAAGAAGAGAAATGTTGAAAAGGTAGCCACTTAAATCATCATGCTTAGTGATTGGGTCTCGAAAGAAGACACGTTCGTCATAAGCACTTTTATCAATACCCTTATCATCGAAGAGATGAGGAAGATCTTCGTATAGAAAGCCCACGAGTTGCTCCAAATCTAACGTTGATTTTGGTGGACTCTGCCCTGCTAAGCTCAGCTTGATTGCCCAATTTAAGTGATTTTTTGATTTGGGTTTAAGGGATAGTTTACGGTGGTGTGTATGTGGTTTGAGAGGAGGTGAAGGGTTCTTCTGGTTGTTGGCGGCGGTGATTGGTGGCCGGATACTGACGCAAGCTGTAGGAAATGGTCGGGAAATTTGGTGGGAGAGGTTGGATGTGGCCATGGAATCGGAAGATATTGAATCCTGGCCACGTAACAACTAAGTGGATTTCTAGTTAGTAGTAGGAAAATCAACAAATTTGGTACGGTTAGCTGAATGAGTTATAAAAAAAGCTAAATGAGTTATTATGATTTAATAAAGTTTAAAATATAAATTTCCTTCAACAAAAAATTAAAATATATGTTTTTCATCTTTTATTTTTTATTAAAAAATTATCATTTTTTTTTTAAATTCGTTTTAGTTATTTATTTTTAAACAATATACAAATTAATCATTTTGCTAAACAAAAAATGAATTAGTTTATATAGTGTATGTGACACGTCAAATTATTGTAAATGAATTAGTTATTTTAACAATATTATATAGTGTATGTGACCCGTCAAATTATTGTTGTGACCATCTTTTTCTTTAAATTTTTTAATTTGAGTTAAATTCGTCTGTTTATCTAAAATAAAAAATTCATTTAATTTTTAAAAATGAATATTTTTATAAATGGCAAATCAGTATTATTTGGATCAAATTTAATCAAATCCAAATTGTGTTACATAATGAATCTTGATTTCATATTTTCATAAAAAAAACAAACTTAGAAAAGTCATTAATTTAGATTTGAAAATGGTAATGGTTGGTCACTTTTGCCATTGAAATTTGCAAAATAGCAAAAACATCCTTGAAATTGATATCTCCATCAAAATAGCTTTTTCGTAAATTTATCTGATAAAGGATATGAAGTGAGTATTAACAGCTTACGTGAGACTCTACGTGGATAGCACATCAACGCCACATAACAAACATTATATTGCTTGAAATGATGAGTGTTTAATGATTATATTGAAGTCCATATTGACATTAAGTGACTACTTTTAAGTGTCGTTATGTAAAAGTCAAATTTTTAAAAATTCATTTTATCATTATCCTCATTTCTATTTGTGAGTGTATGGTCCCTAATGTATGTGATTTGAATCACATTAAGGTTGATTCAAATCACTTTGTTGAGTGTGATTTGAATTATCTGAATAGAAACTTAAGTTGATTCTAATCATCATATCATTTTTTTATCATGTGATTCAAATCCTCATTAATAGAAGTTTAAGTTGATTTGAATCATCATATCGTTTTTTACTCTGTGATTTGAATCATACATTATAGACTGAATCGAATCATGCATGAGATTTTCCGATTTTTTATAGCATCAAATTAGTTCACATTTTACTAAATATAAAAGCATTTATTTCTCATTCATTCATAACTGTGAAACATTCATTGTTAGTGCAAAAGTATTGTTAAATATAATCCTCTTATTGATGTTTTGATGATAACAAATACATATAAATACAGAACAATAATCCCCTAACTACATATGCTAAATGTGCAAATTAAAGGCAAAAGTTATGTTAATAACTATTCAACAAATGGTAGTGCAAAGAGATGGCACTCCAAATGCCAATAGGATGTTTTATAATTTTCTTAAGTTGCAACCTCCAATCTTCCAGGGAAGCCACAATCCCTTAGAGGCCCAAGCTTGGTTGGATGAGATTAAGAAGACATTTGAAGTAGTGCCTTGTACCGAAGAACAGAAAGTGGCATTTGCTGCCCATCTATTAAAGGGTGAGGCAGAGTATTGGTGGAGAAGTGCAAGGACTTACCTTCAGACTAAAGGAACCTCTATGAATTGGGAACACTTTGAGGTGGCCTTTTTGGATAAGTATTATCCAAAAAGTGCTAGAAGACAAAAGGAGTTGGAGTTCGTGCACCTGTAACAAGGAGACATGTCTATTGTAGAGTATGTTGCTAAGTTTGAAGAACTGGCCAGATTTTCCCCACATGCCTAGTATGCACCCATTGAAGAATGGAAGATAAACCAGTTTGAGTGGGGATTGAGGCATGAAATCAGGAAAACATAGGCCATATGGAGCTAACTAATTATTTTACTCTTGTACACAAGAGCTACATTGTTGAAGAAAATTTAAAGAAGGTATAAGAGGAGAGGCAGGCAAAGTGGCAACAAAAGAGAGTCTGGAAAATTTGGCCAGTAGTTGAAGGTAAAGACTCCCCAAGGGAAGGGAAAACAATTACAGACCTCCAGTTTCCCAAGAGCAAAGAAGTGTCTTAAGTGTGGCAAAGATCATGGGGAGAGTGATTGGTTGAAAAGCAAGTCTGCTACTATTGCAAACAACATGGTCATATGGCTTCCTCTTGTCCAGTGCGCCAAAAACAAGTAGAGTCCAACCCAAACAAGCCCAACACTGGGAGGGTCCTTGCTCTCAGTGCAAAGAAAGGTATGAATCATAATCTAATAACAGCCACTGGATTCATAAATCAAATCCCTTTAATTGTCATGTTTGACACTGGTGCATCCCATTGTTTCATCTCTTCTGATTTTGTTTTGCAACATAATATCCCTGTACTTGAAATGCCTTTTCCCTTAGTTGTAAGCACTACAGCTAAGAATTCAATAGAGATCTTCTTAGTATTCCTTAGTGTCCAATCACCCTGTATGATAGGGTTTTTCTAATAAACCTGATATGTTTGCCCCTTAAGGGCTTAGACATCATATTAGGAATGGATTGGATGTCAGACCATTCACTAACTCTGATTTTCCATGGAAGGAAAGTTATAATTCCTCTAGGAATTCCCCAACCAGAGGAAACCAAATTCCCCTCCTTGACCAATGTAACATCCAAAATTTTATAATCAACTATTTTATTAATTAAATAAGATTTTAAAGAAATTAATTTGGTGTTAAAATTATTTTAGAATATATATTGATTAATTTTATGATTATTTCTCCTAATATGTCTAAGTTTCTTATGGTTTGATAATAGTGTATATATATATATATATTTGATTTAATGAGTAATATAAATTATAAATATTATGTTTAGTTATTTCATTTATTTTTCAAAAAAAATAATGGTATTTTACCAAAAGTGTTTTAGAAACTAAGATTTTGAGTGAGTTTACATGTAGATTTGCATTAGATATTTGTGGAGATATTTTCGTGTGCGTTTGACTAAATGATAAATGTATGTATAGTTATATTTTAATTTTTTAAGACTATTTCCTACTTTATTAAGATATTAGTAATATTGTGATTAATTTCCTTATTTTTATATATTTTCTAGAATATGATGATTTTATACGTATTTATTGTGATTTAGTAATCAATATAAATTATTGATATTATATTTATTTATTTTATCATTTTGACTATTCTATAAAGATGGTAGTATTTTTATGTGATTATTTTGTAAAATATTATAGTAATAATTGTAGTTAATATTGTGAAAATGAGAGTTTTGGTTATTAATGTATTTTAAGAGATTTATTACTTTAATTACTTTTTATAAAATATCAGTTTTTGAAATATTAGTAATACTTTACTAATGAAATTGTGTAAAAAAAACTGTTAAAAAAAATTAGTTTTGGTAAATGTTGGTATATTTTAAAAAAAATAAAAGAAAGGAGTAAAATGTGTTTTATGGGTTAGGCTCATGTGCAAGTAAAACCTAATTAGATAAAAAAAATATAAGGAAGGAAGTGGAGAAGTACATGAGCCGTATAGGAATAGGAAACAGAAAGTAGGATTACCATTTGGCACCGGTGATCGATGACTATTTCAGATGACCTTCTCCGTTTTTGTCCAAACTTCAGTATGTTGTTTCATTTATTTAGTTAGTCAATTAGACACAATTTCTCATATTTTTTAACCATCCCAATTTCTCTCTAAAATATTCGACTTCTCTGTTTACGAAATTTGTTATTTTGCACCGTTCTTCTTCACCGTAAGTCCGATTTGAGTGAAACCAATGCCAAAACGACCGCGTGAACGGTGGCTATATTACCCTCAGATTATTTTCTGATTTAGGGTAAGTTTACTTGATTCCATTTCAAAATTTAATTTTTTAGAGTGTTTTCATAATTTATTTTTGATGTTTACCCATAAACTCTCGAGTTAGATCGATTGAAGGACAATGAGTCAAAGAACAAAGGCTTTTTCTTGCAGACTCTTATTCGCGTGTGAAAGCGTCGAAAAAATGTAAGGGGTGAGAGGGCGTTTGATTTCATGAGTATATTATAATGTGAAATGAATGGGAAAACCGTATTTCCCAACATTTCATGAGTATATTATATTTTGCAACTCTGTGGTATATGTGAAGAAAATTGAAGTTTTTGTTTTTAATGTGTTGAAAGTCTTATTTGTGATATATGTGATAAAATTTGAATTTATGTGTGGCATATATGAAGGTTTTAATGCCTATATGTATGTGACGAAAGTTTAAATTTTTATGATGTAACAGATTAAAGTTTTGATCTTTATGATGCTTTGATGAATATATGATTTCTTGATATGTGTAGTGTAAGCTTTGATCTTTGTGATAGTTGCTTATGAATATATGATCTTCATGATATGTGGGGTGGAAGCTTTGATTTTTATGATGGTTGTTTATGAGTATTTGATTTTCATAATAAGAACCTGTGATGTATGATCTTAGTGATATTTGAATAAGGAGATGATTTCGTATAAATTATTTTTGGATCATTTGACCTAATCTTAGTGGGTTGTGTGGGAATGTTTGATTTTGATGATACATCATCATGTCATGGCATATGCATCTTAGTGGGCTGTGTGGGAATATTTTATTTTGATAATCCACCATCATGTCATAGCATATGCATCTTCGTGGAAGTTGCCTATGTGGCAGGTTTATTTTCCCCATTGATATGGGTGATTTTCTGTATGTGTAAGATTCTGAATTTTATAAACTCTAATTTATGCAAATTTATTGTATTTTGTGTTGAATTGCTTAGGCTTTTAGCCTAGTTTTTATTTTGTGAATTAAGTACCAAGAATATATTTTGCTAGAGTTAGTAATATGTTTAAAATATATATATATATATATATATATTTGGAGACCCGTTTAAAGTTAGTTATAGGAGAATTTATTATCGATAAAAATTTTAAGATGTCATATGTTGCTAATAAATTCATCTGTCAATTGAGTTGCGACGAGAATATATATTTTTACTAAAGTAGATTGTGAAGTGAGTGATTTGATGTGTGTAACGGTGATTAGTTGATGTAATGATTATTTTAATAAAAACTTAAATATTTAATTATAATTTTTTTTTGCTTGTAAGTTAAAAAAAATATAGTACCCAGCCTTTTTTAAAGAAAGCTGCGACTCCCCCTTCCATTCTTTTCCTCATTCTGTTTCCATTCCTCCTTCTTAGCCAAACAAAAAGGAAAAAAAAATAGTGTTGGTGATTTAAACAAAAAAAAAACACAAACCTCCATTTTTCTACTAGATCTAAGCTCTCATTCAAGAAGTGTTAGGAAGGAAAGTTGCTCCCTCTACAAGGTGGTTCTCGTGAGCTAATTTATTTGAGGTGAGACACTTAACCAATCCTTTTGAGTGAAAATTTTGAGTTCTTAACCAATCCTTTTTTTGTTGTTGTTGAGAAAAGTGAAATGAGTTTCCTTCTCTTCCTCTCAAACGAATGGAAGATAATGTTTTGTTGGTTTTGTTTGATTAAATTGGTTTAATGTCAAATTAGGGAGGTGTTGGTGTTGAGTGTGCTATTTAAAAATAAAATAAAATTTTTATCCTTGTTATTGATGTTGTTAGTAATGGTTAGAAAAAAAATTGATTTTGATGTGTTTGAGTTATCTAATGAGTTATTTTCAAATAAATGAGTTTAAACTGAAATTGAAATTTTACTAGAATATTTAGAGTTGTTAAAGTTGTGAAAATGTTCAAATTTTCACTAAGTTAAAGAGTTTGAGCAAAAAGTTAGATTGAAATTAAAATATTTAGAGTTAAAAATGTTACTCTTTTAATTACTCTTGAACTGAGTTTAAAGAAGAAATTTAGAGTACTTTATTAACTCAAATTTTTATGCTCTAATGGTTGAGTGTTAGAACTTGAAAGATAAAAAGATTTAATTTTGGAATTATGATGTGGTTGGATAAATTTTGGTGGTTAAAGAAAAATGATTTTTCTTAGTTTAAGCCTTTCCAAAAGTAGTTGTTATGATTGATGATCAAGAATGTATACATGTGGTTATCAAATCTTTGAACTTGTGTTTTAAGGAAAATTAGTGAATTGTGGTTTCAAGTTTTTATATGTATACTTTCAATTTTTAGAAAAGTTTGCATGATTTTACTTAAAGTTTCAAGTTTATTAAGTAAAAGTTAAAGTCTTGAGTTAGAATTTCATTTTTTTTAAAGATTTCAAGTTTCATGAATTAAAATACAAGCTTTGTTGATAAGAAAAGAAAAAAAAATATTTCATATATTTTGAAAGGAATGAAACTATTTTAAAGAGTTAGAACTTTGAAACTAGAAAAAATATTTATGATATTTTTTTTGTGTGGTTATGTTGTTATGAGGTAAATACTTTGATTGAACATTTAGTCTTTAAAAATCTAGTAGATCAAACTTGTAGTTATTTGAAACAAAAAAAAAAAAAATGAGTAATGGCAAATTTGAGAAAATTTGTGGTGTGTGAAAAATTTTGATAAAAATAATTTAAGACGTTTCGAATGATTGTTAGTGAATTTTATGAGAACTTTAAAGGATGTTAACTTCTAAAAATATGTTTTATATGTTGGAAGTGTGTATAGTGGATAATAATACTATTAGTCCTTACTCGTTGTAAACTCTTTTAGTGAAATATACTCTAAGGGGACTGGAGTAAGAAAGGGTTTGTAAGGTAGTTAAAGTCTCATGGACTAATTTGACAAAGTCAAACGCTATTTGATTGAAGGTGTTGGCACGAGCGAGATTTTTCATTGTGTTTGATTGTGGTAGTGATAACTGTTGAAAGGATATAACTGAGGTAATGGCTCCTTCCAAATTTTTAGTTTGTAGATAGGGACCTTATATGTGTGATTGATGTATGATTGATGTGTGAATATGTGATGATTAATATTGATGTGATTATACATTCTTGAGTGATAATACGTGTTGCTACATGTTATGAATTTTATTTTTGAGAATATGTCTTGAGTATGCTCTTTGAAAAGTATGAAAAATTATTAGTGTGTAATGAGTATTAAAAGGGGAGTCTTTTAATAACTACATTTACATAATGACTGTTGTGAAAGAGTCAGAGTATGCTCATGCATTTCATAATTTGTGGTGACCGTGATGGGCCACGGTGTTAGTGGTGACCGCAATGGGCCATAGAATTGTACCATGAGTTGATTGGTCCATCTTATCCTTACGAAGATTTTTTTGTCGTGTAGGTATGTGATAGACTGCACTTTAGTAAATCGTGCTGATTTGTGATAGGTGGCACCTTGGTAATTAGTACTGATCTATCAAAGGCGGTACATTTATGATTTACACCCCTCGAGGAGGGTTTGGAAATTCCGGAATCATGTGCATTGGCATATAAGCATTGCATTAGGATGCCTGCCACGCGAGTCATGTTTGTTATAATATGATATATTGTATATACATGCTCTATTATTGTTCGTTATCATATCGTAATTGCTAAGTGTTATTGTTTGTCTTTATGACATAATTGTTAAATGTTAATTGTTAATTTCGGTTGGTGACCCTTTACATTATTGTGGAAATTGGGTTTTACCCTCAGATGATACTCGAGTTCGTTCCACCAATTATTACCTTGACGACGAAAACGTCGTTAGACCTCCTTGATTGGCATTTGCCGACTACTTGGGGATACAACCCATCTCAAGCAGGGATACATATACGGGGAGAGTGGTGAAGACAAGTAGGAGAGCTGGGGCAGTATTTCTCGTGGGTGGACCTGACTTCTGAGGAGACTGATCCCTCTATGGCGGATCAGGAGGAAGAAGTTACTTCGAGGAGAGATACTGCGTCAGAAGGAACATGTGTTGATAAGGATCTCAAGAGCATGAAGATGATCCATATTTTTAATAAATTAGGACGAACTTTATTTATTTTCATTTGGTTTGTAATAATTCTTAGTTTGCTTTAATTTAGAATTGTAATAGTTTTAATATAGATTTAGTTGATGTTATATGTAAGTGAACATACTTTGCTTCCTTACATTTAGTTTATTTTTATAAGAAAAATGATGTAAGCCCAATTTGGGCCGAATGGTGTCACTTATGACCCATTTAGGTTTAGAAATAATTTTACTATAACTATGAATTTGTAACCTCATTGAAAGGGGATTTTTGGAATGAAAAAGAATTTCTCTAATGAGAATTATGAGTGTGTTAGGTCTCCTCTTTAAGTTCTTGGATTAGAACTTGCTTGAGTCTTATCAATGGCTTCCTTACCATTGTGGCAATTCTTCATTGGCTTATCAATCATCCTTTGATTGTGGCGCCTTCTTCATCTTCTCAACCTAATCCATCTTTTGTTTCTTTATAATTTTCAGTTTCCTTTATATCTAACCCAAATACACAATTTCTACCGATTTTCGTGTTCAACAACCTGCGATCATATCTCGAGTTCTACACACTTGTTTTCAGTGATTCAACAGCCTAACTTGCGTTTCGAAACGTCATCTTTCACCTCGTTTTGGAATCGGCCGATTCTGAGTTTCGTAGCTCTGTTTATCGCATTCTCCTGCAATACGCGATTTTGGATCCAATCTGTAAATTTCCAGCCTAGAACGATTCTTAAAGTGATTCATGACAAATAGGATCATATCATTTGGTACCAGAGCTTGTCTCTAGGTTTGGAATTGAATAAAATTCTATTTTTATGCATTTTTTTTGTGAAACATAAATTGCTAGTTGTGTTGCTTTTGTTTGAATTGTTGTGCTTAGTTAATTTGTGTGTTGCTGCTACTTGAAAAAAAAATACAAGAAAAAAAATGAAAATACAAAAAAAAGTAGTTGTATTGTTAAAAGTAGTGCACACTACCTGTTTGACATAATTTCTAAGTATGTCATGTCATCAATATATTCGAGATTTTGTATTGGATCCGGAGTATGTGATATATCTATACGAAAATGGATATGCAAAACAGGCAAGAAAAGTATAGAAGCTAGCCTTAAGAGAGAAAGAGAAAATCAAAGAAAAGAAAGAAGAAGAGGAGAAACATTTGAGAGACAAAGGGAAAGAAATTGACTCCAACAATTTGTCTAACTTTGATAATTCACTATTGCAAGTGCTTGAAGAAGTGTCTCTAAAGGAGGAATGTCATCGATATATTGATATTGAAAGCAAAGACAAAGATGAGGGTAAAATTGAAAGTCTCTTTAAACAAGAGAGTGAGGTGAATGAATCAATATTAGTCCTTGAAGGTGATTATTCCAAGGTTCCTCAAAACGATGCTTACAAGGAAATTATTGAGTCACCATTTTTTTGTGATGAAGAGAATGTCCATGAGACTCAACTTTCTTTGAAGCCTTTGCAAATACAAAGTAACATATTGTTTACCACAAATTTCAATTCAAAGAAGGTAAATATGGTCATCAATATCAACTTCAAAAGGCATAACTTTAACCCCATCGTTATAATTTCTTACCTTTACCATAAATGTACTAAGATGTTAATTGTTCGAGATGAAAATGTGATTCACCGACTTATCACATTTGGTGACTTTTCCAAATTTCTATTTGACCCCGGTGGATATGATGAGCTTGTGGGTTGATTGGATTATTTCTTCATGTACGGTATAATGGAGCTTAAATTCATGCTCTTGAGATCCTTATCATGTGTGGTATGTGGAGGTCACCCTTGTTACTATAGTTGTTAGTAGATGATCAGATTAGGGTTTGGTTGTATAGGGCCTTAGTGTCTTTTTTTTGTGGTTGTACTTATTTTGTTTTGGGATGACTGTATCTATGACATACTTTGACAGTTGACTTTTTGGAGGGTCCATGTTCTTTTTTTTCACGTGATCATGGGGGATAACATTCTTGGAACAGTACTTCTGTGCAGGTCTCTGCCAAGAAAACCCCAGGGGTATGAGCGATGTCTGATAGGTCTCATAGCCCCGGTGTATTTTCTATTTGTATACTTTGAATTATTGTTCCAAAAACTATCTTAGCTTGACTGTATATATGATGTAATTATTATGACTCTTGTCGTTTTGTATTACAACGTTTTATTTTATTAAGTTGTTTAAAAACAAATGCACTCGGCTTTTAAAAATCGGGGTGTTATAGTGTGGAAGTTGCCTTAATGGCAGGTATTATATCCGGATCACATAGTTATCAAGAGCATGCATAACATTGCACCAGCTTGTGATTGTTTTGTTGTAGTTAATGTGTATCTGATGTGATAATAATTTCGCTTAGATGATTTGATGTTATAATGAGATATTGATTTTCCTTAAGTAATTTGACTCTATAATATGATTATTTCCTTGAATGTTTTGATATATTGTGATGTGATTGATACGGCTCTGTGTTGATTATTTGCGTGTTCTTCTTACTTATATTATACTATCAACATGATTTTAAAACTCACCTCCTTCGTTGTTTGTGTTTGACTGGCTTGGCCCTACGTTTGTGAAATCGCAGTTATTACAGGTTAATGAGTCTTGAAGTTCAAGTTTGGGAGAAGCCTCGTTCTGTTAGGTTATATTGGGAATGAGAGTTATAAGTTGTATTTTACTTATTTAATTATAAACGACTTTTTGTCTGAGAACCATACAAGTACTACTAAGTGTTTGGAATTAAATTAAGAAATTATAGTTAAATCAAATTTATTGAGATTGCACTTTTCTATAGGAGGAAAAAGTTTAAAGTATTCAATTTGTATTTTGAGAAATGTGATATCCTGATAACTCATAAAAGTTTCTTTTCTTTTGAAGGAGTTTTTATTTATCCGCTGCGAATTTTAGTAAATATATGATATAAATTATTATGTATATTATTTTGGGATTTAGGGTTTACTAATTATTAAGTAAATAATAGTTTAGGTATTCTTACTTAAATAATTAAAAAAATTTGTCGCAATTTTTCTAAGCAATAAGTATTTTTAAGTAATGCTTTAGATCAAAAGTTTGGGGCGTTACAACCAATAGTTCTCAACTCTTCCAATGTCTGACCAGTGAGGTTCAAGGCATACTATTATTACTATCCTCTAACTCAGGGTTTGAAATGGACTTGTCCAATATTCCTGTAATCAGTGAGTTTGAGAATGTCTTTCTAGAGAATGTGACACCATTGCCTCCTGAAAGAGAAATAGAGTTGTCAATAGACTTAGTCCCTGGAATAGAGCCAATCTCCATTATCCCTTATAGGATATCCCCATTAGATTTAACTGAGTTGAAAAACCAATTAGAGGATCTGATAACCAAGCAAGTTATCAGACCAAGTGTGTCCCATTGGGGAGCCCCTATGACCTTAGTAAAGAAGAAGGATGGTAGTATGAGGATATGCATAGACTATAGAAAATTGACTAAAGTGACCATCAAGAATAAGTGCCTTCTGCGCATAATTGATGACCTTTTAGACCAATTAAGAGGAGCCATTGTGTTCTCCGAAATTGACTTGAGATTAGGGTACCACCAAATTAGATTAAAATCAGAGGATTTACCAAAAACAGCCTTTAGAACTAGGTATGAACACTATGAATTTTTTGTTATTCCTTTTGGTGTAACCAATGCCCCAGTTGTGTTCATGGATTACATGAATAGGATTTTTAGGCCATACTTAGATAAATTTGTAGTAGTATTCATAGATGACATACTAATATACTCTAAAACCCTAGAGGAACATGCAAGTCATCTTCAAATAGTGTTGCAAGTACTTAGGGATGGAAAACTTTTGTTCCAAACCAATCAAATGTCGGTTTTGGATGTCAGAAGTAAAGTTTCTAGGCCATGTGATTAGTAAAGAAGGAGTGGCAGTGGACCCCTCCAAAGTAGAGGCAATGCTGAAATGGGAACATCCTAGAAATGTGATAGAGGTTAGGAGTTTCTTAGGGCTGGTAGGGTACTATAGGAGATTCATTAGGATATTTTCCCAAATTGCCCTGCCTCTAACTAGACTGACTAGGAAGGACCAGCCCTTTATGTGGGACCAGAAAATGTGAAAAAAGTTTCAAACTCTTAGGACCAAGTTAACCACTGCCCCTGTGCTGGCCATACCAGATCCATCCTTAAGTTTTGAAGTATATTGTGATGCATCCCTAAAAGGCTTAGGCAGTGTATTGATGCAAAAAAAAAACCAAGTAGTGGCTTATGCTTCAAGGCAACTAAAGCCTCATGAGGGGAACTATCCCACTCACGACCTAGAATTGGTTGCCATAGTGTTTGCCTTGAAGATCTGGAGGCATCATTTGTATGGAGCACAATTTGATCTTTTCAGTGATCACAAGAGCCTAAAGTATCTCTTTGACCAGAAGGAACTTAACATGAGGCAAAGAAGGCGGTTAGAGTTCTTGAAAGATTATGGATAATTTGAACTGAAATACCACCCAGCCAAGGCCAATGTAGTGGCTGATGCATTGAGTAGAAAGTCCCTACATATGTCTCATCTGATGATCCAAGAACTTGCATTGCTAGAAAACCTTAGGGACTCAAACCTAAGATGACAATCCTCCCAAGGGAAATTCTTTAAATAAATTAGAATTAACTAGTGGCCTTAGAGACCAAATTAGGCAATCTCAAGTGTTGGACAAGGAGTTGCAACTTAGAAAAGACCAAGAAAGATTTACAAGGGAAAGAGATGGAACAATTCTATTTCAAGGCAGAATTTGTGTACCTAAGGATTCATAATTAAAGAAACTTATCCTAGAGGAAGCTCACAAAAGTAACTTGACCATCTATCCTAGATCTACCAAGATGTACCAAGACCTTAAGAAAAATTATTGGTGGCCAGGTATGAAGGTTGATGTGGCTACTTTTATGGGCTAATGTCTGACTTGCCAAATAGTGAAAATAGAACATCAGTGGCCAGCAGGATTGCTGCAGCCTCTGGAAATACCTGAATGGAAATGAGACTCAATTTCCATGGATTTTGTTGTAGGTTTTCCACATACCCACACTGAGTATGATTCCATTTGGGTGATTATGGACATATTAACCAAGTCAGCCCATTTTTTACCAGTAAAGTAAAACTACAACACCCTCAAACTAGCCAAGTTATTCATTAAGGAAATAGTGAGATTACATGGGGTACCTCTTAGTATTATATCAGATAGGGACCCCAAGTTTACCTCCATGTTTTGGAAGGCATTTCAAAAGTCTCTAAGAACTAGACTACACCTTAGTACTGCCTACCATCCCCAGATTGATGGTCAAATTGAAAGGACCATTCAGACTCTGGAGGATATGCTAAGAGCCTGCATTTTAGAGGAAAGGGGAAATTGGGATACACACTTGCCTTTGGTAGAATTTTCCTACAACAACAGTTACCATGCCAGCATTGGCATGGAACCATATGAGGCTTCATATGGGAGAAAATGTAGGACACCTTTATGTTGGTAAGAATTAGGGGATAAGGGGATCTTAGGTCCTAAAGTTATCCAAGAGACCACTGAAAAGATTAACGTCATTAAGGATAAGCTAAGGATAGCCCAAAGCAGGCAAAAGAGCTAAGCTGATATCAGGAGAAGGCCTTTGGAGTTTAAGGAGGCGGATCATGTTTTTTTTTAGAGTTACCCCACTATTGGCATTGGAAGAGTACAAAAGGTCAAAAAGCTAAACCCTTCTTTTGTTGGACCCTTTCAATTTTTGTAGAGGATAGGTCCCTCTGCATACATAATAGCTTTTCCACCCAATTTATCCAATCTACACAACGTTTTTCATGTCTCCCAGTTAAAGAAATACATTCTTAATCCTCATCAAATTTCGAGTCATGAGTCTGCCCAACTCAAGTCAAACCTTACTTATGACCCAATGCTAGTACAAAATATAGAGTCTAGAATTTAATTAGTGAAACTATTAAATTAAAAATAAAATAAATGGTTTAAAACTTGATTAATTAAGGAAGGGGCAATAGGGTAATATTTGGATAAATCAAGGGCAAGGAAGGGAATTCCCACCATACTTCCCCTAAATACCATTCCTATGCAAAAAAAATCCCCATTTTTTCCAAACATTCTTCTTCTTCTTCTCGTGCGCGCAACATAACTCATCTCTCCATTTTCATTCCTTTCTCAAATCACCCATATTGAAAGCTTCCTAGACTTCTTTAAACTATTCTCCAGCCTTGCATGTCTGAATCGACCTTGCATCCTTAAAAATCAAACTCAATCAAAGAAACAGAATCAAAGACACAGGAGAGAACAACCAACAACGGAAGAATTTGGGTCAATGTAGCAGTTCGACTCAAGAGGGAAGCTCGAAGTTGTCCTCAAACTCTAACATTCTCCCCTAAAACACCAACAGTGAATTCTTTACATTAAATATTTTTATCATGTGAGATTGGGGGATTAAATTTTATTACAAATTCTAAAATTGTTTGAAAAAAAGGGAAATGAAAGAAAAGAACTAAAATAGTGAGGAAAAAGGAAATTTAGCACATGGGGGTTTTTGGAATTTATTCATTGAAATTCTTTAGAGAAACTATTTTGGGGTTAGTACGGGTTGGAGAAGTAGAGTGTGACGAAATGGAATTTTCGCATATATGTGTTTTAAAACTACATCCAAATGATTTTTCATGACTCTGACGTTGTTACCATTTCCATGACTCTGATGTTGTTATTAATTTCATGACTATGATATTGTTACCATTTTCACGACTTTGCTGTTGTTACTATTTTCATGACTCCAATGTTGTTTCTATTTTTCTGCCTTTGGTTCAAATTTGAAGTAGGGACTTCAGATTTAATTATTATCGATTTAGTATATTGCTAAGTTATTTATAATTGTTGTGGATGAAAGATGCATTGACATAATAAAGACATTTCTTACAAAACATCTCACGTTCAGTACAATCTCATTAATCATATCATGCAGGGCCGTATTCACGGTGGAACACTCAAGTTGTTCCAAGCATGGAATAATAGGTAAAAGAGAACAATTAGAAAGCTAATTGGGATTTGGCCAGACCACCTTTACCAATTAGGACTCAATTATCTTTGTGACCCACATCAAGATATTGGGCGACTTTTCCTTGTTCCAAAGGAAAAGATTTGAGGTCATGTATATGCTTTTCAGAATTAAGAAAGAAAGATTATTATGAGTAAAACTTTTATGAAAATTAAAAGTGAAAGTTTTAACTTGAGATGCATAGTTGTTTTCATGTTTTCAGTGAAATACTTTTATCTCACCCTATTTATTTTTTATTTAGCAGCTGGAGAAACAGGAGATATGTTTTGTTTTATTTTATGATGTAAATCATAAAATCGTAGTTTATTTTCAAGATATAATATTTTATGAATCTATTAACAAGTTGTAAACTATATTTATGAATGTAGTTTTCGGTTATGTTGGTGATTCTAATTTATTATTCATTATTAGTTACCTCTGTTTTATTAAGGTGTATGGGTCCAATTGCCATATTCTAGACAACTGGCAATGGGTGTTCTAGGAGAGGAAAAGTTGTGTGAGATTCCATTCTCATCACAAAAACTTTCAAAGAATTTGTTTTCAAATTCTCCTCCATGATCACTTCTAATTGTTATAATCCTAAGACATTTTTCATTCATTACTTGTTTGCAAAATTCAATAAACACTTTGTGGCAGTCATCTTTATTTCTTAAGAATTTTACCCAAGTACACCTACAGTAATCATCTACTATTACAAAGCCATATTTCTTTTCATTTTTTGAGGTTGTTTTCACCACCTCAAAGATATCTATATGCAAGAGCTCAATTGTTTACACCTAACATCAGAACCAAATCTGCTTGCTCTTCATCATTAGAGGATTCGTCATAATCATCCCATGTAGCCATCAGAACCTTCTTCTTAGGTCTCGAGTCTTTCTTCTGATGTTTCCCTTTTCCAGATTTGGACATTCATACTTGACATGCCCAAGTTCATTGCATCCATAGCAAATGACGCTTTTCTTATCAGACTTGTCATCCAAACCTCTACTGGACTGCGTGGAATTTCTTTAAGGGAGTTACTTTTTTTGTTGTGCCACATCCTCTGAAATTTTATGGATATGAAAGTCATCTCTTCATCCTTTGAGTCCACATTCTGGTCATCTGAATGATTATCCTATGATTTTGTTGTTACCTTTAGAGCCTTCTTCTGTTTGGATTTCAAAGCCAACATTTTCTGCTTCTTCTTAGCCCCATTCTCAGCAAGCTCAATTTCATGTGATCTCAAGGAGCTAATATGTTCTTCCAATTTAAGAGTATTTAGATTCTTAGCTTTTTGAATAGTTGTAATCTTAGGTCAACACTTGCTTGGTAAACTCCTAAAATTTTCTTCAAATGATCAACAACAGTATAACTCTTTTCAAAAACCTTTAATCCTGAGACTAGAGTCTAGAATATGGAGAACATTGTTTCAATGCCTTCATCTTCCTCCATCTGAAACAGTTCATATTTTCTAACTAGGAGGTTGGCTTTTGCTTCTTGAACTTGTTTGCTTCCTTCATAAGTCAGAACCAAATTGTCATAGATGTTATTTGCTGTTTTTTTGTTAGTGCATTTGTCAACTCCTTAAAGGTGATTGCATTTATCATGAAGGTTTTAGACTTGTGATGTATCTTGTACATCTTCTTCTGTTCAGCCTCCATTTCTTTTCTTGAAATTTGAACACGATCAATATTTGTTGGAGCAGTATAATCATCCTCCACCAAGTCCCAAGATTCAGGATCTTGTGAGATAAAGAAGCTTATGAATCTGCTCTTCCAGTACTCAAATCTTTCTCCATCAAACAGAGGTGGTTTGTTGACATTTCCACCAAAGGCTTCTTCACCAAATCCGGACATGTTGAATCCTTGGATCTTTCCTCAAACACTTTAAAGTGCTCAACTTTGAGACCGAGTTCTAAAACCAATTGAAGGTGCAAGCACGAGAAGGAGGGGTTGAATTGTGTTTGTCTAAGTTGGATTTTTTTAATTATCTATTCAAGAACTATTTTGGGTTTGGTGATTTTCTTAGAACAAAAGCAAACGCAATCAGACTTAAAGAAATCAGAGGCAATACTAAAGTAAAGAGTGCAAAAGAAAAGTGGCACAAGAAAATTTATCCTGGTTCACCACCAACTTGGTAGCTACATCCAGTCCTCTCACTTAGAAGGATTTAACCACTAATTCAAATCTTTGAATTACACAACACCTGACCCTGCAAGTCACTCTTCTCAAAACAACTTGACACCTACAGACTTTTTGAGGCAAACAAACACCTTGGCCCTTCAAGTCAAGTTTTCTCCACACAACCTGAAAACCATAGATTATTGAAGGCAACTACACCTTGACCCTACAAGTCAAGTCTTCTCAACACAGCCTGAAAACCACAAATTACTTGAGGAACACTAAAGCCACTATTGGGTTGGGTTACACAAGTTTGGAGTAGATTGTGTTTTGCTTTTACTAAGAAGATTGTTACAATTGATTTCTCACACAAAAACAATTAGAAAATATTTCTATGAGCAAGTGTACACTTGAAATTTTTTCTCTAAAACTTAAACCTTTGAACTTTTAATACTTATGAAATTTGAGCTCTCAAAGTTTTTCTAAATTGTATGGATTTCTAAGTTTATGAGTTCATGATTTCTTCTTCAGCCTTGAGCATCTATTTATAGAATAGATTAGGGTTTCACTTTTGTCCTTGTAAAATTTGGATCATATCTTTCTTGTGAAAAAATTCTGAATGTATCTTCTTGTGAACACATTACGAGTGTTTCTTCTTGTGAATAATTCTGAGTGTTTCTTCTTATGAATAATTCTAAGTGTATCTTCTAAGTGAATAATTCTAATTTTGAGTGTATCTTCTTGTGAACAATATTTTGACCATATCTTTTTGTAAACAATATTTTGACCATATCTTCTTGTTAACAATATTTTGGTCATATATTCTTTTCACCTTGGTCAAAGATTTCTTTCAATTATAATTATGAATCGTATCTAATTTCATATTGTGTTCAAAAAATAATTCACGCGAATCTTCCTTCATACTCTTGATTGATTGAGTGGGAATGGATTTGGGCTTGTTCTTGAATATTTAGAAATTCTGATTTAGCTAAGTATTTTCTTCAAAATGAATTATTTCAATCAGAGTCATTGACTTTCCATCTGAGCCATTGACTTTCTTGTTGGAGTGTGATGTTGTGTTTCTTGGATAATAAAAGTCAGAGGCAAAATTGTGTGACTTAGAATTAGTGGCTTTGGGCAAATCACATTGTTGAATCATCAGAGTTAGTGCAACATTAGAGGCTGCATATTAGAAGCAACATTTTAAGTGTGTTGCAACTTTTGATTAGCGAAATTTGAGAATTGAATGCATGGCTTGAACAATATCTTCAGAGTTAATGATAGCTTGATATGAACTCTTTAGAGGCATGCTGAGTTTGTGCACATCAGAGGCACGCAAGGGCTTTAGAGGCATGCTTCAAATTAAGTGTTTAGACAATCTTCAGAGCCATTCTTTAGACCCAGTTATCATACTCAGTCTTCAGAACCAAACATTAGAGGCAGTATTCGTAACCTTTAGAGGCACGTTGCTTTCAGAGGCATATGTTCAAAGGCAGACACGTATGCTTTTGTGTTCCTCTGATCTCATCCTCTGGTCACTTCCTTCGGTGACTTCCTCTGGTTGCTTCCTCTGGTCGCTTCTTCTGGTACCTTCCTCTGATTTCTTGTTCTAATTGTTACACACTTAATGAAGCCATTAATCCAAACAAATTGTTCTCACAAAATACCTTTGTTAACATCAAAGTCCAAAGAGGAAAACCAACAAGCTCCAATTGCAAGCTCTTCCAAAGAAGCCATTTTTATTTTCTGATAAGGATCTAAAGAGTATGAAGATAATCCATATTTTAATAAATTATGATGAACTTTTCTTATTATAATTTGCTTGTAATAGTTTTAATTTAGATTTAGTTGATGTCATGTGTAAGTGATGATACTTTGTTTCCTTACATTTGGTTTATTTTGGAAAAATATGATGGAATCCCGATATGGGCCTAAAGAATTGTGTCTGGCAGATTTAGGTTTAGAGTTAGTTTTTCTATAAATAAGCATTTGTATTCTCATTTGAGAAGTTTGAAATGAATTTGAGTTTTCTCCTTATGGGAATGTCGAGTGAGCTAAGTCTCATCCTTTTTGAGTTCTTTGATTAAAACTTGCTTGAATCTTATCAATTACTTCCTTACCATTGTGGCAATTCTTCATTGGCTTATCAATCTTTTAGGTTGGGGCGCCTTCATTTTCTTCATATATTCCATATTTGTTTCTTCCTTTTCGCTTTTATTTTACCACTTTGTTTTAAGAAACCACTAGGTTAGATCCTTCAACTCATGTGGAAGCACACAAATCCACATCACTTGGTATTTTGAGTTTGTCACCAACTTTGTCCCTAATTTCTATTTTTGATTTTTTGATGTTCTTTGGAAATTTCAAATTTTAGAACAATTTCTTGAAATTTGATATTTTTGTTTGTGTAATGTTGAGTTGTTATAAGGGTTATAATATGTGGGGGAAGGTTTATTTTGGTAATTATTTGCTTAATTTTTAGTGAAATTCAAAAATCTAGGTTGCTGGAAAAAAATTCGTAGACAAAAAAATTTGGGTTTCAGTTTCATTATCTTATTCACTTGCAATTCTTTGATCCAAAATTTCATTTGCTAACTTGCTTTTGATATTATTTCTTCTATACACGTTCGATTCTAGAAGTTCAAAAGCCTAAATTAATTAGACAAATGAGAGGAATTCAAATATGTAGAGAACAATCTAAAAATATAAGTGGTTCAAAAAAGTGATTCTGCGCAAAAGCACTTTGGGAAAAAAGGCATTTTGCAAAAAAAAAATCAAGAATTGTTCATGTTAAAACATCAAACATTTTTGAAATCTTGTTACCTATTTTTAGATATTGCAAGTTTGATTTTAGTACCTTTCCTTCAACACATTTGGATCACTTAGTCATTTAGTTCTAATCTTTCTTATTTCTTTGATAATCTATTTAAGTGTGTCTTCATTTGCTTATTATTTCTTGTTTGTCATATTAATTCTCTTAGTTTTGTCTTAGAGTTTTCTTTCTTGAAACTCTTATGTTGATAGATTTTGTGGACTTGTTACATTATGTTTGGATTCTTTCATTTGGATTCTTGCTTGAGTTCTTTTTAAGAACTTGAAAGACGAGTTTGGATTGAAAAAGACAAGAGTGCACACTTTGGAAAAAGCCATCACTAAGTGAATGGTGAAGGCTTTATTTTTATTTTCTTAACTAGTTCTTGTTATTTGCTTGATTATTGTGGTACTTGTTGATATCATGAGTGAGAGTGAATCAAACCCATCTTCTTCTAGAACTGCTCCTCTTATGGATAAATTTACAAAAATGTTGAATACTTAGAATACTCAAATAAATTCCTTGAGATAAGAGCTTGTGAATCAATGGAAGATCATCTTGAAATGAAGATGAGCTTGAAATCGAAGGCAAAAAGGAGACATAGATTTCATGTGGAGAGAAGAAGATATAAAGATTATGATGAGGATGAAAGGAGGTATGCAAGGAGAGATAGAGAAAAAGAAAGAAGATGTAGAGATTATGGCAAGGAAGAAAGAATGTATGAAAGGAGAGATAGGGAAAAAGTAAGGAAAGAAAGAGATTTTGAGAGGGAAGATAAGAAGTTTGCAAAAAAACAAAAGAATAAAGAATATAAAAAGGAAGATCAAGAAAATAAGAGAAGTATATATTAGAGATTTTGTATTGGACTCGGAGTATGTGAAGTATCTTTATGAAAATGGGCATAAAAAAGTGGCGACAAAAGTAGATAAGCTAGCTTTGAGAGAAAATGAAAGAAAAGAGTGAAAGAAAACTTGAGAGTGTCATTGAAAAGAAAAAAAAACAAAGTGGAAGAGGAACAAGAATTGAGAGATAAAGAGCAAGAAATTGACTCTAACTATTTGTCTAACATTGTTGATTCTTATGTACATGAGTTTGAAGATGCATCTCCAAAGAAGGAATGCCAACAATACATTGAATTTGAGAGTAAAGAGAAAGATGAGCAAACAATTGAAAGTATCTTCAAACAAGAAAGTAAGGTTAATGGAGCGTTGAAGGTGTTGGGGCAACAGTTTTTCAAAATGATGTTTGCAAGCTAACTTTGAGAGAAAATGAAAGAAAAGAGTGAAAAAAAACTTGAGTGTGTCATTGAAAAGAAAGTGGAAAATGAACAAGAATTGAGGGACAAAGAGCAAGAAATTGACTCTAACTATTTGTCTAACTTCGTTGATTCTTATGTACATGAGTTTGAAGATGTGTTTCCAAAGAAGAAATGCCAACAATACATTGAATTTGAGAGTAAAGAGAAATATAAAGATACAATTGAAAGTATCTTCAAACAAGAAAGTAAGGTGAATGGAGTGTTGAAGATACTTGAAGGCGTTGGGCCAACGATTCTTCAAAATGATATTTTCAAGCTAAATTTAGTTTGACCACTTGTCTCTTTGAACCTATTGAACCTTGTACTACTTTAATTGATTGCTCTCTTTTTAAAGGATCGACCTCTCTTTGTGTTGAGAAGAATATCAATGTGACATAACTTGCCATAAAGCGTTCGCAAACACTTTAATTGATTACTCTCTTGTTAAAGGATCGTCTTATCTTTGTGTTTAGAAGAATATCAATGTGACACAACTTGCCATAAAACGTTCGCCAAAACATAATTACTTCTTTCTTGTCTCCAAGTCTAAGTTGAGAAAGGAAAATTTGGTCAAGAATATCAACTCCAAAAGGTTTAATTTTTTACTCACCTTTAAAATTCCTTACCTTGACTTTGAATGTGTACGAATGTTAATTGCACAAGATGGAAATTTATTTCACCAACTTACAAAATTTGGCGACTTCTCCAAATTTCCATTTGACCCCGGGGGATATGATGGACTTATGGTTGACTTGGGTTCTTTCTTCATGTATGGTATGATGGAGCTTAAATTTGTGGTGGAATTTCTTCAAGAAGGAGGGAATGATAAGGACCTGAAGAGCATGAAGATAATCCATATTTTAATAAATTATGATGAACTTTGTTTATTTTAATTTAAATTTAGTTGATGTCATGTGTAAGTGATGATACTCTGCTTCCTTAGGTTTAATTTATTTTAGAAAAATATGATGTAAGCCCAATATGGGCCTAGATAATGGTGTCACTTATGGCCGATTTAGGTTTATAGCTAGTTTTGCTATAAATAGGCATTTGTAATCTCATTTGAGAAGTTTGAAATGAATTATATTTTTTCTCTTAATGAGAATGTTGAGTGAGCCAAGTCTTCTCCACTTTGAATTCTTTGATTAGCACTTTCTTGAATCTTATGAATTATTTCCTTACCATTGTGGCGATTCCTCAATTACTTATCAATCTTCTAGGTTGTGGTGTCTTCAATCTTCATTTTCTCCATTTATTCCATATTTGTTTCTTTCGTTTCCCTTTTATTTTACCACTTTGTTTTAGAAAACCACTTGGTTAGATCCTTCAAAGTTTCTCTCATTTATTTATTCATTTTGTGTCGATTTGAAAAATTTTCATTAAAGATTATGTTTTATATAAGTGTGGGGGCACGAAATATATTTTGATTATTTACCTCTTGTAGTGTTTGTGATGGCATCTTTCATAACTTTTTTTTGAGATTATGCCTTTAAACGACCCTTTAGAAATCTTATTTGACAAACTTGTATTTAATAGCAATTGTGAGGTTATCTTTAGGAAGCTAATAATTAGCATAATGTTCCATGTTAACTATCAATGAAGTGTTTGAAGTTTATCCTATATTGTCACTGTTGTGTATGATTTTTGAGCAAAGCCTAGTGATGACCATATTGTTAGGATTAGATTGAAACTTTGAAACTATAGTTGCTAGGATAGAGATGTTCCTTAGTTTTGACACAATTTCCTATTGCGAATAAGTTGAGTTGTCTTGAGATGGACCAAAATTAAAACAGTTAAGTTATACAGTAATGACATTAATTTACAACATTCTACATTATTTTCGAGATAAGTAATCTGGGGTGTTACAGGTTCTTATTTGAATTTTTATTTTTTATTTCAATTAATATTGTCCTATTATTTTTATCACACGATTAGAATTGATCATCCTTTGCAAGTTAATAACCACTTAATTGATCAACAATCGTATTGCAATTAATTGATAGACCTGTAGGATAATTGAGATTAGAAATTATTGCATGACTAACCTATAGGATAATTCAACCTTTTTATTCTTTATGTTTTTCTTGAATTTAAACTATTTAAATGATCAAACAAGGGGATAATTTAGGAAAAATAATATTAATTACGAATGATCAAACGAGTTAATAATTTTTGAAAAGGGATTGGTAGTTTAATTAAAATAAAGGAATTCAAATAAAAATAGCCATAGGAGAATCAAAGTTACAAGTGAGACAATGACCCTAGACTTCTTTCCGTTGATTCACATCTTTGCAATTTTATTATTGTTCTTAATTTTCTATTTAGTTGTCAAATAATTCAATCATTATTATAGTTTAAATAATAAATAATTTTAATTAGTTTGATACGTATTAATTAATCTATGTGGATACGATAATCTTTTATAAAACTTCATTGAGTACACTTGTTCTATGTGTGTTTTTTAACACATTCTTATAATACTACTGATAAATTATTTTATATAAACTACACATAAATATAATCTCTAATCTATCCACATCATCATTTTTTACATGTGGCGTGTTCTCTACAGTCTTCTCTAAATATTTATTATTAGTTACAAATATTTTATTATATGTGAATCACATTCATGTAAAATAAAACTATTATAAGAGTTGTCGTTTCATACTAATTGATTTATATTGATTTATATTTAGTGTATCATTTAAAAATAAAAAATATTACAAAAAAATTTGAAAACGTAACCCACTAAAAATTAATACAACAATTAATTGTATTTATTTGTTTTAAATGTATTAAGTTTAAATAAAAGTTATAAAATTTAAATCAATCAAATTGTCAAAATGATTTTTAAATTATTCTCTTCTTTTTCAATAATTCATCTTATTTTTAGATAGCATTTTCCTCTTTCAGTAAACCATTTTATTTTTTCTTTATATGATATTATTTTTTATTTTTTAGCCTTAATTGCAGTTTTAGTCCCCTATTTTAGCTGAATCACAAAAATAGTCCCCTATTTATTTGTCTCCCACTTTTAGTCTCCAAACAAAATTTTAGTTCAAACTTCGGTGAAATATCATTTTTTTTATTGATGTGTAAAAGAAAAGGATGATAGAGAAGACTCCATGTGGATTAATTACATTTTATTATTATTCCAAATTTGTAAAATACATTTTCTATTTTTAAAAACACATTTCCTATTTTGTTACATCGTTTAATTACAAAAACCATAAAAAAATAAAAAATAAAAAAAGACACATATTATTTTAATCCCTACTTTCATTCCATCCCATCTTCTTCTTCTTCATTGATGAGTTCCACCGTTGCTCAATCACCAACATCGTGGCCTACTTCGTCTCCAACCAAATCTTCCGTTGCCACTCCTCTAAAATCTTCTCAATCTCCTATTGTGAAGAGTAGTGCTTCTCCTTCACCCTCCACCGTTGACTCTCCACCATTGACTCTCCACCATCTCCTCCTCCTACTTCCTCTTATTCTCCCTCCACTGCTCTGGCAGTCACTCCATCATCAATTTCTAACACTCCATCAGAATAATTGTCTTTTTTATTTATATTTTTTGTAATTAAATTATGTAACAAAATAAAAAATGTGTTTTTAAAAATAGAAAATGTGTTTTACAAATTTAGAATAATAATAAAATATAATTAATCTACATATCCACGCATCTTTTTTATTTACACATTATTAAAAAATGACATTTCATCAAGCTTTCAAATAAAATAGGATAATTATTTTCGTGATTTAGCTAAAACAAAGGAATTAAAACTATAATTAAACTTATATTTTCATAACCAACTGGGTTATTTGAATTAAATTTTTTCAGATATATGATATACATACATCTCACATGTAGATGAATTAGTTTTCGTTATATTTTATACTAAAAAGTTGTCATTATGTCTCCCTATATATATATATATATATTTTGAATACTAAAGATTTTAATTAATAATATATTTAAAATTATATATAATATGTAGAGAATAATAATTATACTTTTTCTTTCTTTATGCTTGATATTTGCATTTGAAAAAAACAATTATATTTTCTTTGAAATTATAATAATTGCACACATAATTATCATTTTAAAACTATTTTATAAGGACAGTTAGCCACATATCAAACTCTTTAATTAAATTTAAATAAAAATCAAAAGGAAATATTTGCCCGTGCATGGCACAGGTTATTACAGTAGCATTTTACAAAATCGACTAGTTAAAATAACTAACTTTGTTTTTGACTCAATAACTAACCTTTCTAAAATACATTATTTACTAAAATTGTCATATTTATAGTTATTACTATAATTATTAATATATCCTTTTTTTAAATATTTTCACACAAAAAACATTTTTTAATACTGCTATAAATAAAATAGAGCTTCTAAAATATTCACAATATATTCAAGATAATTTATTAACAAAATAAATTATCAAAATAAAAAACAGTTATAAGAAATTACTATATGCATACTTAACATTAGTCAAATGTACATAAAAATATCACATTAGTTATCAAAACACATATACACTTAAATCGCTTAAAATCTTTTTTAAAGTATTGATACTAAAGTATATTTATTTTTAGAAAAATAAATAAAACAATAAAATATAATATTCATAATTTATATTACTCATTAAATCAAATATGTATAAAATTATCATGACATGGCAAACACACATTTAAAGAAAATTAATCACAAAATTAATCAACATATTTTTAAAACACTTTTAATACCAAATTGATTCTTTAAAATCTTATTCAATTAATAAAATAGTTTATTATAAATTTTAGAATGTCACGTTATTCTTATTATTATAACCATTTGTGTATCGTGTGTACAAATATTAAATTCACACTAAAGGAACTTCATTTTGATTTAACTAAAGAATATTTTTTATTTTGACAAATAAATAAGTTTCATTCAAATGCAAATAAAAATAGTACAAGCAAATTTATCATGAGTTATGACATTCATCATCCATATTTTAATATCAAAACTAATTAAAAAGTAAAAACACGCCAACAATACACATAAATATTTCAGAAAGTCAATGAAAGAAAATCAAACTAAACCTTACTCCTAACAACAAAACTAATTTTTTTTCCTACATATGGCCAGTGGTCAAGAATAATGTCAGATTCAGAGTTTTTAATTCAATCCTTCTTCGAAAAACATATTTGTTGAAGTTTGCTCATATCAACTATACGTGATCTTTGACACGATCAACCCTGCCACGTGTTGACAAGTTATATCTAAGGCTGAGAGGGTGTGGAATTTGATGATAGCATCCGTAATACTTAAAGTATGGTATCACATAACGAGTTTATTGCCTATTTGAACACCACACTTACAGGAAAACAAACGACATCACACCATGATGATTAACAAACTAAATATTGCACTCACACAAAGAAATCAAAATAAAATACTAAGAAAAAAACTAAATATATGTGGAAAAACACTTATTTTAATAAAATGATAGAATAAAAGAATTTGGAGTAGTGATTCTAGACCAAACATTGACCCCAAACCACTCCTCTTGTGGATGAAAAGAAGAGAAACCTAGGGTTTTATGGTTAGAAAAGAGAGAGTCTAAACCCTTGAATCCTAGAGCAAAAAATAGCCCTAAACCACTCATCTTATTGACCCAAAATCATTAATCCTTCAATGTCACTAAAGACTTCAATATGACCAATTGGAAATATATATGATATAAAGATCACATTGCATGAAATTTTTATGTCACACATCCATATTGATCTATGCCATCAAATGCATTGATGTGGAGATCATTGGTGTTCGGTAACGTTATACGTCAGTGACGACAATCACGATGAACTAGGTTTTAAAGGAAAAATCTAAAGATATATAACATTCAGATAGATTATATATAGTTATTAAGATATGTAGTCCACGTGAGAGATTATTAGAATATCTTAATATTTGATTATATTCCATTATTATTACATGGAAAAATATCTTAGATTAATTGTTTTAACTATTTATCAATTAGGAAGCTTAATTGATTATTGTAAGACCCTTAATTTTAAACTCTAAATTATGCAATTTTAGTATATTTGGTGTTAAATTGCTGAGGCATTTGACCCAATTTTAATTCATTTTGTGAATTAAGTACCAAAAACATATTTTGTTAGAGTTTGTAATATGTTTATTATATATATATATATATATATATATATATATATATATATATATATATATATATATATATATATATATATATATATTGAGACCCAGTGAAAATTATTTGTCGAACAATAATTTATTTACGTTACGAAGAATTTATTACCGGACAATTTTGTTAAAAATATCTCTGGTTGCTGAAAATTTTATCTGTCAATAGAGTTGCGACGAATAGATATTTTTTTATCAAAATAGTTTGAGATGTGAGTGAAGTGACGTGTGGATGAGTATTTAGATATTTGTTGGTTTGGTTTATATATATATATATATATTATTTAGTGAGTTACTAATATATATATATATATATATATATATATATATATATATTTAGTAAGTAAGTTAATGTTATATATATATATATGAGAAAACAAGGATCAGAGAAAGCAAGAAAACATTTCTCCCTGCCTCGCGTTCTTTCCTTTCCTTCTCCCTCTGTTTCGAGAAAACCGTGTGGGTGGTTTTCAAAACCACCAAACGTAAACCACCACTTCTTGCCTAGATCTAAGCTTC
This sequence comes from Cicer yamashitae, assembly GCA_037974755.1. Classification (NCBI taxonomy): domain Eukaryota; kingdom Viridiplantae; phylum Streptophyta; class Magnoliopsida; order Fabales; family Fabaceae; genus Cicer; species Cicer yamashitae. The sequence continues at coordinate 33,557,495 of JBBPBQ010000003.1, forward strand.
ATTTCGTGAAGTGACAGAAGGGAAAGTTGCTCTTTGCCATGCTGCGGTGCTAGTGAGCTAGTTTTCGAAGCGATGACGCGAGCAAAGTTTTTACCGTAATTAATCGTGGTGTCGTAATCGGTTGTTAAAGTTATCGTTAAGGTAAGGGCTCCTTCCAAGCTTTTAGTTTGCATTTAGGACCTTATATGTGAATTTGTGGAAAATAAATTTGATGTGTTTGAGGTGTAGATTTGTGGAAAATGAATTTAATGTGTTTATGGGTGAAATTGTGGAAGTTGAATTTAATGGGATTTATGTTTGGAAATGTGGAGTTTTGAAATTGGTGATTTATGGTTGAAAATTTTGGAGATTTAATATAGGTGGTTTATGTTTGGAAATGTGGAGTTTTGAATTAATGTGATTTATGTGTGGTTTTGTGGAAAATGAATAGATAAAATTTGGTATGTATTGTGAATTGAATTTAATGTGAATTGTGGACTAAATTTGATGTGGGTTTGAGGAAAATCTGTTTTGAATGTACTCTGTGAAATGTTTGAAAAACCATTATTGTTGAAAGAGTATTAAAAAAAGGGGAATCTTTTAATAGCTGCATTTACGTAACGGTTGGGGTGATTCATGTTTGGTGTGATTGATGTGTTCATAATTAATATTATGAATTTTTTAGATGTGTTTTATGTGTGGATTTTGTGGATAAATGAATTGTCATGATTTGGTGTGAATTGTGGGATTATGAGTTAAATATGTTTGAGTATGCTCTGTGTTGAATTTGAAAAATCATTAGTGTTAAATGAGTATTAAAAATGGGAAATCTTTTACTAGCTGCATTTACTTAATGGTTGGGGTGAAAAGAGTCAGAGTATGCTCATGCATTTCATAGTACATGGTGACCGGATGAGCCATGGTGATAGTGGTTACCAGATGGGCCACGAGATGATGTCATGTGATTTGTTGGTTCATATTATCCTTACGAGGATTATCGCGTCGTGCTAATCTGTGAGAGATTGCACTCTAGAATGTGCTGATCTGCGAGCGATTGCACTCTAGAAAATAGTGTAAGGCCTGTGATAGGCAACACTTTAGTAAATCGTGCTAGCCTGTCAGAGATTGCACCACGGTAATTAGTACTAAGGCCTATGATAGGCGGTACAATTATGATTTACGCCCCTTCAAGGAGGGTTTTAGTTTGGAATTCCGGAATCATGTGCATTGGCATATACGCATTGCATTAAGGTGCTTGGCACACGAGTCATGTTTGATATACTGTGATGGTTGTATACTCGATTGTTGTTTGTGTTTGTGCCGTTATTGATAAGTTTGATTGATTGACTTGGTGTTGAAAGTGTTGAATGATTTCGAAACATTTTCAAAACTGAAAATCTGCATTTTTGACTATAGTATTCGAATACGACAGGACTGCATTCGAATACGACAGGATGATTTTTGCTATTGACTTATGATTTCGCACTTGTATACGAATACGACAGGACTGTATTCAAATATGTGTAATCGAATACGACAGGATTGTATTCGAATACGACATGATGATTTTTGCTACTGACTTGTGAATTAGCACTGTATTCGAATACAAGGAGGTTGTATTCGAATACGACAGTGCAGTTTTGTCCAAAACTTCATTTTTCAACTTTGATTATGCATGTTTGGCATATGAAAACCCTTTCAAGGTGTATGCTAAGTTGAAAGGTTATTTTGTGCATTTAAATTTAAGTGCTAAGTGTTAATTGTAAATTTCGATTGGTGACCCTTTACATTATTGTGGACCGGGCTTACGCCCCAGGTTTTTATAGTTTCGAGTCGTGCTGGAATTGCAACGACGTTGAAGGCGTGACATAGCGATGAGTTTGGAGTTGTGATCGAAAGCAGGCTTGATGCCGCTCGTGGATTTTCAGTACCCAGTCACCCTTAATTAGATTAATGATCAGTTTAGGGTTTTATTTTAGAATTTTATTTATTTTCCCTTTCTTATTTCAAGGTTGTTGTCGCAAAGGGAACTTATGTATTTGAAACAAATTATTTTAGCCGATGTATTTTATATTTGAATATTTTGGATTACCGTCTCAAAAACCTTTTTAATTTGTTATAATTATGATGAAATTCATTATGACATTTGTCGTTTGTGCTACGCTTTGGTATTTTTATCAATTTTGTTTTTGAAAAAAATACACTCGCGCTGTTAAAAATCGGAGTGTTACAATTATCAATAAAATTAAAAAAAAGCGTCCTTAAGTCGTAGTTCAACTGACAAATGCCGATATTGTTAGATTGAACGTCTTGTTCCAAGTTCGAATTTGAGACCTCACAGTTATGTGAGTTAACTATGATTAAAATTAATTATATAAACTCGAATATGAGTGGATGTTTGATAGTCCATTTAAAAATAATGAGAACTCTAACTTAATATTAAAAAAATAATGTTATTGATTCAACATTTACTAACTTCTCCCTAATTACAACTGTGATCTCCTCACACCATTAAGAAAATAATGTAAGAATTTTTTAGAATAATATAAATTCACGTTTACTTATATTTGAGTCTAAAAAATATATGCACTTTTTGGTTTATAATTGAGTCTAAAGGGAGTAGGGAGCACCCCTTACTAGAAACCTTGATAAGGGGATTAAAAATTGCTTCTCTTACATAGACCCAAACCTATATAAGCAACATCTCTCTTCTTACTTACTCATGGTCTCCAACAACACACTACCACAATGGAATTAGAGTTGTTATTTACACACGAAAGTTTTGGGCATAATCTATCTTCATACGACCCATATTTATAGAAAAAATTAACACCTGCTCAATTTCATGTAAACTTTGAATTCCCATCATCGACTCTAGGTTTCCCAGCTCGACCTCATATTTATTTATATATATAAAATAATAAATTTTAAAATCATATTTATTATAATTATTTTTATAAAATAACAAAATAAAAAAATGTTAAAATCACATTTTCTGTAGAATAAAAATAAAAATTATAATCTATAAACAATATTAAATAAAATGAATAAATACATAAACATAAAAATTTAATATAGTAATAAGTTTGTTAAAGAAGTGGGTTTGGGGTGAATATTATATATCCAGATCCACCTTTGTTTTCAAATTTTAATTTTGAAAAAATCTACATCCGTACATGATCAAAGCGGATTTCTCCATTAAAATCAAGATGAATTTGCATAGATAGATACATACATACAGATGCAAATTGTGTTGTCATGCCTATTTACCCTACGTGTGAATGAACTTTTTATGTTAATTTGTTTTTTATAAGCTTATAAACATTTTAAGATTTCTTTTAAAAAACATTTTAAGATAATCATGAATCTTATCAAAAACAGATAAGTTATAAATAAAATTTTAAAAGTTAATGGAGCTATAAGAAACTAATTAAATTATAAGTATTAATTCATATATAATTATTAATGAAAAACTATTATATAATTTTAATTTTTAATAAATATTTTCTTATCCTTGTCATTTCTACTTTTATATTATAAATTTTACAGGACAACCAAAAAACATGGTTTATATTGGTATTATGAATTTTTTATCAATAATTTTTTTTTTAATTTGTCTACGTATGTATTATTATAGTATTTAAATTAAAATATTTACTATATAAATATATGTCATTCAACTATTGATAATTTAATATTAATAATACAAAAATATGTTAATTATTCAATGTACTTCTCTTTGTATATTAATATCTTTAATTTTTTTAGGTAATCTAAAATTTTCATAGTCCGAAAAGAAAATTATATTAATTCTAAGTTTATTCGATTCCGATTATCTTGCATAGTTGCGTACACACTTAAGCACTCCCATTGCTTTGCACATGACATCTACCGAAAAATCAGATTCGCTTTAGTGCCAGTTGTAAAGAAAATATTATTTATTTAAATTCAAAATACAAACAAAATAAAAGGGTAAGCACGATGAGATTGGATGGAGGAAAAAGATTCAACCACAACCGTAGATTTGACAAAAATAAACGGCTGTGATGTAAACGGTCAAACCAGGCCTGCGCCGCCCGTTGAAGAAAAATAATAATAATATAACTCCGCGTCCTTAATTTTGTCCATTTCTACGTTCGTTGTTTCGAACTCACTTCCCTCTCACATCACACCCTTCTTTCCAACATAAATTTAATGAATGAATCCACATGCGATGTCGATTTAATCTGTCACAAAGTTTACCTTTCCTTTCGCCCTATATTCTCATACACACCCAATAATAATTTTCGGTTATTCCATTTTTAAAACCACTGAATCAAATCTATTTATTTCTCCGCCTCTCTTCATCAGCCACATTCCTCTCTTCTCTGCTGGCTTTGGCTTTTCAAGGTACATTCTTATTTCTATTTTTTATTTTGGCTTTTGATGATGCCTCTGTTTCGCTCTCAATTCTTTCTTTTCTTTTTTTTTTTTTTT
>JBBPBQ010000003.1:33562071-33574398 GCA_037974755.1 Cicer yamashitae
TTGGATCTTTTTCTTATTGAATTTGTATCTAGCTAAGATTGCTCTCATAGCACTCTGAAGATACCGATATCTTATTTTATATTAATGCCCTTATTTTTTTTTTTAAATAATAGTGTTTAACATGCTTATTATTTGCATAAATGTACATGGATGTGCTTTAGATATGAAATTCCTATCTAGGTTTCTGCTGTGTAGAAAATAGACGGGGTTTAATAATTGCATAAAGGATGTTTGATAATTTGACCTTTGGCTTTGGTTCAGCATTTATGATTTTAGCCTTTTCAATTTCGTTGATCAAATGTTCCTAGTGTTTCTATGTACCATAAATTTGAGAAAGCAAGTTTTATTTTCATTACATTTTTCCAACAAGCAGAAATTGGTACTAGAAAGGATTTTTTGTAAGGGCTTTGCCATATATATATATATATATATATATATATATATATATATATATATATATATATATATCATTTTTTGCTATGAAGCAATTTCATCTCTATCAATGCATACATAGGTGCTGATTTTAAATATACTTTAATCTGATGTATTAAAATTTTAAACAGGGAAAAATGACAGAATCAAAACCAGACACACCCTTGTTGCCGCCATCGTCGCAGATCCTTCCCGACTTCAAAAAATCTGTTAAATTGAAGTATGTGAAGCTTGGCTATCATTACCTAATAACCCATGCCATGTACCTCTTCCTTTCCCCACTTGTTGTGTTAATTGCTGCACAACTCTCCACTTTCTCACTCAAAGATGTCTATGATATTTGGGAAAATCTACAATACAACCTTGTATCTGTCATTATTTGTTCGACTCTCCTTGTATTTTTATCGACCCTATACTTTATGACTCGTCCGAGGCCGGTGTACCTTGTCAATTTCTCATGTTACAAGCCTGAAGAATCTAGGAAATGCACAAAAAGAATATTTATGAATCACTCCAAGGCAAGTGGTTTCTTCACGGAGGAAAACCTTGAATTCCAGCGAAAGATTCTCGAGAGATCTGGGCTTGGAGAAAATACTTACCTTCCAGAGGCTGTTCTCAGCATTCCTCCCAACCCTTCAATGAAAGAAGCTAGGAGAGAAGCTGAGGCGGTTATGTTTGGTGCTATCGACGAGCTATTTTCCAAGACGTCAGTGAAGCCTAAAGACATTGGAATTCTGATTGTGAATTGTAGTCTCTTCTGTCCCACTCCGTCGCTTTCTGCAATGATCATCAATCACTATAAGCTTAGAGGTAACATAAAGAGCTACAACCTTGGTGGGATGGGATGCAGTGCAGGGATTATTTCGATTGATCTTGCTAAAGAGCTTCTCCAGGTTCATCCTAACTCGTATGCATTGGTTGTTAGCATGGAGAACATCACATTGAATTGGTATCCTGGGAACGATCGCTCAAAGCTTGTTTCAAATTGTTTGTTCCGAATGGGAGGGGCTGCAATTCTACTTTCGAATAAGGGCTCCGATAGGAGAAGATCCAAATACCGATTGGTCCACACGGTTCGCACTAACAAAGGTGCTGATGACAAGTGCTTCAGCTGTGTTACACAAGAAGAAGATGACAATGGCAAAGTTGGTGTCACTTTATCGAAAGATCTTATGGCAGTTGCGGGCGATGCTTTGAAAACAAACATCACCACACTGGGGCCTCTTGTCCTACCAACATCCGAACAGCTTCTGTTCTTCGGCACTTTAGTTGGAAAGAAACTATTCAAGATGAAGATCAAGCCTTATATTCCGGATTTCAAGCTAGCTTTCGAACATTTCTGCATTCATGCAGGTGGAAGAGCTGTTTTGGATGAGCTGGAGAAAAACTTGAAGCTATCTCCTTGGCATATGGAGCCGTCAAGAATGACGCTGTATCGTTTTGGAAACACCTCGAGCAGTTCACTTTGGTACGAATTGGCTTACACAGAAGCCAAGGGAAGGATCAAGAAAGGAGATAGAACATGGCAAATAGCATTCGGTTCTGGATTCAAGTGCAACAGTGCAGTATGGAAGGCTCTCAGGACAATCAATCCTGCGAAAGAGAAGAACCCTTGGATTGATGAAATCCACCATTTTCCGGTTGATGTTCCAAGGATTTCTGCCATTTAAATGTTGCAGTTTAAAATTGTTATGTTGTATGTATCATCAACATTAGGTGGTAGCTGTTGAACTGGTGGAAGCAGACCAGTGTTAGGTCGGTCATGCTTGAAGGTTAGGTTTTGTTAATTTGATTTAGTCAAAGGTCTCGTGCATGAGCTTTGGAGTGCTGAGTTTTGCAGAAATTTATTGCCTTGTGGTAGTGATGTGTGTTAGAGCATCTGAAATGCAATCCAAACCTAATTCGTGATTTGTTTGGTACCATTGCAGCATGTGTTGCAAATTCTTTCTATTGAAATGGAAAAATTCATACATTCTTTTAGGTATTCGTCATTATTACTTGAGGAATTTACATTGTTTCTCCTTGTCTACTCTTTTCTTTTCAATATTTTAAACGAACTCAAATTCTTCCACAGGAAATTTGGCATAGGTACAATTCAAATCAAACAATTCAGAAATCTCATATTAAAAACTACAAACATCATTTAAGTTAGTTTTTTTGTGAGGAAACTAATGTAAGTCAAATCTTTTATTTTTATAGGTACAATGCCTTAAAAAAGAAGAAAAGGTGGAAAATTAAAATATCTGTCTGACTTACTTTTCTACTATCTTACATTCTCATGCAAAGAAACACTTCCATATAGTCTTTGATCCTTTATACCAGCTGGGCTCGTGTTATGTCGCAATTTTGACTTGAGAGAACCTGTTTTTATTTGTGATTGATAAGCATCAACGTGGACAGGGTAGCGTCTCAACCTGTTTTTATTTGTGATTGATAAGCATCAACGTGGACAGGGTAGCAAAAGCCTTTGATTTGAAATAGAGATACTCTGGCAAGATTCTGATGAACATGTTCGTATATGATACGCTAATACACTTGCTTTTAAAAAAAAATGCAAAATTTGAAATGCTAATACACTGCAACCATGTGGAGGAAGGATATCATTTTAAAGATTGTGTTTGATTTTGAAAATTATACCATAAAATAAAGAAACTGTAATTTTAATAAATTAAAATAAGTGTAAAATAAATTTGAGTTTTAAAATTTTATTTTTAGTTCTTATAAAAAGATTTTCATTTTTTTAATTAATAAAATATTTTTTATTTATTTTTAGTTTTTATTTTAAAATATTTTTAATCTTTATAAAATTAAAATAAATATTAAAAATAAATAAATTTTTAAGATTTATTACTGACAAATTGTGTTTTTATTGTGACATATTTGTTCTGACTTCTCTTATTTTGACTATATTATCCTATATTTCATTCCGTCATGTATCAATAATAGTATGATCGTAAATGAAGCCAAATCAATGTGCTATAAAAAAATGCACGACATAAGACCTAAAAGAAAATGCGACATATATTCCATCTAGTAAATGGAAAATAATTTGAACGGTTTATTTCTGCAACTTTTGCAGCTTTTAACACTATTTGCTGCAGCTTTTGCAGACTCCTTTTTGCTATGTTTGTGCAACTTTTGCAATTAGATCTAAAATATGATCAATGACTTTATTGTCTCCCTAATTTGCATCAATGTTAAAATTGGATTAGATTTAGATTACCAAACAAAAATGCTATTTATAGAAGAAATTTTAAGTGAAAAATTCATAGAGATTATTTAGTTGTTATTTTCTAATGATATTTAGTTGTTATTTTTTAATGATATTAAATATTTTTGAGAATTGTTGGATTATATCTCTTTCATCAATTCTTATTAGTCAGGTTTCTATTGATCTTCTTATATAGTCAAAATTATGCTTCGACTCCTTTATATTTGATCATTTCTCATATATTTATTTATTAAATTTATTGTCATAGTGAAGCAAAATTTTCGGTCAAATCTTAATTATTATAATAATTTTTTGATAAGGTTAAATTATATTTTTTTGTTCTCTTAACTTTTTTTTTTCAGTTTCCGTTTTAGTCTTGTGATTAATATTTGTTCCATTTTGATCATTAAATATGGTTCTATTTGTAGAACGAAAACAACACAAGAAAAAAGGAGTTTGAATTGTGTTTTTTTTTTTAAATTTACGTGGCTATAATTAAAGTAAAGAAGGTAATGCAAATGAATGAAACGAACAAATAGACATAAAGGATTTATTCTAGTTCACCACCGACACAGTAGCTACGTCCAACCCCTTCAATTTGAAGGATTTAATCCACTAGTTTATCACTGAACTAGACTTACACTTGAACACCTACTAGTCACACTAATTGTGTTCAATCTTCTCAACCTTCTAGTTTAGTACAGTCAAACTATTGAGAAAGGCAGCCGCTACAGGGCTAGGTTACAGCAAAAGATTTTGGGTTTTTATGAATTAGCTCTTGCAGAGAGTGTTTACAAAATTTTTCTTTAGAAATTATCTTAGCACTAAAGTGAGATATAATGATATTGAGAGTACATATGTGTTTATCGCTTGTTGCTTGTATGTTTTGTATCTTGTGAGTTTCTTCGTTAAGGAAGGCACGTCTTTTATAGAGTACAATTAGGCTTTTTGGTCGTTGTCCTGATTGCAAGAAATCAACATAATTCATAAAGTTCCGTATCGCATCTTTGTAGAATTGATTTGTTAAAGAGACTTTTCAGAAAAGACGGATCTTGTACTGATTCGGTGTATCTATTTGAAATAGTTGGAAAAACAGAGGGAACGATAATCAGAGATTGTCTTGAGATCTTCAAACAAGTAGTTGATTTAGGATATATATCAAAGGATGCACAAATGCTTTGTCTTTAGAGCATTGACTCTTTTAGAGCGTTCACTTTATCAAATGATACATAAAAGGTCATAGACGCTCAAACGCTTGATGTGATTATCAGAGGCAAAGGCAGTAACTTGCTTGCCATTATTGTCAGAGGTAGATGCTGATTATTTGCTTGTCAAATGTAGAGGTAGAAAATTTCATGTCAGCTTGAGTAATAGAGATAGAGGAACAAAATCTATGTTGAGTTCATCAGAGACAAATGAACTATAACATTGCTTTAGGTTTCCAGATGCAGTTGAACGCAACACTGTTTCTCATATCAGACTTAGCGAAACGAAGAGAAGTCGTGTTGTATCTTTGTCTTCATCCAATTATCAAAAGATACGCTGAGAGTCTATTGGCCGAACATTTGATTTCGAACCCGTGCACTTAAATTGTTCCCACAAATGATTTTGTTATCATTAAAACAAGTGAGAGGCATATTTCTTCAAATCAACTTGGTTCCAACAATCGCCCATTTTTGATGATGACAAACATCTACTTTTGTGAATAATTTTTTTGAGATAAGGAAAACAAGGAGGTAAAGTGGTAATAACACGTTACAATAAAGCTCCCACTTAGAATATGCATGTTCAATTCATGAGATGAGATGTATTCTAATAGAGTATTAATATGCATTAACAACATAAGTTCATAAAAGGAAATTTATTACTTAAGATTTCTCAAAAACACAAAAACAAAAATTACACATTCTCCCTCTTTTGCCACCAGACAAAGATAGGAAAAACAATAAAAAACGAATGAAAAACATTTAGGGGTGGGATTAGTGAGCCTAGCCAGAATGAAACTAAGGGTATTCTAAATATCCTCCAGATTCTTGGTTGTCTTTTCCATAAATGCTCAGTCTTGGCAGCCAGACGATCAAAATCTTCTTTCTTGACAAACTAAGACGAATCCAACACGAGGCTAGAGGGATATGTAGAGAGGCTGATAGAGGAAAAACCTCTAGATATTAGAGCAGCGACAAAAAGAGCATCTAAAGTGTGAATCTCGATCTTTGGGATGACCATAAGAAGTTGCACTGGTACGATGGGATAAAACATTGATGGTTCTAGAGGGATATCACTAGAGGGAGAAGGGGCATCCTTGGATGAGCTTGATGTGCCGGATGTGAGGACCTTTATGGAACAATTGATCTTGGCTTTCTCAAGTTGTTCCATCCACATGTAGATGATTTCAGCTGTTTGTCTTAAAACTGCACAATTTTGAAAAGCCAAGTGTAGACCATGATCCCTATTGTTCTGAATCCAGTTTGCAACAAAGGATAGAACTTTGTTCCACTGGATTGAAACATCATTAGGATCCAAACTTTGAGCATTTTGATATTTGGTGTGAAAGATTTTGGCAGTAAGGGAGGTAAGAAATGTTTGGAGGTCAGAGAAGCTAGATGGAATAAGCTGGGTAGAGGGAACGATTTATAGAGGGATGAAGGAGGTAGTAGAGTTAGAAGGGAAAGTGGGGAGGGAAAATTTAGAGGAGTCGTCTAATGATGAGTCAGAGACTAGGTTGACAACAATTGGTGCAATATGCACATCATCAAGAGGAGAGGGATGTGGGAGAAGACGATGAAGTGAGGCCAGGTACTATAGTGGAAGAGGGAGAAGATGATGGTAAAATAGTGGAAGGGGTGTTTGAGTGGATGTACGAGGTTGGTGAAGGAAAGGATGGGTTACGTATCCAAGTGAAGCAAAATGTTCAACTAGGGTAGCGTCAAACATATCATGTGACGTATCTAAGTCAGAAGTGGGAGGAGTGATGGATGCAGGATCAGAGGAAGGAGGGACAAAGTTGGTTGGTTGGGGAGACAGAAAATGAGGGGTTGGTTCAGGTTTAGGGACAAAGAGAGGAATAAGGTGCTTAGAGTCTGAGCTTACCTTCTATTTCTTCCTCTAAAGAGGAGTTGTCGTGTCTTCATCGATGATGGTTATGACATACTCATCCTCTTCAACTCTTAGAGACGGAGCCACTTTTTTCCGTTTCTTCACAAAAACCTGTTCAACATGGTGTAGAGGCAAACACACCGGGGACACAACATGGCCAAATTGACACATTCACATGTATTCCAGAACAACGTATTTGTTGTCTTCTGCGAATTTGGGAGCGATAGAGTCATCAACCTTTAATGGTGCAGCCACAAATCCACTTCCTTAACCTGTTGTTCTTTTGGAGTCACCACTAGGTCTAATACAGTGCTTGGGGGACACTAGCCTCATCTTGATAAGATTGGAGATGTTGAAAGTGAGAGCAGAGAATGATACCAAAAGTGCCTCTTTAACATAACCTCCAACTTCCTCTAGAGCATAAATGAGAGACGTACAAATGAGTACAATCGTTTTCAGTCTAGGATAAGGAATGATTTTGATCTTGCATATCCTAGAGTTGATGATGCAGGACCGCATGTGCTCCAAGATAATGTGGGGAAGGGTTGTCTTGATTTCGCAAGAGATGTTCCACATAAGACCTTTGTGGTATTTTCTAACATGGTCCACCGACCCACCCTTGGGAACCACACACCCAATAAGGATTTTGAAGAGAATGCGATACTTAGGTTTAAGATGGACAGACTTGGAATTCACCCTTGGGTCCTCGAAAAGTTCCCTGTTGATTCTGAAGGTGCCAAATTTTGATTCATACCCTATTTCCAGTATCATCCCTTCGTTAGGACATCTTGTGATAATGCTTAGGGATTGCTGAGTGATCTTGATAGGAAGACCCAACACGATGCTAGAACCCCGCTGTCAACGTTTGCATCAACAAACCGAAAATAATCTTTGAATAGGACGTCCAAAGCAACGTATTTTCTTAGGTTGAAGTACTCAAACCAACCTACTGCAACTTGATCATCAATGAAGTTGAAATCATTCTCAGCTAGGTTTGCGAGATGGACTTTTAGTTCGTGGAAAATCTTAAATTGATCGAGGTTGCATTGAAGCGTTGGAACGTAGGTAGCATTTGCAGTTGAGGGGATTGAGGCTGAGCTTGATGCCATTGAAACAGCAGAGTTTGAAGAGAGCGGGAAGTTGAACGATTTACAAAGAACAAAAGTGTGGGAGTTGTAAGAGTCGTGAGTGATAGTGAGTGATCATGAGTGTAAAAGTCGTTAAGAGTACAAGTGTGAGACACCTGTCAGAGTCTTGCAACTTACAAAAATAAAACGTTACATATTCCCAATCAATTGAATTTAAATAACCTAGAAGCACAAGTAAATTCAATGTCATTAGAGGTAGAAAAATTATATTTTTAACCAGTCACTCTGTTTTACCAGAGGCAAGGCATATAAAGGATTTAAACATCATTATTTGATAAACAAAATTTTTAGATGTTTCTTTATAAGATTGAATATGTCCTCAATAAGGGGTTTTGCGAAAATATCAGTCCACTGAAGATCAGTGTCGACAAATTAAAACACCTTTCTAGACATAATCCCTAATAAAGTGATGTTCAATCTCTATATGTTTTTCCCTAAAATGTAAAATAGAGTTTTTGGTTAAACATATGGCTGAAGTGTTATCACATAAGATAAGAATGTTACTATCACAAATTTTAAAATCTTCTAGTTGATGCTTTATCCACAACAGTTGAGTGCTGCAATTAGCTGCTAAGATATACTCTACTTCTACTATAGATTGAGTAATAGTGTTTTGTGTTTTGCTTGACTAGGAGATCAGGTTCTCACCAAGGAATGTGCAGTTTCCACTGGTTCTCTTTCTTCGTAGCCTATCTCCAGCATAGTTAGCGTCACAGAAACCTACTAACATGTACTCAAAGGATTAGTTGTGACAATGACCAAGGTTAGTAGTGCATTTCAGATATCTAAAGATCCTCTTAACAGCTGTTAAGTGAGATTCTTTAGGGTTAGACTAAAATTTGGCATGCGCACATACACTAAATATAATATCAGGTCTATAGGAAGTTAAATAAAGGAGGGAACCTATCATTCCTCGGTATGCCTTTTGATCTATCTTTTTGCTTGACTCATCCTTATCAACAGAGCAAGTTGGATGCATAGGTGTGGACATTGGCTTACAACCATCCATTTTAAACTTTTTAAGAAGTTCTTACGTGTATTTGGTATGGTGAAGGAGTACATCCTCTGGGTTTTGATGAATTTGAATTCCTAGAAAAGAATTTCAAATCTCCTATCATACTCGTCTCAAATTCATTCTGCATTAACTTAGAAAATTCTTGGCAGAGATTGCCATTAGTAGAACCAAAAATTATATCATGAACATATATTTGGACAATGAGGAGATCATTCTTAGATGATTTTCTAAATAAAGTAGTGTCAGTTTAACCTCTTTCAAAATTATTTTCTAAAAGAAAGTTGCTCAGTCTGTCATACCAAGCTCTTGGATCCTGTTTTAGATCATATAAAGATTTCTTTAGTTTGAAGACATGGTCTGGAAATTCATTTTCTTAAGAGATTTTTTTGACATGTACTTCTTCATATATGTAGCCATTTAAGAAAACACTTCTCACATCCATTTGATATATCTGTCCATCATCTAAAAGTGTTTCATCCATGGATGTAGGTTCAATTTTCCGAGAGTAGTCCAAACATAAATGTTTCTTTAAGAGCATATTTTGTTTTCAATGGATCATTTGCATTTCCAATGATCAAATATTATGGATGGAGGACTTGTATTTCCATCCAATGTTACATTCTTGATATGAGTTGTTAGGTGGATCTTATGATTCACTTTGGACTAAGTTTGACGGTTCATCAGTTTTATCTGGTTCCTCTAAAATCTATAAATCTACAAAGTCTACATCTAGCTTTGACTTTTTATGGTCAAGCTTATTGTCATCAACAATCAGTGTTTCTTTGTTGATTCCTCAGCAATCAGTGTTTCTTTGTTGTATTCTCTATAAGCTTTAGACTTTTCAGAGTATCCAAAAATGATGCACTTTTGAGATCGTGAGTCAAACTTGCCAAGATTGTTGTCTTTGATGTTTAAAATATAGCAAATACATCCAAATTGATGAAAATAAGAAATGTTGGGTTTTATTCCCTTCCACAATTCATAAGGAGTGTTATTGAGAATAGATCTAATATAGATTCTATTCTAAATGTAACATGCAATGTTCACTACTTCTGCCAAGAAGTGCTTGACAACTTTTATTTTACGAATCATGGTGCATGCCATTTCCTGAAGATATATGTTTTTCCTTTCTACAACATTGTTATGTTGGGGGTGTTATAGGAGAAGAAAAGTTATGTAAGATGCCATTCTCTTCACATAAGTTTTCAAAAAGTTTGTTTTCAAATTCACCTCCATGATCCTTAAGAATCATTGTTATACAAATACCATTTTCATTTTGCACTTGTTTGCAGAAGGTAGTGAATACTTTATGTGACTCATCATTGTGCTTTAGGAACTTTACCCATGTCCATCTGGAATAGTTATCAACAATAACGAGTCTTTATAGGGCCAAATAGATCAATATGTAAAAGCTTAAGTGGTCTCGATGTGGAAACAACGTTATTAGAAGAAAAAAAGATGTTGTTTGTTTCCCTTTCTAACATGTATCACAAAGAACATTTGAGTTGTACTTAAGATTAGGCAAGCCTCTAACTAATTCAAGTCTTTTTAATTTTGAGATTAGTCTCAAGGTGGCATATCCTAATCTTTTGTGCCATATCAGTTAATCGTCGCTTATAGACATAAAACACTTGACTTCTTGTTTGTTTAAATTAGATAAGTTTATTTTCTAAATGTTGTTTTTCCTTTGGCAAGTAAGTAAAACATTCTTAATGGAGGGAAGAGAACCATTACCTATTATGCCATGTGCAATGATCTTACCCTCCTGATCACCTCCAAATCTTACGAATCCTCCATTCTTGAGGGTCAGGTCATGGAACATAAACTTCTCTTTCGTCATGTGTCATGAGCATCCACTGTCCAGGTACCATGACTGGTGTTTCAACTTTGTTGCTAAGGATATCTGCAAAGTCGACTATTTTATCTTTAGGTACCAAAATTTGGTTGGGTTCTGATTTGTTAGTTCTGAAAGGTATCTTGTACTTCCATGTTTTCAACATAGGACAAGTTATTCTATTGTGACCTTTCTTATGGTAGTATGCACAAGCAATATCAGGTTGATTAAATCTAAGATTTTTTGTTGTTTCTTTAAAGCCTATGTCGCGTTTATTGTTTTTTCTAACATTATGGATCATAGAAGCTTGTTTGTATATGTCTTTAGCTAGAAACTCTTGAATGGCTATTTCATACTTAACAAAATTGCAGACTTTATCCTCAGAGTCAGAGTCATAATCGATGTCTTCCATCAGAGCCATGTTTGCATGCTCTTCATCTTTATCATATGATTCATCAGTGTCATCCTAAGTTGCCACAAGATCTTTCTTTTTTGTCTTGAAGTCTTTCCCGTGGGATTTTCCTTTCTCAAGTTTAGGATATTCTGATTTGAAATAATCTGGTTCCTTGCATTCATAACAGATGAGCTTTCTTTTGTCTAGTTTTTCACTTCCTTCTTTATTATTTTGAGATCTTCTAAAATTTCTTTTGGGAAAGGATTTCTTTCTGTTGTTCCACATGTGTTGGATTTTTCTTGAGATAAAGGACAACTCTTCATCATATGAGTCTTCACTTTGATCTTCCATTCAGTTTCCTCTAAGTCTTCAGTTGCTTGTAGAGCCTTAGAACTTGTCTTCTTTCCATGGGATTTGAGCGCTAAGGATTTAGACTTTTTCTTGGGCTCATCTTCAACCCGTTCAATCTCATGGGATTTGAGTGAACTCATTAGATCTTCAAGAGGTGGTTTGTTAAGATCCTTGGCTTCTTGATTAGCTATTACTTTTGGTTTCCATTTGCTAGGAAAATTTCTGAGGCTCTTTCTGACGTGGTTGGCAGTAGTGTAGCTCTTCTGGAGAACCTTCAGTCCAGAAACCAAAGTTTGGAATCTAGAAAACATATTTTCAATGTCTTCATCTTCTTCCATCTGAAAGAGTTTATAATTTCTAACGAGCAGATTAGCTTTGGCTTTTTGTACCTTTTTGTTTCCTTCGTAGTTAAGAACCATAGCATTAAAGATACTTTTAGCTGTTTCTTTGTTGCTTCGTTTTTCAAACTCCTTTTGGTGATATCATTCATCATGAAGGTTCTGGATTTATGATGCATTTTTTATTGTTTCTTTTGGTTATCGTTAAAGTTCTTTTTCGACATTTCAATACTAGCAGCATCTTTTGGAGCTTCATAGCCATCTTCGACTATGTTCAAGAGTTCAAGACCGTGAGAGATTTTGAAACTTATGAGTCTGTTTTTCTAGTACTTGAATCTCTCTCCAACAAACATGGGAGGCCTGTTAATGTTTCCACCAGTAACTTCTTAACCATAATTAGCCATTAGAGATAGAGATCTTTACTCAAACACGATTAAGTGCTCAACTTTGAGAATAAACCCAGATACCAATTGTAGAACGAAAATAACACAAGAAAGAGGGGGGGGGG
>JBBPBQ010000003.1:33574555-33603164 GCA_037974755.1 Cicer yamashitae
GGGGGGGGGGGGGGGTTGAACTGTTTTCTTAAAAAAAAACTTTTTACGTGGCTGTACCTAAAGTAAATAAGTTAATGCAAGTGAATGAAAATGAAATAGAGAGACACAACGATTTATCCTGGTTCACCACCAACACGGTAGCTACGTCTAGTTCCTTCAACCTAAAGGATTTAATCCACTAGTTTATCACTAAACTAGACTTACACTTACCTACTAGTCACACAAATTATGTTCAATCTTCTCAACCTTCTAGCTTAGATAGTCAAGCTATTGAGGAAGACATCTGCTATTGGGCTAGGTTACAACAAAAGGTTTTTGGTTTCTCAAAATTAGCTCTCGTAGAGAATGTTTACAAACTTTTTCTTCAGAAATTCTCTTAACACAAAAGTGAGATATAATGATATTGAGAGTGCACATGTGCTTATCGCTTGTTGCTTATATCTTTTGTGTTTCTTTGTTTAGGGAGGTCCATATTTTATAGAGTAAGATTAGGGTTTTTGATTGTTTTCCTGATTGCAAGAAATCAACATAATTCATAGAGTTCCGTATAGTATATTTGTGGAATTGATTTGTCATATAGACTTTCCAGAAAAGACTGATCTTGTACTAATTCATCGTATATGTTTGAAATAGTTGGGAAACATAGGGAACGATGATCAGAGAATGTCTTGAGATCGTCAGACAAGTAGCTGATTCAGGATATGTATTAGAGGATGTGCAAATGCTTTGTCTTTAGAGCATTGACTTTTTCAGAGCATTGACTTTATCATAGGATACATAAAAGTTCAGAGTCAGACGATTAGACGTTTGATGTGATTATATGAGGTAGAGACATAACTTGGTTGTCATGCTTGTCAGAGGTAAAGGTAGACTATTTGTTTGTCAGATGTAGAGGCATAAAATTTCTTGTTAGCTTGAGTAACAGAGATAGAGGAACCAACAATGTTTCTCGTATCAGACTTAGCAAAATGAAGAGAAGTCATGTTGTATCTTTGTCTTCGTCCAGTTTCAGAGGATATGTGAGAGTTTATTGACCGAACATTTGATTTTGAACCTGCACAATTAATTTCAACGCTAGAGCATTAAATTGCTCCCCAAATGATGTTGTTATTGTCAAAACAAGTGAAAGACATATTTCTTCAAATTGACTTGATTCCAACATTGCTACCTAGTTAGTTTTATTGAAAAAATATTAAATCTTGGTTACGTGTCACTTTGGTCTATATGAGTCACCCAAAAACATCTCCCTCGGATACATACACCCAACAATGCCACTTTTTTTTTATGAACATCCCAACAATGCCATGCATGTCATCTGATATCCAAATTTTTCAACTCAAACTCCAACCATCCACATCCACGTATCATCACATCAAACAAAACTACATTTTGATCTTAAATCTAACACGTAAAGCACCTCTTTAAATCAAACAAAAAGTATGATAGGTTAATGAGTTTGAGAAGAAGATGAATGTGTTGTTTTGGTTGGATTTGAATTTTCAATTCAATCTCATTTACTTTTTTTATTTAATCTAAACTTAGTCAGCAGATCAAAGTGAAACATAACTTTAACTTAATGTTTTTTCAATTAAATTGCAAAAATGATTAAAGTGGCTAACATAGTCATATTTAAGGGATAAAAAATGAAAATTAATAATGAAACTAAAACAAAACCTTTTAATAATAACCGCAACGATAGGAGGCATTCAGAACACTCTTAGTAACCACACATAATAAAGCAAAAATTTTCGTCAAAATTTTTCAATCAATTCTTAATTATTATAAGGGTAATATTGAAATTTGATTGAAGCTTCTCGGTGTTATTGAGAGCAATATCCTTAACTAAGCAATATCCTTAGCAACAAGTGTTGAATTAGTGTTGTTAAAAGAAAAGGTAGTTTTATATGTTTTTCATATATTTCTATGAATTTTTATCATTGAATTTATAACTTATACTTACTTCTGTTTATTTTAGTTGTTAAAGATACAAGCTTCTATTAAAAAAAAGATATAAAAAAATATGGTGATTTGATTGAAGAAGATCATCATACATCATAAATAACTTTTTTTGGTTTCATGTAACATTTTGGTTTCATGTAACATTTTGGTTTCGTTTACTATATTTCTAGAGATACTCCGTGGTAACAATGATGGTATTTTGATAGGTAAAACTTTTCATTACTAATACACGTTTTGTTCATATTTAATCATTTATTCATACTCTCAGTATGTTTTTAACGATTTATTATTACCTTTAAATGGTCAAATGATACACGCAATTGACCATAAATTACTTTGTTCTATAATCATGTCATTAAAAATGCAATCACCATTAGTTAGAGTAGCATTGTTCTGCATATCTATCCATTTATTGTTTTATTTTTGACATGCTCATCTTTTTTTAATGTGTATGTTTAAATTACTTTTTTATAAAAAGCATGATTGAATAATAAATAAATATTTAATTTTTCTGTTCTATAAATTTTAATAAATTATTTTGTGCTATGTTCATTATTTTATACTCAAATATAGGTGTACATCTATATTATTTTGAAATAATTTGACATATTATATATTTATATTAGTTCAAAATATGATTTTGAAAATTAGCTTTTATTTTTTAATTTTTTTTTGAAAGGCCGTAAATTAGATAATATTTATTAGTAATTAGTAATATTTAACAAATTGCAGAAGGGTTTGAAATAAACATTGAAAAGAAGTGGTTGTACTATTCGTTTGACAAATATCATGATAAGGTTTATAGTTCAACAATGTATTTATAGTATTCATTTACATTGCATAATTATATAAAATATTTTTAAAATATTATTTGTAATTTTGATAGACTTGCGATGAGATAAGTGATGACACAACTAAAAGTAATTAACTATATATTTTTTTATTTGACAAGAGATAATAAATTTTATCATAATTAATTTATATAATTATAAATTATTCTTTATCTACTTATAAATCTATCTATAAATAACATACTTGGTGCGCTACATGTTTATAAATTATAATGACATAAATCTATCTACATGTAGTTTACAAAGAAGGATGTGTCTCCCAAAAAACAACTAATATAGTTAACAAAGAAGTGTTTTAAAATTTAAAATACGTAAGTTATACATGTTTATACTCTTTTATATTTTTAATTTGTCTATGCAACTTTCTTTCATTAATTTCTCAATCTATGCTGTATTGTAAATTTAATTCATATGACAAACTTTTTTTCCTTATGTTTTTTCATTGAAATGATGACGTTTGAATCGAAGAATATATTTGCATTTACGTTGATGTTAAGAGTTTCACAATTTCAACATCTTCTTATCTTCTTATAGATTAATATAGATTCATTTAGCTATTATTTTGATTACAATATATGTTATTGAGTGTTGCATAATTCTAAATGAGCAAATATACACAGTCAAATACAAGTAGTATAAATAAAGATTATTTTCATGATAATTGATTATGTCATTAATTTTAATATTTTTCTAATACATTTAAATTGTTTTTTATAAAATAAAAAATAATGTTTCTGGATTGACAAGTTAAAATGAAATATATCTTAAAATTGCAAGTTTGAGTAAGTAATCAAATATCTAAAAATCATAGTAAGAAAACAAGTTAAGGATACAATTTGTATTGAACTTAATATGTGATTTTAAAATGCTATAGCATGGTTGTAGCATTATGAATAGAGTGACCTTAGAGATTTTTCTACTCATTCAACATGGTTTTCAAGTTTATTAATGTCATTCTTGGGTTAATGTTCACGTCCAACCATGCTATAGTCTTTAGTTCCTCTTTGGTTCTATGGACTTAAATATTATTCCTAATATTTAATATCAAACACTTGTCCAAACATCTTGACTTAATACATATTAAATAAGCAAATCCATTTTTTACCTCTTTTTCAAGTTCAAAAACTAGCAATAAATGTAAAGTGATCAGATTAAAATTTAAGGACATTATTAAATCAGCTTGAATAAATAATGCAAACATGCTATAAACATCTTAAACCACAAACTTCATTTAATACTTCAAAAATCCGTAACTTAAAGTAGTTTAGCTCATAATGAGCTTTTGTTATAACATGGAAATCGAATAAAATAGTAAGGATAATATTGTAGCTTAAGTAATTACAGAGATGATGACTCAAATATTAAAATCAAAAGCTTAACGTAGTTGTTATAATAACTCCTCATTCAACTTGATTGCAAGTTTTCTTCTTTGAGTAAGAATTCTTCATGCAAAAGCTTCAATGGTGAATGATGAAAGCCAAAAAAATAAATGATGGGTAGGGTTATAATTTTTAGATATGATTTTAGCTGCCTTTTATTCAGTGTATGTCTCCCTTTGATAAGACAGCTGGTTGTCTCTCTTTCTCTCTCACCAATCTGATACGCAACTTGTTGCAACAATTTCCTATAACATTTTGATTCTTGAACATTTCTTCAAATCTTCTTCCTACAAAATCACACGCCAAACATTAATTTTCCTAAAAGACAAAATATATGACATCCAAATTAAAAGACATAATTCATAGATTAAAACTAAAATTCTAATAATTCTTACTCAAATTATTATTAAAATTTGATAAATAAATCTTATTTCTAAGAGTTATTACATCCCCAAACTTGAGCTATTGCTCGTCCTTGAGTAGTAGCAAATAAAAAACTACCAACACAGTAGAACTGTTAGTTATTAACTAACAATGCTACTAATTCAAAGAAACTTACAAATTTTCATCAGATTAGAACATGATAGAATTTTTGGGCAAACTTTTGATCATTTTTACTTAATCAAAGTGTGTGTGTGCAACTATATTCTTAAGTTCCATAATTAGTATTAAAGGCACAAGTTAGCTAACCAATTATATTGTTACTAAGTTGCACTTCACCTTTAAAATCATAGAATTTACACTTACATAAAGAGGTATTTTTTTTAATGTCATTCACAACTCAAGCTTATTATTATTATTATTATTATTATTATTATTATTATTATTATTATTATTATTATCATCATCATCATCATCATTATTATTATTATTATTATTATTATTATTATTATTATTATTATTATTATTATTATTATTATTATTATTCACCTTTTGACATGAGTGATGTTTTGAGGATCACCCAATTACTACTTAGTAAATGTTTTGTACCACACTATCTTTTAACATAAGTGATATTTTAAGGATCACTCAACTACTACTCAATAGTATGGCTTATTTATATTATTATTTTTTTAAAATAGCATTGAGCTGCCACAATTTCTTTACTTCCCCTATTTTTACACAAAAATTTTCAATGTTAAAAATTAATTACAACTTAGTTCCAACATACTTAGTTAACTTAATCATCATTAATTCTTCAACTTTTCCTAAAGAACATAACTTGGGTGATAAATTAATGGGTTTTCTCAGCCATCTACCCTAGATTTCAACAGTTCCAAATCATTCAAACCAACAAAATTATTACACATACAAACGAACAACAAGTCAGCTAATCATTATACCATGCATTATTCAATCATCCTAACTAAATCATTCCCACCCCAAAACTGTAATATGAATAATTCTTGAAGTCATTCATACTACAAGTTTGAAGTAAGTTTTGGTTACATATTGAATTGAAAACAAATAAACACATAGAAATAAGAAAAATAAAACTAAAACATGATTCAAAGCACTTACTACCCTGAATAATGCTACATCATGTTGTAGAACCATTCAGGGGTTGTATCATTTCCAACTGCATCATCTAAATCATCCAGGTAAATTTCATTCCCAATAGACGATCCTTCCAATGACAGCTTTTTCCTTAATCCCCTATGAGCATAAGTGGAAACCCTTATAATCCTTTGAGATGGAGGAGGGTCCACCTTTGGTGTAGCCTTCATAGGTGATGGTGAAATGATGTTCTCTTCTTCTCTTTTTCTTTTCTAAGCCACTAGACTGTGTGACTCAGATTGTACAACATCTTTAGCAATTGCAATTGGTTCCTCATCTTCTTCACTAGTACTCAGCTCAGATATATATTGCCTTAACTTACCTCCCCTTATTCTTGGTCTTTTGTAAGCAACCCTATTTGTTCTTTTAAACTTTGGTGGTGTGGTTGCTTTAACTGCAACAGGCTCTTGAGCTACAACATCAAGTTGTTCTTTTTCAGTTAACGTATCCTCTACAGGAGATGGTGGCATATTCACATTAATCCCTATATTTTCTATTTCATCATCAACAATTTTGGGTGTTGTGGGATGGGAGGCAAGATTGTTAACCTTTTCCTCTTTTGGAGGGTTAACTTCTTTTTGAAAGTCCTCTTCATTTTGTGTGTCTTACATATGTGATGGACTTTGTGGGGGAGTATAAAACATTCTTTCTTTACCTTTGCTAGTTGCTGCTGTAGTAGCTTCATGTTGCTCTTGTTATGCTGCAACATCTTCTTCTTCTTTCTTCTTTTTTTCCTCCTTTATTTTTATTATTCTAGCTAAAGCTTCGGTCTTTTTCCTTATCCATTCAGCCTCATTCACAAGATTCACCTCTGCTGAACTTTCAACTATAAACTCTAAGTGTAATAGATGGGTAATCAAATACATCCATATTTTTGCCAAGCCATCTTTGGCCAGACTCCAACATCTCTCATGTACATCCCGGATTGGATAGTCCTCTTCTCAAACTCTTCAAACTTTCTCAACAACTTGTCATTCCTCTTGCTTTCTTTGAAAACATTTTTCTGACCAATTGATTTTGGGGCTTCCTCTTCTTGCTCTTGTTTTATGAATTTTTTGATAGAGTGTGCATCAATAGCTCCTTTATTCACTATCCTTATATCTCCTCTCTCCATTGTCACACAGTTACATATGCACATATCTATAATCAGAAAAGGAAAAAAAGTCTCCCATTTTTCAAGAAAGAACACCTTTTAATTTCCTCATGAATAAAGCCTCCAATGTTGATATGCTTATTTTTCATCAAATAGCCCAACAACACCAATCTTTCTTTGTTGACAGTTTGAACGTAGGTGGTTGGCATAATGCATGTTCTGATTATATGGTACCATAGTTTTGGAATGGGTTTCAAAGCATTTATGGGGCTTTTCCAAGTGTTTCCTCTATTGTCAGTAATCCACTCAATGCCTTCAACAGTTAGGGTTTTTGAAAATTCTATTCAAGTCAACATGAGTCACTTTCTTCAAAAATCGTTGATACTCATCTTTTGGCTCAGGGTCATCAAAGGTTCGAATAATACCCAAATAATAGTTGATGGACATTGAAGTGAAGTTCACTTCACAACTTCGAACCATGACTTTTTCTTGTTCTTCATCCAGAATAGCAGCATAAAATTCCTTGACAAAATTAGGGAAAAATGAGTCATGATGCTCTTCCAATTTCTTCCACTTCATACAGGTAATCAGATCAGTCATTTCAACTGGGATGGTGTGGGAAATGTTATCCTTTAAGGGAAACCTTATTTTTGGGAAACACTCCCAAATGCTTATAATCTTTTTGAACCTATTTTTGACAAGTTCACTGTGAGCTTGCGAGATTTAGGAGCAGTTGGAATGATGGGTGAAGAAGTTTCTTCTTCTTCTTCTTCTTGTTCTAAAACAAGGTCGAAGTCTAAATATGTGGAAGACTAAGAATAAATCTCTTGTGCTTTTTTTTTACTCACCAATGTGAGGAATTTTGGTTGAAAAGGGAGATATTTCGAATAGAGGAGAATGGGTTCAAGTGGTTCAGGGTGGAACCCATAGAGTTTTAGTGAGAGAAGTTATGTTTTAGTGAAGGGAAATGGAGTGCTGAAGGAATGGGGATTGTCAATTGAAAACAAAGAATTGAGTGGTGAATGGTTGCATGTGCAAGGAGAGATAGTAGGAAAAGTGTAGGGGTTATCATTGCAAACAAGGCGAAGACAAATTTTTGTCTTTATTTGAATTTAATTCAACAAAAAAAAACCTATTGGGCCTTTAAGGATTCAGACACATGTGGGCTCCATTAGTGGATCCATATTTCATCCATTGCACTTTTAGTTGATCACTTATGCACTATATATATTAATTCTACAATTGTGCTATAACGATTTCCTCAGTACATATCACCACATAATTTTATGAATTCCTGCATAACAAAAACAACTAAAATAAAGTTAAATTGGGGGAGTATTTCTTCTCTCTTTATTATTAGGTTGCCTTCTAAGAGCGCTTAGTTTATAGTCTTCGGCCAGACCTTTTCAAATTAATCATTCATTCATAAGGATTGTGGAGGCCTTTGCTTTTCCCATAGGCTATCCCCAATAATGCTTAATCCTTTGACCACTAACCATAAATTCACTACCAAATTATTCTTTCAAATCCACAACTTCATGTGGACTAACTTTTGAAATGATAAAAATGAAGGTGCAAACACAATAAGGAGGGTTGAATTGTGTTTGTCTAAGTTGTATTATTTTTGATTATTTATACAAGAACTGATTCAAGTTGGTGATTTTAACTAAAATAGAGATAATAGCAATCGAGTTTAAGTAATTAGAGGCAGCTGTAACGTAAAGAGTGCAAAAGTAAAGTGACACAAGCACATTTATCCTGGTTCACCACCAACTTGGTAGCTACATCCAGGCCTTTCACTTAGAAGGATTTAACCACTAATTCAAATCCTTGAATTACACAACACCTGATCTTAGAAGTCAGTAGTCTCAAAACAACCTGACAGCTACAAACTTTTTTAAGGCAAACAAACACCTAGACCTTGCAAGTCAAGTCTTCTCCACACAATCGTAAAACCAAATATTTTTTAAGGAAACTACACCTTGACGCTCTAAATCAAGTTTTCTCAACACAACATGAAAACCACAGATTGCTTGAGGAACACTAAAACCACTATCGGACTGGGTTACACAAGTTTGGAACGAATTGTGTTTTGCTTATACTAAGCACATTGTTACAATTGATTTCTCACACTAAAACACTTCGAAAATATTTCTTTGAGAAAGTGCTTCTCTAGAACTTATACCTTTGAACTTTGAATACTTAGGAAATTTGAGCTCTCAAAAGTATTTTTGAATTGTATAGATATTTGAGTTTATGAGTTCATGCTTTCTTCTTCAGCATTGAGTATCTATTTATAGAATAGATTAGGGATTCACTTTTGTCCTTGTAAAATCTGGATCATATCTTTCTTGTGAACAAATTCTGGATGTATTTTCTTGTGAACAAATTATGAGTGTATTTTCTTGTGAATAATTCTGAGTGGTTCTTCTTGTGAATAATTTTGAGTGTATCTTCTTGTGAATAATTCGGAGTGTATCTTCTTGTGAACAAATTCTAAGCATATCTTCTTGTGAACACATTTTGAGTATATTTTCTTATGAACAAGTTCTGAGCATATCTTCTTGTAAACAATATTTTGACCATATCTTTTTGGGAACAATATTTTTGACCATATCTTCATGTGAACAATATTTTGACCATATCTTCTTGTGAACAATATTTTGACCATATCTTCCCGTGAAAAATATTTTGACCATATATTCTTGTGAATAATATTTTGACCATATCTTTTCGTGAACAATATTTTGGCCATTTCTTCTTTTCACCTTGGCCAAAGTCTTCAGACCTAGTTTCAGAGTCAATCTTCAGACCCATTTATTAGATGTAGTCTTCAGATCCAAACATCAGAGGTAGTGTTTGTAACATTCAGAGGAACATTTCTTTTAGAGGCATATGTTCAGAGGAAAACACGTATGCTTTTGTGTTCCTCTGATCTCATACTATGGTGACTTCCTCTAGTCACTTCTTCTAGTTGCTTCCTCTAGTACCTTCCTCTGATTTTCTTATTCTAATTGCTGCAAACTTAATGAAGCCATTAGTCCAAACAAATTGTTCTCATAAAATACCTTTGTTAACATCAAAATGACAAGAGGAAAACACAACTTGGTTACAATACAAGGGTCTTGATCATCTAGACTTAATTTTTCCAAGGAACAATTTAAGCCTAGAATTAAAAAGTAAGACTCTCTCCCATACATGGAACTTTCTTCATCAAATTCTTTGGTCATGTAATTATTTAACTTTGGATTTATACAACTCATCATTTTCATAAGATAACATTCTATGTTCATCAAGCCCATTAAGCTTTAGCATTCTTGCTGCACCAACCTGTTGTAAATCCAAGTTTAATTTTTTTAAGGCCCCAAAGGCTTTACGTTGCAGCTCAATGGGAAAAAGACATGCTTTTCCAAAAAAGAGCCTATAAGGAGACATACCTAAAGCTGTTTTATAGGTAGTCCTATAAGCCCACAAAACATCTTCTAAATGGAGAGACCAATATTTCCTAGAGGGGATTACAACTTTATCTAGAATTCTTTGAATCTCTCTATTTGAAAGTTCAATTTGTTAACTTGTTTGTGGATGATAAGTAATGGTAATTTTTTTGTATAATTCTATATTTTGATAATAAATTGTCAAACATTTTGTTACAAAAATGAGTTCCTTCATCACTAATGATAGCCTTTGGTGTCCCAAATCTAGTGAAAATATTTTTATGAATAAATTTGGAGGCTACCGTGGCATCATTAGTAGGAAGGAACAATGATTCTATCCATTTGGAAACATAATAAAAAACTACATAAACGTATGAATTGAATTGCGAAAAGATAGGGCAAAAGGACCCATAAAAGTCTATTCTCCTTACATTAAATATTTCTACTTTAAGGATACCTTACAATGACATTTCTTGCTTGCTTGATATATTGCAAACTCTTTGACATCTATCACATGTTTTTACCATCATATATGCATCCTTGAACATGGTTGGCCAAAAATAACCTGTTTGAAGAACCTTTGTAGTTGTCCTGATTCCTTCAAAATGTCCTTTACATAAAGATGCATGACAATTGTAGTACCAAAATTTTTTCGACTAAATAAAAAGAATCTGAAAGCTTAGAATCTAAAAATAAAAAATACATATCTTTATTACAATTGTTGAAGGCCAATTTTGATATGAGTTTTGTTTTTATCTAAAAAAAGGAAAAACAGATTATGTGTTCATCCATAATGAATTTTTTAATTTTTTTTAAGGTGCACTATGTTGTTTTCTGTTCTGGTTTTGTTTAATATTATTGTTATGTTAAGAAAAAAATCCAAAGTAAAAAATTCATTCATTTGCTCATTAATTGAGCCTATATATATATATTTATATAAGTGTCCAATTTATGTTCATTACACAAAAGATATATATACAACAAACAAAAGAATCAAAATAATAATAAAAATAATTAACAAAATAAAAATAATGTTTGTGTTTGGAGAGAAAGTAGAGCAACAACGCTTGCCACCATTCTTTCTATTTTTTAGCTATGTGTTTTGCTCTCTATGACCATATGTGGATTCTATGAAAAAGTTGTAATCACATCATTCACTTACCACTCTCTAAAATTTGCAGAAGAAACAATAAAAAAGACCACAACTGAGTTTAATATTATGAACAAAGATTCACAATAGATTCATCAGTGATCAGTGAGGCGTATAAATAGAGAATGAAAAATAGATTAAAGGGGGAAGTGGATGATTGCTAAAAAAAACCATATGAGAGGAAACTAAAAATAGAGGAAAGAAAAAAAAAAAAGGAAAGAACAGGAATAGTTACTGACCTTTATCTAACTCTGAGGTATTTTTTTTTTCTCTTTAAACACTATTATGTCTATAACTTTGTCTTTGAGTTGTTAGGATACAAGTTGTACAATTTGGTGGTTCTAAAGTTCGTTTTTGTAAAAAAATTCATTAATAAAAATAATCTATGTTTTTAGAGATTAACTAAATGTGACATCTTTTTAATCTTTAAGTCATTAGGACGCAAATTGTACAACTTGGTGTTCCTAAAACTTATATTCATAAACATATTAATAAAAAGTCATTTTAAAATAATTGACAAGATGTGACATATTTTTAATTATTGAACTATTAAGACGCAAGTTGTACAATTTGACGGTTATAAACTTTATGTTCATAAACAAATTAATAAA
Source organism: Cicer yamashitae (assembly GCA_037974755.1). Lineage (NCBI taxonomy): Eukaryota > Viridiplantae > Streptophyta > Magnoliopsida > Fabales > Fabaceae > Cicer > Cicer yamashitae. Next base: position 33,586,590 of record JBBPBQ010000003.1, read on the forward strand.
ATGTCATTTTAAAAATCTTTACAAGACGTGACATTTTTTTTAATTATGGAGTTGTTAAGATGGAAATTGTACAACTTTATAGTCTAACAAATCACTTATATTTTAACTATTTAAATCAAGCAAACTCATCACAATCACAATTTCTTGTATTCAATAACAATTTATTTTATGAAAAGAATAACAATTTTGACCAAACTCGTTTATATAATTAAAAGCAATCAACGCATCCACATTTTCGAATAAAAAACTAGGTAACTTTGATTTCTCTATCGCACCTGAAGATACGTAGGAGCACGAGACGAGACCACTCGTGTTAAGCGCAATAATAAAATTTTCTTTTTTTCTCCTTCTCTATTTTAAGCACACTTTTATTTCAACATCACATTCATAGAAAACAGTTTATATTTCCACATAAATAATAAGGAGAAAATAATATATTTTAGTTAATGTAAATTTTACACAATTAATTATATGTAACCTTTTTTTAACGGATATCGTAGGGTGCTAATACCTTCCTAGCACATAATCGACTCTCGGATTTGAAACTTGGTTTTAAAGACCATAATTTTTTGTTTTTAAGGGTTTCCCAACCTTTTTCCTATTTTAAATAAACTTTGGTGGCGACTTATTTGTATTCGAGTAAACTCTCGACATTTTAGGCCACGATAGCTGGCGACTTCACTAGTGAATTTTTTTAGAGAGTCAAGTCTAACATAATTAGTTGTGAAATTTCTTAACTTCTTCTATATCTATTTGTTCTTCACTTTTTTTTTTCTTTATGTGTTTATTATTTCTTAGTAGGTATTTGCTGTCATCATATTAATCTTTTAGACCACTTTTTTAATTTTTAGAATTTTTCTTACGGGATTCGACCCTCAAAATCCCAAATTCCTACGTTTAGACCAGTTTTTTAAATTTTTGGATTTTTCATATTTACAAAAAATTTAAAAAAATTTGCGTTATCTTTATTTAATTGTTAGAAATTTTGGTGGTATTTTTAATTTTTTTGGATTTTATTTGAAAGGGTTTTTCATTTTCCACTTCAATTTTAGCGATAGGGATATTGTTAGAATTTTCAGAATTGTGTGTTGCATTGCATTGTTATATTCTCATGATGCATGACTAGGACTGGTTTTGTGACTCTGCATTCCCTCGACCTTGAAATAGATAGGACTTTTCATTTACTTCGTAGACTTAATAGAGCTGCTAGTGCTAACAAGTCAGAGTTAGATAGTGATAGTGACAACTTGTTGCACAATATGGATGATATGAATAATAGAACCATAAGACAACTTGCTGCACCTAATGTCACTTATAATGCATTGTGTATTGAATATCCTCAAGTTATTGTACCATTTGAACTTAAATCTGATTTAATACACTTGCTTCCAAAGTTTCATGGTCTTGCAGGTGAGGATCCCCACAAACACTTGAAAGAGTTTAATGTTGTGTGTTCTACCATGAAGCCTCAAGGAGTCACAAAAGACCATATCAAGCTGAGAGCCTTCCCATTCTCACTCCAAGATGCTGCCAAGGACTGGTTGTACTACCTTCTGCTAGGTTGTGTTACAAGTTGGAATGATCTGAAGAAGTTGTTCCTAGAAAAATTCTTCCCTGCCTCAAGAGTTGCTTCAATCAGAAAAGAAATATGTGGCATTAGGCAGATTGACAGAGAATCCTTACATGAGTATTGGGAGAGATTCAAGAAATTAGTGGCTGGCTGCCCACATCACCAGATTTTTGACCAATTACTCATCTAGTATTTTTGTGAAGGCTTGTTGTCTATGGATAGAAACATCTTGGATGATGCTAGTGGGGGAGCACTTTCGATAAGCCTTGATTGAGAACATGTCCATTAATTCTCAGCAGTTTACAATCAGAAGAAATTCGAAAATGTTGACAAAGGGAGTGAATGAAATTCAAGCTTCTTCTCACAAGAATCTAGAAAGCAGACTTGATGAGTTTATGTCTTTAGTAAAAAAATTGACAGTAGGTAAAGCCTAAGCAACAAAAGTCTGTGGTATTTGCACTTCTCCATAGCATCCTATAGATTCATGTCCTACGTTAAGGAAGATCCAATTGATGATGCTCCTCAAGCATATGCAGCAAACATATACAATCCTCAAGCCAACTATGATCTGTCGTCTAACATGTACAATCCTTGTTGGAGAAACCATCCCAACTTGAGATTGGGGAATTCATCTGCACAACAGCAACCTAGGCAGTAGCAAAACATTGTGCAGCAATAGAACAATGCGCAGTAGCAGCAAAACGCACCTTCATTGGAGGACCTTGTCAAACAAATGGCTGTCCAGAATCTCCAATTTCAACAAAGAACAGATTCCCCCATTCAAAATTTAGAGACAAAGATTGGCCAACTGCCCATTTCAATTAATTAGATGCAGACTCAGGGATCAAACCAAATACCTGCCCAGTCAGTAGTAAATCCAAATGCTCCTAATATCAGTGCAATTACCTTGAGGTATGGCAAGAATGTTAAAACATCAAAGGTACCTGTAACTGCTGCTGTGAAAAATAACAAGGTTGCAAAGGACACTTTGGTACCTAAAACTGTTGATGTTGAGCAAGATATACCACTTCCTTTCCCTCAAAGGGCAGTGAAGACTAAAAAAATGAACGATGCAGATAAGGACAAGGAGATCTTGGATACATTTAGGAAGATGGAAGTGAATATTCCCCTCCTTGAAGCAATTAAACAAATTCTAAGATATGCCAAATTTCTAAAAGAGTTGCGCACACACAAGAGAAGGTTAAAAGGTAATGAAAGGGTAAATATGGGGCACAATGTTTTAGCCATCATTCAGCCCATGTCCCAGAAATGCAAAGATCTAGGAACTTTTTCCATCCCATGTACCATAGTCAATTTGAAAATGCTATGTTAGATTTAGGAGCTTCCATTAATGTTATGCCTACATCTATTTTTAACTCTCTTGCTCTTGGACCTTTATAGAGTACAGGTGTTACCGTTCAATTGGAGAACACAAGCAATGCTCGCCCTACTGGACTGATGGAGGATGTATTTGTTCGAGTTAATGAATTGATATTTCCTGTAGATTTTTACATTCTAGACATGGAGGGAGAGACTAAGTCCAACAGGGCGGCTATCATCTTAGGCAGACCATTCTTGAAAACTGCTAAAACATAAATTGATGTTCATGCTGGAACTCTATCCATGGAATTTGGTGATAGCATTGTAGAATTTAACATCTTTGATGCTATGAAACACCCCATGGAAGAGCATTCTATTTTTCAAATTGAATTGCTTGCTGATTTGGTTGATCACACGTACCCCGAGATGTTTGCTACTGATTTTCCTTCATGTCTGGTTTTGATGATACTTATACTTGTGATTTTTGCACATATACTTAGTTGTGCTCTGTGTGTGCTAAGATCGAAGCTGCTTTGCAAGCTGATCATTGTGATGATATTGATATTTCTACTAACATAATTGATTTTGCAGACTTAGCTTCGACCACTAGTGTTGTACCCTCAATTGAGAAGCCACCGACTATAGAGCTTAAAACACTTCGTGAAAATTTGAAATATGCATATTTAGAAGGAGTTGGCAAGTTACTTGTGATTATTTCAGCCAAACCATAAGATGAACAGGAAGAGAAGTTGTTGCAGATTTTTAGAAAACACAGGAAGGCAATTGGATGGACCTTGGCTGATATTCCTGGTATTAGTCCATCCATGTGTATGCATTGGATACTATTGGAGGATAGGGTAAAATCAGTTAGGCAGCCCTAGAGGTGACTTATGTAAGACCCATAATTTATTTATAACAAGAATTAGGGCTTACTGTCTGACTTTTTACCGTATTAAGCCCGTATTTATTGTATGCGGTTTGTAAACTTGTTGTAAGTGTTTGACTTGCAAATTAATCTATGAAAAAATTATTCGGATGTTTCATTGATGTTAAACGACTATGTGAATATCTTGGCATTGTTGAAATTTCAAAAATAATTTTCTATCGAGTTTTTTTTAAAAGGGGCAAAATATACCCGCTATTTAAATTTTGAAGTACTACGAATGGCACAAAAATTTAACCGGGAGTTTTATATATGGACCATAATGAGAATTTGATCTCGTTATATTTTTCCAAGCTAAGGAACAAAAATTCTGCCGGATAAAAATTTATTCGCGAAATTTTGAAAAGTTTAAATTCGTAGATTTATTATAAAAAAAATCAGTTACCGAGGAATTTATTCGTCATGAAAATACGACTCATTTAAGAACAAACTCTGAGATTGAGCAAGATGATGTAACATAAAGTCATAAAGTATCTACATATTTTTGTAGATTATTAATAATTTAACGAAAAGTTAGTGAAAATATCTAGATATTTTCTTACTATGTAGTAAGAAATTATAAGAACCAAAATTATTTTTTATGAGTGAAATATTTTGAAATACCACATGTGTAAAATAATTCAAATCTAAGACAAAAAGAATTTTCAAATTTTGAATTCGACGAAACTTTTTATTTAAGTTCTTAGATTATTTGAGATTTGATTTGTCGGAAAAATGTTTTTCTAAGCAAAGAATATTAAATTTAATTATTTTAATAATAAAATTATTTTTATCGTAATAATAACTATTGATAAATACTATAGGAGTTTTAACTTACGATTAGATTTATCTGCGAGTTGAGTTGTGTCGAATAGATATTTTGTAGAGAAAGTTAGTAATTTTACACAAAGTTAATATTAACTTTTGCTAGAGATAGATATTTGAAAAGAGAAGTAGTAAGAAATGTGCTAACAAACTTGTCACATCTCTCTAAAATTTAATGTGTGGCTCACATCACATTGTGATCCCAATAAATAGAGTTTAAAGTCACAAAATTTTACTCCAATCCTTCCTTCATGTTACAGCCATCAACATACTCCTTCTTCCTTTTTATTTCAAATTTTTCTGCTTCTCATTTCTTCCATTTTTGAGCTTCAAGGAAGCTTCCAATCAGAAATCCTTCAACTACAAAGTTGTTTCACTACTTGAAAGGAATGCAAAGAGCTAAGGATCAATAGTTGAGGTAGCTATTTCTCTCCTCTTTTCTCTCAAACCCGTAAGCATACATATATAGGGGGAAAAAGTGATTTTTTTTTTTTTTTTACATTTTGAGCTTTAATCTTGCTTTTTATCACTACTATGGTTGTTATTAATGTTTAGGAAGTCAAAGGAAACATTTTCAACTCTTTTTCTTTCAAAAATAAAAAAATCCTAAGTAAGAAAGTAAAACGAAAGTGTGTTTTGTTGCTTTGGGGTTTTGTTAATATTGAAATTAGAGGAGTTAATAACTTGAATAACAAAAAATAAAACCAATCCCCCAAAACTTTTAGTAAGACCAAATGTGGTGCGTCATAATGTGAAAATTTGATTTTTGTATTTGTTTGAGTAGCATAATGAGTTGTTTTCAAATAAATGAGTTTGAACTGACAATAGAAATTTTATTAGAGGGTTTAAGTTAGTAAAGTTAAGAAGATTTTTGCAAGTGTGTTTGGTTATGTTTTTTTTTTTTAATTAAAATGACTACTAGATGTTAAGGTGTTTGGGGAACAAAGTGATATATTTTTTTTATAAAAAAAAACTCAAAGTTATGAATAGAGGATTTTGAAGTAAGTGAGTGATTGATAAAAAAGAAATTGATTAGTTTTCTTGGGTAATGTATCCTTGAAGTAAATTTTTATAATTCCCTATGTTTATGTGGTTAGCTCCTTGAATCTCGAAAATGAATCGAGATTGTTGACACCGAGTTAGCGGTGGGGAGAGCTCTGAATATTTTATGTTTGTTGGGTTGAAATTTTTAAGGAAAAGTGATAGGAACAAAAAGGTCATTGCAAAATTTTTGAAATAAGTTTTGAAATAAAGTGGTAAATGAATTAAAATTTGGAGTCGTTTAAAGTTTGGAACCATATGAGTTGTTGTCCTTGATAATTTAAAGTGTTTTAAATTAGATTTGGATTTGGAAATTTTGGTGAAAACAAAGTTTCCATATTTATAGTTAGAACAAAAACAAATTTTAGTCTTTAATATTAAATTTTCAATTTTTATGAAGAAATTTTACTTTGAGAAGCAAACTTTATGATTTTGAGAATAATTTCATATTTAAAACTTAAGAGTTCAAATCTTATATATGAAAAAGGTTTGAACGAGAAATATTGACATTAAGAACAAAGTTTCGATCTAAAGTTTTGAAGTTGAAAGTTTTGATTTTTATAGTAAAGATGTCAAGTTTATACTAAAATTCAAGGTTGGATAAGTATCTAGGTGTTTTGAAAAACAATGATTGAATATAATTTTGGCTTTTGATATGTGGTTTTATTAGAAATGAAGATTTTAGTTGAAGAGTTAAAAGAAAATTATGAACTTGAGAAATATTTTGTGTTGATGATAAAATGTGATTTTGGTGTGAAAGTTTATATACAAAGCATAGTTAATAAAGATTAAGGTTTGAAAAATGTCAAATGAAGGTGCGAACACGAGAAGGGGGGTTGAATTGTGTTTGCACAAAGTTGATAACTTTTTGATAATTTATAAATAATTAAAAATTAGTTTAGTTTTGGTGACTTACTTGGATTAGAAGCAATAAGATTTAGAGGCAGCAAGTAATGAAAGCATAAATAATTTGACGCGTAGAATTATCCTGGTTCACCACTAACTTGGCTACATCCAGTCCCTTCATTCAGAAGGCTTTAATCCACTAATTCAAAAACCTTGAATTACAAAGCACTTGACCCTCCAAGCCAGTCTTCCCAAACAGCCTGACAACCCCAGACTTTTGAGGAACAACACCACCTTGACCCTACAAGCCAAGTCTTCTCCTAACAACCTGACAACCCCAGATTGCAGAAGGAACTAAACCATTATCGGGTTGGATACAAGAGATTGAAACTTGAGTAGTTGCTTCTAAGAAAGCTGATAATAATAATAATAATACTCTCACACTCTAAGAAAAGAACACTCAGAAAATATTTCTCATTCGAACAAGTGTTTCTCTCTTTGAACTCTAAGATGAATTTGGAATCTTGAGCTTGAGTTCTTATACTCTTTTCTAGTTTTTGATGCTTTTCTCCTTCAGCCTTGAGTGTCTATTTATAGTGAAAATTTGGGCTTCAATTTAGTCCTTATTTAATTATGAATTGTATCTTGTTTAGATTGAGTTTGTAAATTCTTCAAATTGATTATGTTCCTATTTTTTCGTTTTTTTCTTTTTTTTTTCTTTTTTTTTTGAATAAAATAAATATAACATAATATAAGAAAATATAATAACTAGTGTAAAACTAAACTACTTTGAAGTGATCACAACATCAGTCAGGTATAAAGGTAAGATTTAGGTTTTTCTTGATGAAGTCAAACCTATCTTTAGGTAGTGCTTTGGTGAATATGTCAGCCCATTGGTGTTCAGTGTCTATAAATTGAATGTTTAGTACCCCTTTTTGAACAAAGTCCCTAATGAAGTGGTGTTTCATCTCTATGTGTTTAGCTCTAGAATGTAAGATAGGGTTTTTGGCTAGACAAATGACAGAAGTGTTATCACAATAGATGGGAATGTTGGATTCTAGGATGTTGTAGTCTTCAAGTTGATGTTTTATCCAAAGTAGTTGAGAATTGCAGCCAGTTGCTGAAATGTACTCAGCCTCTGCTGTTGACAGTTCAATGGTGTTTTGTCTCTTACATGACCAAGATATTAAGTTGTCACCTAAAAATGTGCAGTTGCCACTGGTGCTCTTTCTTTCAAGTTTATCTCCAGCATAATCAGAATCACAATATCCACTAAGTTTGTACTTATGAGATTTCTTGTAGAACAAGGTAAGGTTGATAGTGCCTTTTAGGTATGTTAAGGATTCTTTTAACAGCAGTTAAATGTGATTCCCTAGGGTCAGCTTGAAATCTTGCACATACACATACACTAAACATGATGTTAGGTTTGGAAGCGGTAAGGTAAAGTAGGGTGCATTGGTGTAGCAATAGGTTTGCAATTACTCATCTTAAACTTCCTAAAAGCTCTTTTGTATATTTAGTTTGATGAATGTATATACCTTTTTGACTTGCTGAATTTGTATCCCTAAGAAGAACTTAAGTTCTCCCATCATACTCAATTGAAAGTCAAGCTGCATCAATTTAGAAAATTCTTGGCAAAGATTGCCATTAGTAGATCCAAAAATAATGTCATCATCATAAATTTGAATAATAAGAATGTCATCTAAAGAGTGTATTTTCAACTTTTCTTCTTTCAAAGTTATTTTTAAACAAGAAGTTACAAAGTCTATCATACCATGCACTAGGTGCTTGTTTTAGACCATACAAGGATTTCCTAAGTTTAAAAACATGATTTGGAAATTCAGAACTTTCAAAACCTAGGAGTTGTTTAACATACACTTCTTCACTTATATAACCATTTAGAAAAGCACTTTTAACATCCATTTGAAATAATGTAATGTTATTATTTGCAGCAAAAGAAAGTAGGATACGAATAGCTTCTAACCTGGCCACTGGAGCAAATGTCTCAGTGTAATCAATGCCCTCTTGCTGACTGTAGCCTTGTGCGACATGTCTTGCCTTATTTCTGATCACTTCACCTTTTTCATTTAGCTTGTTTCTGAAAACCCACTTGGTTCCAATAATGTTCTTCTTTGGTCTAGGTACTAGATCTCAAACATCATTCCTCTTAAATTCTTGAGAACCCGTAAAATACTTATCTAGCTTTGATTTTTATGATCAAGCTTCTTGTTATCACAGTAAACATAATATCAAACAATAATTAAATTTAAAGAAAGATATCACCTATATGTTAACAATTTCAGTTTCACTATGAAAACCCTCTTAGTTCTTCTTTTCTGGTTTTCAGATTCTGAGTTTGCATATTCTCTGATTAGAGAGTTTGGATGAAGGGATTTGAATTCCCATCCAGGTTTGTGATCTTCATGAATTTGATTGGATTATTCAAGGAAGTCTCTTGATTCTGACTTTTAATCTGCCACTTCTGTTTCTGCTGATGCATCGGGTTCCTCTGATGGTAATTCTGATTCTTATGGTAGTTCCAGTTCTGTTGATATGTGTGATTTCTCTGCCAGTTTTGAGTCTGTTGATACTCCAGATATTTCTGATATTTCTGATTCATCATATGGTTCTGGTTCTGATAAGTATTGTGTTGACCAGTCCTTCTTCCAACAGAGTCAGTTGGCTTATGTTTGGTAGAGCTTGGAACATAGACCTTTTTGCCTTCATATATTGCAAGCATCCATTGACCAGGCACCATGACTGGTGTTTCAATTTGATTGCTTAGAACATCTGCAACATAAACAATTTTATCTTTTGGTACCCAAATTTGGTTGGGTCCTGGTTTGTTAGATCTTAAAGATTTCTTGTATTTCAATGTGGTTAGCATAGGACAAGATATTTTATTGTGACCTTTCTTATAACAAATAATACATAAATCATCAGAGGGAATAAACTTAGATTCAATTACTTTTTCTTGAAATCCTATTCCTCTTTTACCATTCCTATTAACCCCATAAATCATAGATGCATACTTGCTTCTTTCCATACCATTATCAATAAAATCTTGAAATACTTCTTCATGCTTATCAGAGTTACATGTGGTATTTTCAATTGATGTTGAACTATAATTACTTTTCAGAGTTAGATTTTTAGCCTTATGTTCAGCAATATCAGTTTTCAGATTTGCATTTTCTGTTTTAAGTTCAATAATATGAGTTTTCAGAGTTGCATTATCTGTCTTAAGTTCAGTAATATCAGTTTTCAGATTTGCATTCTCTATATTAAGTTCAGTAATATCAGTTTTCAGATTTGTATTTTCTGTTTTAAATTCAGTACTTTCATTCTTTAAAACATTAACATTTTCAATTAGATTTGTATTTTCTTTCCTAAGTGTTTTCAGTTTTAAAGACAATTTGTGATTAATATTTAAAAAATCATTTATAGCAGTAATTAAATCAGATCGAGTAAATTCATAAAATACCTCAGTTTCTTCATCTGTTGATTCACTTCTAGAGTCAGAATCTGTGTTGGATCCAGAGGTAGAGTTGGTATGAGCCATCACACCCAAATCTTCTTGTTCATCGTTAGAGGATTCCTCAGAATTATCCCATGTAGCCATCATACTCTTCTTCCTGGGTCTGGAATCTTTCCTTTGGTGTTTCTCTTTCTCCATATTTGGACATTCTGACTTGATATGTCCAGGTTCATAGCACCCATAGCAGATGATGCTTTTCTTGTCATATTTATCATTATTTCCTCTGTTAGATTGCTTGGAATATCTTTGGGGAAATTTCTTCTTTCTGTTGGGCCACATCTTTCGAACTTTTCTGGTTATGAAAGCAATCTCCTCTTCCTCTGAGTTCAGATTCTGATTATCTGAATCACTAACCTCTTAATCTGATGTTGCCTTTAGAACCTTCTTCTGCTTAGATTTCAAGGCCAGAGTCTTGTTCTTCTTCTTGGGCTCATCTTCTTCAAGCTCAATTTCATGTGATCTAAGAGAGCTGATTAATTCTTCCAGCTTTAGAGTATTCAGATCTCTTGCTTCCTGAATGGCAGTTATCTTAGGTCTCCACTTACTTGTTAGACTCCTAAGAATTTTCTTCACATGATCAGCAGTAGTATAACTCTTCTCAAGTACCTTTAATACTGAGACCAGGGTCTGGAATCTGGAAAACATTGTTTCAATGTCTTCATCTTCTTCCATCTTGAACAACTCATACTTTTTGACTAAGAGGTTGGGCTTTGCTTCTTGAACTTGCTTGCTTCCTTCATAGGTTAGAATCAGACTATCGTAAATACTCTTTGCTGTCTCTTTGTTGGTGCACTTGTCAAACTCCTTGAAGGTGATTGCATTTATCATGAATGTTCTGGACTTATGATGCATCTTGTACATCTTCTTCTGATCAGCATTCATCTCCTTTCTTGGAATTTCAATACCATCAGTATTCTTCGGAGCAATATAACCATCTTCCACCAAGTCCCAAAGTTCAGGATCTTGTGAAATATAGAAACTTCTCAGCCTGTCTTTCCAATACTCAAAACGTTCTCCATCAAACAAAGGTGGTCTGTGGATATTTCCTCCAACAGCTTCTTCACCGAATCCAGACATATTAAACCCTTGGATCTTTTCTCAAACACTGTAAAGTGCTCAGCCTTGAAACCGTGTTCTGATGCCAATTGAAGGTGCGAACACGAGAAAGGGGTCGAATTGTGTTTGCACAAAGTTGATAACTTTTTGATAATTTATAAATAATTAAAAACTAGTTTGGTTTTGGTGACTTACTTGGATTAGAAGCAATAAGATTTAGAGGCAGCAAGCAATGAAAGCATAAATAATTTGACGCGTAGAATTATCCTGGTTCACCACTAACTTGGCTACATTCAGAAGGCTTTAATCCACTAATTCAAAAACCTTGAATTACAAAGCACCTGACCCTCCAAGCCAGTCTTCCCAAACAGCCTGACAACCCCAGACTTTTGAGGAACAACACCACCTTGACCCTACAAGCCAAGTCTTCTCCTAACAACCTGACAACCCCAGCTTGAAGAAGGAACTAAACCATTATCGGGTTGGATACAAGAGATTGAAACTTGAGTAGTTGCTTCTAACAGAGCTAATAATAATAATAATACTCTCACACTCTAAGAAAAGAACACTCAGAAAATATTTCTCATTCGAACAAGTGTTTTTCTCTTTGAACTCTAAGATGAATTTGGAATCTTGAGCTTGAGTTCTTATACTCTTTTCTACTTTTTGATGCTTTTCTCCTTCAGCCTTGAATGTCTATTTATAGTGAAAATTTGGGCTTCAATTTAGTCCTTGTTTAATTATGACTTGTATCTTGTTTAGATTGAGTTTGTAAATTCTTCAAATTGATTCTGTTCCTATTTTGTGTAGATTGACTTTGTAAATTCTTTAGAATGATTCTGTTCCAATTTTGTGTAGATTGACTTTGTAAATTCTTTAGAATGATTCTGTTCCAATTTTGTGTAGATTGACTTTGTAAATTCTTCATATCAAATATTCTTCAAATCTTCATTAAATGTTGATCAAATATTCTTCAAATCTTCATTAAAATGTTGATCAAATATTCTTCAAATCTTCATTAAATGTAGATCAAATATTCTTCAAGTCTTCTTTAAATGTTGATCAAATATTTTTCAAATCTTCATTAAATGTTAATCAAATCTTCACTAAATCTTCTTCAAATATTCTTCAAATCTTAATCAAATCTTCTTCAAATATTCTTCAAATCTTCTTCAAATCTTAACCATATTTTCTTTTCAAATTGGTCAAAGATTTTATTCAATTATAAATTTGAATCAAATCTTATTTTAGATTTTCATCAATTATAATTTTGAATCAAATCTTTTTTTAAGATTTCCTTCAATTATAAATTTGAATCAAATCTTATTTTAGATTTTCTTCAAAAATATGAATCTTCTTTCATACTCTTTGAAGTTAAATATATTGTTCTCATAAAATACTTTTGTTAACATCAAAACTCTATATAAAACCAACTTGGTTCCAACATCAAATTGGAAGAATCATAATTTTGAATAGTTAGAATATTTGAACTTTTAGTATTTCAGTTTTTTTATAAGATTTTGTTGATACAAACCTTCTACTAGTTTTTCAAATATTAAAGTGTTGAAATTTATGAAGTTGATTGATGTTTTAATCGAAATTTCAAACCATGTGAGTATGTCTGTCTTTGATTGATTTTGTTAAGAAAATATTTTGTCCTAAGTTGTTAAAGACAAAGATTTCAGTTGAACTTCAATAAGTTTGAAAAACAATTTCGAGATTTTCAAAGTGTGGCATAAGTGTTTTGAAATTCGCTATCGTCAAAGTACTTAAAACCAAGTCTTTTTGAAGTTTGGGAACCTAAGAGAAAAGTCAAACCCTAATTGATTTGAATAGTGGCCAAATCTAGAATTCATTTGGTGGTTGGTTTTAAAACATGTATTGATTAAGTTAATTGATTGGTTTAAGGTACAAGGAAATTCAGAGGTGTCTTTGGAATCGCGGATAGGTTATGTTGACGTAGCGTAAGTTGCTTGTGAAATAAAGCACTGTCCAGGTAAGGGCACTTTCTAACGATATTATATATGCTTGAATATAGAGTGTGTCTGTATACATGTTCCTTGTGCTCGTGGTGAATAAAGGTACAAACGATTGCTTATGTATTTGATGTGATTACGTATTCATAACTTATAACATATGTGTTATGAATTTTATTGATGAGAATATGTATTTGGTATGCTCTGTGAAAAAGTATTAAAAATTATTAGTGTTTAATGAATATTAAAAGAGGAGTCTTTTAATAGCTTCATTTATATAATCATTGATGTGGAAGAGTCAGAGTATGCTCATGCATTTCATAGTTAGTGGTGACCGTGATGGGCCACGGTGTTAGTGGTGACCGTGATGGGCCATGGGGTGGTTCTTTGAGTTGATTGGTCCACCTTATCCTTACTGGGATTTTTGAGTTGTGTAGGTCTATGATAGAATGCACTCTTGTAAATCGTGCTGATTTGTGATAGGTGGCACCTCGATAATTAGTACTGGTATGTAATAAGCGGTACATTTATGATTTACGCCCCTCGAGGAGTGTGTGGAACTTTGTTATATGATGATATTTATATGCATGCTTGTTTATCAATTGATGTCATGTCGTGTTATGCTTTTATGCTTTGTATTTTCGTATATATGTTGTTTTTAGATTGTGACCCTCTACTATTATTGTGGATCGGGCTTACGCCCCAGGTTCTTTGAGTTTTGGATTGGCAATCAGAAGCAGTGAGGGTTGATGCCAGTCGTGGATCCTAAATACCCAGTCATCCTCAGTTAGAGTTAATGATCGGCTTAGGGTTTTGTTTAAGAATTTTATTTATTCTCCTTTCCTTATTCCAATTGTCATGGATGATTTTACTGTGTATGGTTCCTCATTTGATGCACGCTTGAACAGATTAGATAGAGTTTTGCATAAATGCATTGAAACTAACCTTTTGTTGAATTATAAAAAATGTCATTTTATGGTTGAATAAGGCATAGTTTTGGGACATGTGATCTCTAAGAAGGGGATGGAAGTGGATCCTGCCAAGATTGATGTGATTTTTAATTTTCCTTACCCATCTTGCATTCGCGAGATTCGTTCTTTACTTGGCAATGTAGGATTTTACAGGCGCTTTATCAAGAACTTCAGCAAGACAACACTTCCTTTGACAAATTTGCTGCAAAAAGATGTCACTTTCGCCTTTGATGACAAATGCAAGAAGGCGTTTGATTGCTTAAAGACAAAACCAAGATTGATTTGGTGGATGTTGTTGCTCCAAGAATTTGATTTGGAGATTAAAGAAAAGAGTGGAGTTGAAAATCTGGTGGCAGATCATTTGAGAAGAATAGAAATGGACGAGGACCCCACCCCTATTCAGGATGACTTCCCTGATGAGCAACTGTTACAGTTGCGTGAGGTAACTCATTGGTTTAATGATTTAGTTAATTATCTAGTTGTTGGAGTTTTTCCTGCAGATGCATCTAGAGCACAAATACACAAACTTAAAAAGTGATGCCAAATACTACATGTGGGATGATCCATATCTGTGGAAATTCTGTAGTGACTTGTTGATTAGGCGATGTGTCCCCCCATTCTTCATTTTTGTCATGCCTCTAAAGTCGGCAGACATTTTGGTCCTCAACGGATAGCAAGAAAAGTCTTAGACTCGGGTTTCTTTTGGCCCACTTTGTTTAAGGATGCTTTTGAGACTTACCGAACTTATCAACAGTGCCAAATAGCAGGAACTGCAATCACTCATAGGAGTGGGATGCCTCAACAACCTATGCTTTTCTATGAAGCATTTGATGTGTGGGGCAATGACTTTATGGGCCTTTTTCGTGTATCCTTTGGTTTTGTCTACATTTTACTTGTTGTTGATTATGTTTCGAAGTTGGTGGAGGCAATGACCACTAGGACAAAGATTCTAAAGTTGTTGCAGGTTTTGTTAGGTCAAATATTTTTTGCAGGTTTGGAATACCTCGAGCCATCATAAATGATCAAGGCACTCATTTTTGCAACTACACCATGGACGCTTTGCTTTGGAAGTATGGGGTTGTGCATAGAGTTTCTACACCTTATCACCCCTAAACTAATGGGCAAGATGAAGTCTCAAATAAGAAAATCAAATAGATTTTAGAAAAGATGGTGTAACCACACAAGAAGGAATGGAGCCACCGGCTAGAAGAAGCTTTTTGGGCTCATAGAACAGCCTACAAAACACCAATAGGGATGTCCCCTTATTGAATTGTGTTTGGTAAGGCATGCCATCTCCCAGTGGAAATAGAGCATCGTGCCTATTGGGCAGTCAAGAGTTGTAACCTTGAGATGGAGAAAGTAGGTTTGGAGAGAAAGCTTCAATTACAGCAACTTGAAGAGCTTAGGCTAGAAGCTTATGAGAACTCCATAATCTATTTGGAGAAAACTAAGCACTTTCATGATAAGATGATTACTAGGAAGAAATTTTCCATTGGCCAAAAAGTTTTACTGTTCAACTCCCGTCTGAAAATTATGGCTGGGAAACTTCGATCCAAATGGATTGACCCTTTTGTTGTTACTAACACTTTTCCTCATGGTGCAGTGGAAATAAAAAGTGAAATAAAAAAATAAAATAATAAATATAAATATATAAATATAAATAAATAAAAATGTGCATTGCATTGCATGCTTTTTCATTAGATTTTGTGGTTGCAAATGTTGTGAGCTATTTTGGGTTTCTAGCATGATTGAATAGTATCTCTACATTCTTGGTACAATAAGTTGGATTAGAACGCTAAATTATGTATCATCTGTGATAGGTTATTAACCTTTGTGAGATTTTGAGGCTTATTATGGATGGAATACTCTTTTCCATTTTCTTTTTCTTGTGTGTGATCTCACTCATGATTTCTAGTTACGCTAGGGCATTTGTTTCTTGTTAAGCTACTGGCCAAATAAGCTTACCCTACAATTATCCATTTGTTTAAGCCCATTTGAGCCTAACTATCCCATTCTTTTTTTTATAGCTCATTACAAACCTAAAAGTGAAAAACAATGAATTGACTCAATCTTTGGGGATAAAGGAGTCATTCTTTAAATAAGTGTGCGGGTGCTCAACTTGTTTGTTAGTTAGATTTGAGGTTCATTTTATAAAAAAAAAATTATATATATATATATATATGTTGATGAATAAATGAGGAAAAAGGTTGTGCCGTGAACAAAGAGAGTGAGAATAAAAGTCAATGATATTTTGTTGAGTTACCTCTCAATGTTATTTTTCTCTCTTATTCATTACTCCTTTATCCTCTTTGATTTTTAGAAGTAATGATAAAGAGAGAAAAATAACATTGAGAAGTAACTCAACAAAATATCATTGACTTTTATTATCAACTCTCTTTGCTCACAACACAACTATTTTTCTCTTTTTATTTCTCATTTCATTTTTCTCTTTTTCTGTTTTTTTGATATATAAATATATACATATTATATACATTTTTTTTTTTTTTTTTTTA
>JBBPBQ010000003.1:33603371-33623012 GCA_037974755.1 Cicer yamashitae
TTTTAATTTATAAACCTCAAATTTAACAAACAAGTTGAGCACCCCCACACTTATTTAGGGAAAAACTCCTTTATCCCCCAAGATTGGGTCAATTCATTGTTTTTCACTTTTAGGCTTGTAATGAGCTATATAACAAAGAATGAGATAATTAGGCTCAAAGGGGATTAAACAAATGGATAATTGAAGGGTAGGCTTATTTGGCTAGTAACTTCACAAGAAAAAAATGCCGAGATCATTTCAATATATGCATGTGGACAAGAGTCAAGCCAAGTTCTAGCGTAACTAGCAATCATGAGTGAGATATCACACAAGAAAAAAAAGAAGATGGAAAAATGTATTCCATTCATAATAAGGCTCAAAATCTCACAAAGGTTAATGATCTATCACAAATGATACACAATTTAACATTTTAATCCAACTTATTTTACCAAGAATGCAAAGATACTATCCAATCATGCCAGTCCAAACAAACTCACAACATTTACAACCACAAAATCTGATGAAAAAGCATGCAATGCAGTGCACATATTTATTTATTTATTTATTTATTTATTTTTATTATTATTTATTTATTTGAAATTCTAAAACAAATAAAATCCTAAATAATACCCCCCACACTTAAATTACACATTGTCCTCAATGAAAGTAACAAGTATAAATTAAGAGTAAGGAAAGGGAGCTCCCTGTTCAAACTTCAGTGTAGGTGGGCTTTTCCAAGGAGAGTTCTTCTATGGTAGTATCTTTAAGCACAGAGCTCTCATGGAATAGCTTGAGGCGTTGTTCATTTACTTTGAACACTTTGTCGGTATTTTCACTTTTTATTTCCACTGCACCATGAGGAAAAGTGTTAGTAACAACAAAAGGACCAATCCACTTGGATCGAAGTTTACCTTCCATAATTTTCAGACGGGAGTTAAACAGTAAAACTTTTTGGCCAATGGAAAATTCCTTCCTAGAAATCATCTTATCATAATAAGACTTAGTTTTCTCTTTATAGATCCGAGAGTTCTCATAACCTTCTAGTCTAAGCTCTTCAAGTTGCTGCAATTGAAGCTTTCTCTCCAAACCTGCTTTCTCCATCTCAAGGTTGCAGCTCTTAATAGCCCAATAAGCACGGTGCTCTATTTCCACTGGGAGGTGGCATGCCTTACCAAACACAAGTCGATAAGGGGACATTCCTATTGGTGTTTTGTAGGCTGTTCTGTGAGCCCAAAGAGCATCTTCTAGCATGAATCAGTCCTTTCTATTTGGCTGCACCATCTTTTCTAAGATCTGTTTGATTTCCCTGTTTGAGGTTTTAGCTTGCCCATTAGTCTGGGGATGATAAGGTGTAGAAACTTTGTGCACAACCTCATACTTCCGAAGCAAAGCGTCCATGGTGCGGTTGCAAAAATGAGTGCCTTGATCACTTATGATGGCTCAAGGTATTCCAAACCTGCAAAAAATATTTGATCTGATAAAACCTGCAAAAAATATTTGATCTGATAAAACCTGCAACAACTTTAGAATCATTAGTCCTAGTGGGTATTGCTTCCACCCACTTCGGAACATAATCAACAGCAAGTAAAATGTAGACAAAACCAAAAGATACAGGAAAAGGGCCCATAAAGTCAATGCCCCACACATCAAATAGTTCACAGAAAAGCATAGATTGTTGAGGCATCTCACTCCTACGAGTGATTGTTGTTCCTGCTATTTGACACTGTTCACAAGTTTTGTAAGTCTCAAAAGCATCTTTAAACAAAGTGGGCCAAAAGAATCCCGATAGTGGGCCAAAAGTGGGCCAAAAGTCTGGCTAAAATGATAGGCTCCCTGTTGGAATTATTCTCTCCCTCCATGTCCAGAATGTAAAAATCTGCAAGAAATATTAATTCATTTACTCGAACAAGTACTTCATCCACAAGTCCACCAGAGCGAGCATTGCTTTTGTTCGCCAATTGAATGGTAACACCTGTACTCTGTAATGGTCCAAGAGCAAGAGAGTTAAAAATAGATGTGGGCATAACATTAATGGAAGCTCCTAAATCAAACATGGCATTTTCAAATTGACTATTGCTATGGTACATGGAATGGAAAAAGTTCTTGGATCTTTGCATTTCTGGGGCATGGGCTGAATGAGGGCTGAAAATTACGCCCCATGTTTACTCTTTCATAATATTAACCTAATTGAGAGTTCAAATTCAGAAAGGGGTTTTTTATAATGATTAATCATTTTGCTCATCTGTTCAAACTAAATCATTATAAAAACCCCCCTTTTCTGAATTTGAACTCTCAATTAGGTTAATATTATTATATTAGAAGTCCTTGCGAAACAACTTGAGTTATTACCCCTTTTTACATTTATTTTCAATTGTATTTGACCCGTGTGCAACAGAGGATTCATCTACCATTTTCTTCTGTTCCATACGTCTACCTTCTTTTTCTGTTCCATATTTGCGTCCACCGCGCCGCCGTCGCGTTCTTCTTTTTATTCCGCAGGTGCTCATAACTAATATTTATTTAAATGTTATATTTTGTTATAGTTTTGCATAATGAAGGTATGAACTGAAAGCTTATGCTTATGATGAATTTAGTTTAAATTTTTTACATTTGTTAAATACAAAATTTTTGAGTTAAATACTATTTATGAGCAAAAATGATGCTTATGCAAAAGCTTATACTTATGTTGAATTTAATTTAAATTTTTTTACATTTAAATCTATTAAACACTTTTTTTTTAGTATTGTATTTGAAAATAGTAAGTACTCTAAAAATAAACAAATGAAGAACTACTATTAAAAAATTATGGCACTTTAGTAAAATAAAATGGTTGGTGAGATATGTGTAATGATGAACTTGTTAAGTGCTTGGACTTGAAGTGGTTGAACTTTTTGCATATTCCCAATTGTTCTCTTCCATAATTTGAGGAACTTGTTAAGTGCTTGGACTTGAAGTTGACATTGCTTAGAATTGATGAATTTTCATATTTTATTATTTACTGTTGTTGAATTTATTTATGTATTTGAAGATTGTTGGATTTATTTTCTTGTGTGAGAGGTTGTTGGCTCTTTTAAAGAATTGAACGATGTGATTGAAATTTTAGTTTTTGAGACATTAATGTATAACCCGCCAATCCAACCCAACCCAACCCATTCTTGATCGGGTCGGTTTGGTTCGGGTTAAATGAAAAAATACGGGTTTAGAACTTATCCCAACCCAAAGATAATCGATTGGGTCGGGTATCGAATTTTGTCAAAACCGGACCAATCCAACCCACGTACACCCCTATTTGTTTATGAAAACTCAAAGACAAATTTCAGAAGTAAAGGAAAATGTATCAATACACTTAGAATGTATGAACCATTACTTTTGAGTGAAAAGTTGAAATGTGTATGATTAAAGAAGAGTTTTCATAACTTGTATACAAAAAAAAGTGAATGATGTTCTTTGCTTAAGCTCTTTCTCTTCAAGTGCAGAAACCACTCCTATATATAGATGAGAGGACCTTTAGATTGTTGTACAAAAAATAGAGCTATTGGGCACACCAATCTATGCAAAATGTAATCTCTTTGATGAGTTTTCTCTCACTTTTAGTGTAGAACAAAGAAAACGTTATCTTCTTAAGTAGAACATTCTTCCAATTTTTGTGAAGGATGAGTGGGTTCCAATAATCTGATGCTTGTGAAACCTCTAAGTCAGTTTCTATAGCGGCATGGGGAAGGAGTAAAGTGTTTACTGACATATGTACTTGATTTTGTCTTTTTGTGTTTTGCAAGTGGGAGAACAATGAAATTCTTCTCTTCGGATGAGCTAAACGTTCTCTTTGTAGGAAGAACGTTCTCTTGATTTTTGTGACCAAATGGTAGCTTAAAAGTACGAGGAAGGAGACACTACAAGTTGCTTTTTTGATGAAGCATGGGGAATGGAAAAAGTTATAACTATCAAATGGTAAGAATGTTCTCTTCAAGTCATGGAACATTCTTGGAGTGTCAAAGCTTGATTGTTGGGCTATTATTTTCCCAAAAGAAATCCAAAATCGTGCTAGCTTCATTGTTCCTTATCATTTTTGTATAATACCATAAAGAATGTTTTTCACATTATCCTTCAATCATTTTTGTTCAACATCAATGTTGTTCCTTATCCATTTGGGAGTTGACTTAAATGCATATAAGGTGCTAAAACTTGATTCAACATGTGAGAAAGTTTTATGTCATGAATTCCGAGCAAGTAGAATGTTCTTCTTCGTCAAGCGGAACATTTTTTACTATTTTCAACAACATTCTCTTCAATAAATGATGTGGTAAATGAATCAATCTTGAAATGATTTGTTCTTTGAATATACCAAAATACATTAATAGTAACGTTATTAAATATACTTTTAAGAGGCAATTTAGCAGTAGAGAGAAAATCAATCAAATAAGAGGGTAGAACTTCATTCAAATTTCATTAAAAAAAATAATAGTTTAACGTATCACATTCACACAAATAAATATCGCTGCATCAAAATAATATTGGATTCCTTTATTATAACAATAAGATAGAATAACTACTCTTTTTTGAAAAATACATCGTTAACATCCTAGTCAAAAGACATAATTAATTTCATGATAATACTTGATTTTCAATAATTTTATAAAAATATATTTCACTTTAAGACTTGATAAGATACAATAGAAAACTCCCAACTGGCATCACGTATCAAAGAATGGATCACCAACTGACACCCTGTAGTATGTTTTCATAGACGCACACAAAAAAATGAAGTAGGTCAGTTTCAAAATCATGTTGATGGTATAATATAAGTAAGGAAAACACGCAAGTAATCAACATAGAGCCGTATAAAAAAATATGGTATATCAAAACATTTAGTGAAATAATACTATATTATAACATCAAAATCACTCAAGGAAAATCAATATCTTATTTTAACATCAAGTCATCTAAGAGAAACCATTATCACATTAGACACACATTAATCACAACAACAAAATCACAAGAAGGTGCAATGCTATGCATGCTCCTAAAAACTATATGATCCGGATATAATACATATCACTAAGGCAACTTCCACACATAAAATCACCCATGCCAATGTGGAAATTATAATGTACACCACAAGGTGACAACCGCATATCATCCATAAACTAGCGGGTAAGATGAAATACCAACAAAGAAAATGAAGAAAATTCTTGAGACGATGGTCAATGATGCAAGAAAGGATTGGTCAATGAAACTTGATGAAGCAGTTTTGACCTATTGAATAACTCTATAGACCCCTTTCGGTATATCACCATATCAAATTGTGATGGTAAGGGTTGTCATTTACCACTTGAGTTGGAGCATCGAGCATTTTTGGCTACAAAGTACTTAAATTTAAACCTGGCTACAAAATACTTGAATTTTGATCTTAGTACTGTAGGGTCAGGTATGTGTACTATATTTGCAAAAAGATAGTCTATATCTTCATAGATTTCAACAATTGAACTATTTAAGATAAATCTATCCATTGAGCTCAGACTAACTCCCATAAATCACTCCTTAATATATGTATGACAATCAGAGGTAACAATGAGTACGGGATCAGAAGACAGAACAATCGGAGTACTTTCTTACAGACCATTAGAGCAAGTAGGTTATCAGTGGATGTATAATATGAGAGAAAACATATTATGGATGATTATCAGACGATGCACACAGGCATAGGGTACATTGATTAGAGGATGTCTTGTAGATCATCATATCATTAACTTTTGTTAGAGCATTGACTTTTCCAGAGGCATTGACTTTGTCAGATAGTTGACTTCTCCAGAGGAATTGACTTTGTCAAAGCGTCGATTTTTCCAAAAGGGACGACTTTATCAGAGGATACATAAAAGTTCAGAGTCATACGCTTGATGAGATCAGAGGCAGAGACAATAACTTGCTTGTCACACTTGTGAGAGATAGAGGCAGAAGAATCTTGTTACACATGTTAGAGACAAAGGCAGATTAATTCTTGTTACGCTTATGTATCAGAGGCCGAGGAACATAATCAAGTTGAGTTTATCATAGAAAACTGAGGTACTACGTACTCGAATCCCAAAGTCAACTGAAGTTTGCGACAACACGGGCGCGTGTCACCAGAATTTACGCTATCAAGCTGAAGTAAAGTCTTGGTTTCTTTTGCCTTCGTCTAGTCATTAGAGGATATACCTTATATAGCGAGACATGCTTTGTTGCGCTTGTTTCATAGTGTATTTCTTTTGTTTTATTATATCTTGCTCCATTAGAAGATTTCTAACACACTTGTTAACATAACTTTTGCCTTTAATCTGCACACTAACATCATTTTCAAAACATCAACTAGAGAATTGTATTTAAAATGTACTTTTCCACTAACATCATTTTCATAAATAAGATATAGTGACTTTTCCACTAACATCATTTTCGATAAATATAAGGGAAAAAAATATGTATATCGTATTGAATCGATATTAATCAGGCCAATGTCTTATCTATAAAGATGAGGAGTGTCGTGAGCTATTACTTTTGAAGATTATTGTCGATTATCGTTTTAATTTTTTATGGTTTTTAATTACCGGTTCATGGTGGACCACATATAAAACCGATCTACTATAGAACTCACCAAAAATGTATATTTACTTTACTAGGACGAAAAAATATATTTAATTTTACATATACTAAAATTAAAAAGTAATATATTAACACGACTAAAAACAAAGTTTGAGATAAAGGGTCTTCTATGATTTTTCACATTTTATCGTAAAAATTATTAGATATTTATTATTATGAGTAGGAAAAATTCAGATAAAATTAAATTTTATTTTGGTCACTTATGATAAATAATATTTAGTTATTAAAAAATTTTAAATGATAGAATATAGTTTTATATTTTTAAAAACTTATTTAACTATTAATTTAAAAATTAAATATAACGGTAAATATCAAATTCACGCATGTGTAGAGTAGAATTTCTCTTTCAACATAAAATGAAACAGCATTGACTTTATCAAGAGAGCGTTAAATTAAGATTCTTAGGCTATGTGATCGGTAATTAATTAAGCTTTGCTAATCCACTACACTACTCGCACATTCTATTCCCTGAGACTTTATATCTATTAAACATGCATCCACTCAAAGATTCTACGCTTTTATATTTATATTATAGTTTTTACTCTCCAATAGAACCGTGTTTTTCCAATGTAAGCTGAAATGTAAAGAGGTTTTGCAATATGTGACTGGAAAAGGCAGCATTACACATGCAATGCAGGCATCGAGAGAGTGATGCTCACACCTTTAAGCTGAAATCCACACTCCTTTAGTGGGGTTGCTTGTGCCATAACAACTCCAACAACTTCTCTTCATGTTATATAAACACCAACTCTCTCCAACCATTTACTCAAACACAACACAACTCACACAACTATACCATAGCATCTCCTAGCTAATTCCATTATCTTCTTTTCAACTCACATTTCTTCATTCTCAACAAAAATGACATCCATTTTCGTGGCCATATCTTCGAGCTGGATTAAGCATATATATATGCTGTGAAGGTGAAGTTGAAGGTGATTGGTTTGGTTATACATCTCTAGCTATTGAGGACGATCATCACACTGGGAATCAAGATTCGACACAAGTTACATACAAAGAAGGTGATGATGATGATGACAGCGGCTATGACTATGCTCCTGCTGCTTAAATTCTACTGTGTTAACTTTATTTAGTCAGCTACCTAGTAGTATTAATTAATTACAAAATGAGAAGGTCCTTCGGGCTTAGTTAGCAAACGTTAACTTTTAAAACTTTTATATTGTAGTTGCTCATAACAATGTATAACTCATACTAAATGCTTCAGACTTAATGAACATCACATCTCTATATGGGTTTGATGATATCTTTATTAGTTTTTGACAAACTTTGAAGTCTTCATTCTAGCCACAAACCACAAATGAATTCAAAACTCTTCAATTAATTCATTCTATTAACTGCTAAACTTTGGCCACTATCATCACTTTAGTGGTGACAATTCTATTTGCTTTGAGTTTCGTCCTACTTTTTGTCCTTTATTTTGGTAGGCCCGCCATTTTCCATTATTGACTATCTTCAACTAATTATTTAATTTGTGATGGCTATTGTTGTTTATTCCCTCGTGTTATTCTCATGCATGGACATAAAATACTTGGGTTTATTCTTTCAAAAAAAGTCTAAAGTAACTTGTCATAACTCTTTGACCAACAAAGTAACACTTCGTTTTAATGTTAAATCTTGATAATTTTGCTTTGGTGCGGTCTGAATTTAACATCATACAAATCCGAAGAACTTGTTATGTCTTGAAACCTGGAGCAATTGAGAATATTGGATCCACGTGTCAAGTCAAGGGTCAGCATGGCCACATGTTAAACCAATGGGAAACTCTCTAAACGAATTTGATAGGATCAACACCTATAAATAGGCTACCAAACCATTTTTCCATTCACCGTTGCCCTTTACTCTGCTCCACCACAACCAAAAATTCTCCCACTCCATTTCTCACTATATCCTACCCCAATTCGTCAATTCCAACTCAAGACTTAACACTACCATTGTGCCGTGGAAGTTTCAAATTCAGTGGAGTTTCGATTAAAACATTTGGAGATCGTTTAGGTTAGTAAAATAACAACACCGTTCTATTCTGTTTAGGTCAACCTTTTAATTAAAATGATAGAAAATAAAAGACTTAAAAATAGGTAATTAAATTTTGTGATAGTAAATGAAAATAGATAAATTGATAGAATGCAAATGAAAGCATTAAAAATGCCTACTAAAGAAATTTAAAGGTTGATAGAAAGATAAATCAATGAAATCTTAAAGGTTTGCTAGAAATTGAAATGAATTCTAAGACATCGAACGACATATTTATTGGTATTTCGTAGGATATGCTATTTATAGAAATGTAATTGCCTCTTTAGTGACATACCACGTTTGTGGTAGTTACTTTTGTTGAACTAAATTTCAAGACTATTGGGCTAAAGGCCAACACACTCTCAAACAGTGAGGCATCAACCTAATCATTTTGATCGTATGAACTTTCTTGATTTCTGACCTCTTTGATTGTCTTTTCATGTGGTATTGTCATACTACATAGATATTCCCAATGAATTCTTTCATGGCTTTTCTTAAAACTTTGTTTTGTAACCATGGCTATAATATGTTGGCATTCACTTTGAAAATTTTGCCATTAACATAGGTCCCCCGAATTTTTGTAGTTTCTTGTCGATTGAGAGGATTTAACATTTGGAAACTTTTCACAAAAAATGATTCCATCTTTCAATCTTGCGACAAAATAGCGTCATCATCGTCTACCTTTTGAATATAGTTCCCCACTGACTTTCATTTCTAGGTATATTAAATGATAGAATAGGGTTTAGAAACCACATGATTCCTTTTTCAAGGAGACAACAATTTTTTATTTTATTTAATTATCTCGTATCGCTGTAAAAACGTAATCATGTTTAGTAGCAACTACTTCTTACTTTTGGAGTAGGACTACTA
This sequence comes from Cicer yamashitae, assembly GCA_037974755.1. Classification (NCBI taxonomy): domain Eukaryota; kingdom Viridiplantae; phylum Streptophyta; class Magnoliopsida; order Fabales; family Fabaceae; genus Cicer; species Cicer yamashitae. The sequence goes on from JBBPBQ010000003.1 coordinate 33,612,885, forward strand.
ATTCTTTTTGTGCTCCATTTGAGATGATGGATCTAATACTCTTTGACATTTCGACTCTTACTTACCTTTGATATGATGGTTGTGTTATTAATTCCTATACTAAAGAAGAGTATTCCTTTGATATTTACGATCACTATGTTTCTTTTTTTCTCTTCTTTTGTCGCCACTCATAACTAAACACATGATGAAGTTAGCGACAAAGAGCATGTTCCTTTTCTGCAATTATGGTTGTCTGCTTATGTCCATTGTAACCAATTGACATATGCCAGTACAGAACTCAATCTGATTGTCGTAAATTTTCATAGGGAACAAAACTAGCTCTAGGCCAATACATATTTGTTGACTTTTTTTATACTATGTATGAAAGGCACACAACTATATATTTAAAAAATAAAATAGAATGCAGGTTTTTAGGGTTTTGGCCCTCAAAATTATAACTTTAATAAAAAAAATATAAATTGTATTATTTTATATTTTTTGGAAAGATAAAATATTATATTATTACTAACAAACAATGCTCAAGATGCGCCTCAAAAAAGAATTGAGTACATGACTAAACCACCACTCCCATGAAAGAGAACAAAAAACATAATCCTCTCCAAAAATACAAAATGAGCGCCTCAAGTTCAACTATTACTCTAACCCCAAACAAGCGTGCACACATGAGCACCTCTGAAAAAACTATACGATTTTTCTTTCGTTGCCACCCCCACGACCATAGTTGAACCTGATCAATCAAATGAGCAGCAAGAAAAGGTTTACACTCAAAAATTATATTATTTCGAGTTTTCCATATTCTTCAAATACACACTAGCCAAATAACACTAAGCTTATCCTTTACCCCTTTAACTCCTCGAACCAAAATCACAAAAAGGTTGAGCATGTAGTGCTAGTGAAGAAGGAAACACACCACGTATGTCCAACCACCTTAAAATGATGCCTTCTTTCAATCTTATGACTAAATAGTGTCATCATCGCCTGCTTTTTGGGAACCTGTAGCTACTTGTTTCATCATTTGGCCTATAAACATTCTTCATTTCCCCTTTTTGAATTCTACTTCTCCATCAAGAATTTATTCCCTTCATCATGATTTTCCTTATTTGTGTCGATAGGTGATTATTTGTGGAATTCAAGTATGGTAATTTATTCCATTCATCGTATTTTTAATGCAGTGAGTCCAACCATTTCGGAGACTTTCTTTCTCCTTACAGGTACAGATCCCTTTTCAATACAGTTCTCCCACCTGCTTTAATTTCTAGGTATATTAAATGGTTGAATAGGGTTTAGAAACCTTATGGTTCCTTTTTCAAGGAGACAACGGTTTTTTATTTTATTTTAGTCAATTATCTCGTTTCACTATAAAAATGTAATCATGTTTAATAGCAACTTCTTCTTACTTTTGGAGTAGGACTACCAATTCTTTTTTGTGTTCCATTTGAGATGATGGGTCAAATACTCTTGATATTTTGACTCTTACTAGCCTTTGATCTGATAGTTGTGTTATTAATTCCTATACTAAAGAAGAACATACATTTGATATATACGATAACAATGTTTCATTTTTCTCCATTTTTGCTACCACTCATAACTAGACACATGATTACGTTAGTTACAAAGAACACGTTACTTCTTTGAATTTATGGTTGTTCGCTTATGTCCATTGTAAAAATTTTACATATGTCACTAGCTCTAGGCCAATAAATATTTTCTAATTTTTTTCATACTATGTATGAATTGGTCAATAGTATAAAAAAGAATATCAAATAAATCCAATGTTGTTGGACCTATTTAATCATTGGAAAATATCACTCTTCTAATTTGAAAAATTTACAAACTCAATCTGAAAAAAATACAATTAGAATCAATCTGAAAAATTTACAAACTCAATCTGAACAAAATACGAAAAGAATCAATCTAAAAGAATTGGTTAAAGAATATTTTATAAAAAAACATCTTGTTCAAAATTATTTTCAAATAAGATCACTAATCACCAAGCTACGAATGAAGATACAATTCTGAATTAAACAAATACTAAATTGAATCCCTAATCTTATCTATAAATAGATACTCAAGGCTGGAGAAGAAGATCATCGAAAAATCAGAAAAGAGTAGAAAAACTCAAGCTCAAAATTCAAAACTCATCTTAGAGTTCAAAGAGAGATACACTTATTTGAATGAGAAATATTTTCTGAGTGTTTTTCTTAGAGTGTGATAGACATTGTTATAATCAACTTGTTAGAATCAACTATCACTTGTACTTGCATGTACTTTTTTTTGGTCTTTTTTTTTTGGTTGCAAGTGGTAAGAGTGATAATAATGTTCTCTTCTAAGTCATGGGACATTCTTGGAGTGTCAAAGCTTGATTGTTGAGCTTTTATATGCAATAAAAAAATCCAAAATCGTTCTGATATCATTGTTGGATCAAACAAAGCTTTTATGATATGATCCTTTTACATAGTACCATAAAGAATGTTCTTCACATTATCCTTTAATCATTATTGTTCAACATCAAAGTTATTCATTGTCCATTAGTGAGTTGACTTAAATGCATATAAGGTGCTAAAACTTGCTTCAACGTTTGAGAAAGTTTTCTGTCATGAATTCCAAGCAAGCAGAACATTCTTCTTCATCAGGCATAACATTTTTTCAATTTTGCAACAACATTATCTTCGATAAATGATGTAGTAAATAAATCAATCTTGAAATGATTTGTTCTTCGAATATACCAAAATACTTTAATCCTAACATTTTAAAAAATACTTTTCAAAGGCAATATAGCAGACGAGAGAAAATCACCTAAATAAGAGGGTAAAACTTCTTTCAAATTTCATTAAAAAAAAATAATAGTTTAAGGTATCACACTCACACAAATACACATCGGTGCACCAAAATAATATTGGATTTCTTTATTACAACATTAAGATAGAAAAATACATTTTAAAAAAAAAAATACATCATTGACATTTTAGTCAAAAGGCATAATTAATTCCAAGATAATATTTGATTTTCAATAATTTTATAAAAATATATTTCCGTAAGATTCGATAAGATACAATAGAAGACTCCCAAATGGCATCACCTATCATGGAATGGATCACCAACTGAAAAACTGTAACACGTTTTCATAAATGCACACACAAACAACGAAGGAGGTAAGTTTCGAAATCATGTCGATAGTATTGTATAAGTAAGGAGAACACGCAAGTAATCAACATTGAGCTGTATAAAATACATCATGGTATATCAAAATATTTAGGGAAATAATATCATATTATAACGTCAAAATCACTCTAGAAAAATTAATATTTCATTTTAACATCAAATCATCTAAGATAAGTTATTATTACATTAATCACAACAAAACAATCTCAAGATGGTGCAATGCTATGCATGCTCTTAAAAACTATATGATCCAGATATAATACATGTCACTAAGGCAAATCCACACAAAAAATCACCCATGACAATGTGGAAAATAAACATGCCACAAAGGCAACTTCCACACAAAAAATCACCTATACCAATGGGGAAAAGAAACCTGTCAAAAAAGTTAACTTCAATGAAGATGCATATAATATGACATGATGATGCATTATTAAAATAAAAAATTTCCACACAGCCCACTAAGATGCATATTCTATGACATGATGATGTGTTATATTCACCTCATTCGAAAATCACTAAGATCATACATCAAAGTTCTTATAATGAAAATCATATATTCATAAACAACCATCATAAAAATCAAAGCTTTCACCTCACATATAATGAAGATCATATATTTGTAAACATTTATCACGAAGATCAAAATTTTCACCATACATATCATAAATTCATATATTCATAAAATAACTATCACAAAGATCAAAACAATTAACACACATAAAATGAAAATCATATATTTATAAACAACTATCACAAAGATCAAACCTTTCATCACACACATCATGAAAAATCATATATTCATAAAAATTCAAACTTTTATCACATACCACATAAAAATTCAAGCTTTGTCGCATATATCATTAAAATTCAAACTTTCAACACATACAACATAAATTTTCACTTATATCACGCGTTTGCAAAATTAAATTATACAACACCTTATAAAAGTTTCTAATCTATACATTAATCCTATCTGATTTTCTCATATTAATTCAATCTATTGAATATATTTAAAACAAACTCCCTCACTCTATTCTTCCATGTGTGCAAACATATCCCACCTCAGCAAAAAAGCTGATGTGTACGCTCCTCTTAGAGAGTTCTCTTGTGTGTTGTGTTTCACCTCATTTTCCTCCACCCCGTTTCTAAATAATTTGTCCCTCTTTCAATCCCTCTAATCCTTAATCTTTTTAATCGCTTCCTCCAACAATTTCTTCTTCTGGCTTCTAATATTTTTAATCGCTCCCTCTGCAGTCCACTTTTGCTTCCTCATCCTCACGAAATCATCTTCTGCGAAATCATATTCTTCAACGTCCCTCCGTGGTAACTCTTCGAAATCGCCGATTCGTAACCATCCTCTTGATCCAGAAAAAGTGGCAATGTCCCTGCGCGGTCTGCTTCTGCTTCGTCATCCTCGCAAAATCATCTTCTTCAACGTCCCTCCACCATAACTCTTTTGAATCATCTCAATTGAAGGATGGGCTTAGAGTTGACATGTTTTTTGAGTACATTAATTAGGATTAGTATAATGACTTCAGATATCAAATCTTTAGAAGCTGTACTACATAACTTGAGGAACATGCGTGAAAATACTCCATCTTTAAATGTTGTTGTTACATTCGGCGTTGCTCCTGACATTCACTTGGATTATTATAATGTTGTTGTTGTTACAAGGAAACAAATCCTGCAGTAAGCAGTGAGGAAGTCGGTGCTCCTGACATTTACTGGGATATTTCAGTGGAAAGTTCACAAATTGATTGGGATATTGGAACCGTAGAAGAAACCGAGGATACTGGTAATGGTTTTGCATCTCGCAATCCTTTCATGACACTTTCTCAGTTGCATCTTGCAATCCTTTCATGAATAACCAACTATGCTCCAAAGATACCCAAAAGAGGTATAGGTTTGTTCTTTGCAACAAAAGTTTTCCTTCTCTTTGTCCATTTCTGATTTTGCGGATAACCTAGTTCTCAGATTTTGACCGGCATAAATTCAATTTTGTTCTATGCTCCAGTGTCGTTTCAAAGCATGGGATTTGGAGGAGATGCATCACTCTACTCCTCAGCTTTGATTGGAGTTGTTCTTGCTTTCTCAACATTCATTTCACTTTTTCTTATCAAACAGATGATCACTTGTTAGGTAAGAAAAAGTCTTACTCAAGTAAATTCTAATCATGTTTAAAAGATATGTGCCATTGAATTGGGAAATAATTAAAATTTAATAGCTTAGGGTAAGTTAAATTATGAACAAAAAAGACATATCAATCTTAGTATGTCATTTCTTTTTAAAAAAGCTCTTTAATTATTGTTGATTTCATTCTTGAGTTATATTTATATTATATATGCTATATATGATATGGTTCCATCTTATCTTGATTATATCAACTTGAATGCTTTTCAATTTTCAAATATTCTCATTCATTATGGGCATGCATTGACAAAAATAAATGCAAACAAAATAAGGGATATTGCTCACTCTAATATTCAATACAGCGATTTTACTAGCCTCTTAATTCAGCTGTTACAAAAAAAATATTGTCAAACAATCAAACAAAATAAGGGATAATTAATGATGACTCGAACTTAAAATAAAAGGGTGTTGTCAACCCTCCAAATAAACACTTGAATATCTGAATTTCTTTTTCTATTCTGTCACACTTGAATCTCTGAATTTTTTAGATCATTATGTGATGAGAAACAAAATAAATTTTGCCTTTAATCCCGATGCCCACAATAAACTTATGAAAAAAATAGCTAGGTTAAAGCGACGAATGAAAATGGTGGTAAGCAGAGGAGGATTGCAACTTATGTGTCTTCAAGACCTACTTGAGAAACTTCGAATGATTTTAACTGATGGCTTTCGAAGCATACATTCTCATTTCCACTATGCTAAATTTTTGTGAGCCCATAAACACACTTTTTTTTAATTTAGAAGCTCAAGAACGGCGTCTGAGAACATTGTGTCAGTTCCGACAAGCTAGGTTTCGAAGGAAACAATTAATTCATTTAAGACCTTCCACCTTCCCTCACAATAGTAGAAATAGTGGTATTTATTTACTATTATTCTATTTTGTTCTTATGGTTTCAATTTAAAGATACCTTGATTTTCTGTTTCTTTGGGCAGTTTGATTGCCAATTCTATGGTTGTGTGTCGCCCAAGGTTTCAATTTTCATTAGTGTCTCTTTGGAAAGTATGTTTTCCAACTCCATGGTTATTTGTTGATTATTTCATTAACTGTGCACATATAGGGTGATTTAGCTTCTATGTTGCAATGCATTATTCCTCTCCTAAGCTAGATTCAAGAAATAAGTTTCTTCCGACTCTTTATGTCAGTAATTTTTCTAAATTTATTGTGAAAAGAATGCATTTTCATGGTCTATTGTTATTTCCTCCATCGGCATTGTTTTGCTTAGCAGCAACTAGCTCAACCTTATATTATTCGCATATGAAAGGAACAATTGGGACATAATTTATTATTTACCTTGCAAAATCTATACTTTTTGGATCTTGGACCGTATATAATACCTTTTATTGAAAGAGAAAATTAAAGAAATCAAGATTTATGAGTGAATGAATAGTTGGTAGGTTTTTGAAATGAGATAAATAGATAGATGGATAAATACCATTTTAGAAAGTAGTTCATCTCTGTAAGGTCTATCAAAAGCAGGGTCTCGAAGGAAATTAGAATAACGGGGTTTATCAAGCACTTCTATATCATCTTGCTAAGTTACACAATCCAAAGATGAATTAGGGGAAGTGAAAAAAGAATATGATAGAGAGAAAATTGATGATACCTGAGAAAATGATTACATAAGAGAGGTGTTGAGAGATCTTGGAGAAGACCATGAGTGAATTACCTCCACCTCCATATGTTGTTGCGATCAGATTTTCAAAAACAGTAACTGCATATGATCATAGAATTACAAAAATTGGCTTATAAAATCAACTAGAAGAAAAATAAAAATGAATAAAAACTGACCATGTACTCTTGCAAGTGAAATTATATGATTTTGTAAAATACATATTTTTGATAAAGACAAAGACCAAGGATTATGATCAAAGCAACAAGCTCAAAAAGAAGTCCAAATATCATAGTTCAACTTTAATTCAAACATATTAGATGTTTAATAAATGTAAAGGTAAATGATACAATAAAAATTCAAGCACATGAGAATCATTCATCTTTACATATGCATCAAAAGTATTTTCAAATGTCAAAATTACATTAACAAAGTTTTAAAATTCATATTTTTGACAAAAAGCAATGTTGTATTCGAATACAGCAAAGTGTATTCGAATACGATGCTAAGTCAGTAGCAAAATCTTGACATCTGTATTCGACTACGAAGTGTTGTAATCGAATACAAGTGCTAAGTCAGTAGCTCAGACTACACATTTGTATTCGACTACAACCCGCTGTAGTCGAATACAAATAGCAAGTCAATGGCAAAATTAACGAATTTGTATTCGACTACATGCCTTTGTATTCGAATACAAGGTGAAAATTTTGAATAAATTTGAACATTATAAGAGGTGTATTTGAATACACACATACTGTATTCGAATACAACTAGAAACAATGCAATTTTTCAGATCTGAAATGGTTCTAGATCATTGCATTTGTTCATCAAACCTCTTGGAACAATGGCCTCGAATCTGAAGTGATGTCTATGGAGTATAAATACATTGTTTGTAAAAGAAAGTAGTACTTTCTAAAAGTAGTCTTATCTAAGATAGTGGTGTGCTATCTTAGAAGTTTTGTTAGAAGTTTGTAGCAGAGATCCTAGGGTGGGACTTGTACATTTTTTGACAATAGTGGAGAAATCTCTTGTGGTGTACAAGAGGACTGGATGTACCCTTGGTCATTAGGGGAACCAGGATAATATTGTTGTGTTGATTTCATTACTGCCATTTACTTATTGGCACTTACTATTCTAAAGCAGAAAAATTTATCACCAAATCACTGAAAACAAGAAAATTTCCTAAACACCTAATTGACCCCCCCCTCCCCCTCTTAGGTGCACCTCTATATTTATATTTGGCATCAGAGCAAGTTTAGGTAACTTACTCCTCGATCATTACTCGTGGCTTCCGCACAACCTGTTTTCAGAGATGGTGGCAGTAGTAACAAACCACCGTGCTTCTTTGGAGAGCACTATGACTTTTGGAAGATATGTATGCAAGCGTATCTTGAAGCACAAGGAGACGACATATGGGATGCAGTTGAAAATGGTCCTTACATTCCAAAAGCGGTCATCAACAACAAAGAAGAAACAAAGATAAAAACTTCATGGACTGACATGATAAAAGAAAAGTGTTGTTCGATAAGAAGGCTAAATATATTCTACAATCAGCACTAGGAATGGATGAATTCTTTCGCGTATCTCACTGTAAAAAAGCCGAAGAAATATGGGATACGCTGGAAGTAACTCATCAAGGGACCATTGAAGTAAAAAGATCTAAACTCAATACACTATCACAAGAATACGAATTATTTCGAATGAATCCTGGAGAGTCTATCTTAGACTTACAGAAAAGGTTCTCCCACTTAACCAACCACTTGTCGTCTCTCGGGAAAATCTTAACCAACGATGAACCAAATCTAAAAGTATTAAGATCATTAACGAGGGCCTGGCAACCAAAAGTGACAGCAATCTCCAAAAAGAAAAGCCTATCCAAAATGTCTCTTCCTGCATTGTTTGGAAAACTTCAAGAACACACAATCAAACTTCGAATGTTAGAACAAAATGAAATTCAAGAAAAGAAAACCAAAAACATTGCTTTAAAGATTGAATCAAAAGAACAAATCAAAGACGAAAATTCAGATGAAGACGAAAACATCACTTTCCTCGTTAAGAAATTTGGTAAGTTTCTTAAAAATGATAGAACTTTCAAATAGAAAAGTTTTATAAAGAAGGATAGCTCTACTTCAAGCCAAAACGTAACTTGCTTTGAATGTGGGAAGCAAGGACACATCAAGGCAGATTGTCCAAACATTATCAAGAAAAATGCCATCAAAAAGAAAGACTTCAAAAAGGCATACATAGCTTGGGAAGACAACGAAGTGAGTTCATCTTCGGAAACAGAGAGTGAAGAATGCGCTAATGTTGCATTAATGGCATCACATCAATCAGATGACGAAGAAGAGGTTAATAACATAGACTCCCCTCATCATAATAAAACTAATAGTGAATTAATTATCGAATATAATGATGCTCAAAACGCCATTAAGGAACTACTTACCGAATGTAAAAATCTACTCAAATTAGTGTCAACCCAAAAGAGACAAATCTAAACTCTTCAAGAAAAGGTTGACATTATGGAGAAGGATTCTAAAAAACTAAAACAGAGTTTTACATGCAATAAGTGTGATTCCCTCTCTTTCAAGATTGTTCAATTAAATAGAGTAATTGAACGATACGAAAAGGGACAAATGGGATTGGAAAATGTTTTGAATATGCAAAGATACTCAAATGACAAAAGTGGTCTTGGATACTCAAAATTTGATAAACCAAGCTTGAATAAGACCATTTTTGTTAAAGAGAGTAATCAATCCAATCAAGAAAAGCTTATAATTATGCAAAAAGATCATCATTATAAAGAGAAAATTATTCAAAATAAACTTCACACACATACTATTAAAAATAGATTTACTCCTACATGTTCTTATTGTAGTCTTAATGGTCACACACCTAATGCCTGTCACGTTAGAAATGTTAGTGTTCCAAAAGGGCATTACGTGCGGGTAAAGAAAGTGGGACTTGTACATTTTCTGACAATAGTGAAGAAATCTCTTGTGGTGTGCAAGAGGACTAGATGTACCCTTGGTCATAAGTGGAACCAGGATAATATTGTTGTGTTCATTTCATTACTGCCATTTACTTATTGTCACTTACTATTCTAAAGCAGAAAAATTTATCACCAAATCATTGAAAACAAGAAAATTTCATAAACACCTAATTC
>JBBPBQ010000003.1:33623062-33637731 GCA_037974755.1 Cicer yamashitae
CCCCCCTCTTAGAGATAAAAATTTGTAAACTTCATATATTAAATAGTAAATTTTATAAACAGTACTCACTTATTACTAAGTTATGAGCTACACACCATCATAATCTCTCCACTAGCATTACTAACAATTAATTACTAGCATTTGGCATTATGAAAAAGAAAGTTTCATGTAATTATGGGGAAAAGCATACTTGCTAAGTTTGTGATTGCATTAGATAATCCAAAGGTTGTAGCAATGCCCTTATTTCCACCTATAACATCTTCACCAAGTAAGAGCTTTGAAAACTTTTCCTTCACGGCTTCTATATCTAAATGTTGGATGGCATAAGAAAACTTATCTTGTTATTTAAGTGTGGGGTAAAAGGTGGATTATAGAGGTGTTAAGTTCTGACCCTTGTCATTAGGAGAAAACTTTTCTTAGAATATAGAGAGAAGTTTTGTGGGATAAATGGTATGCCAAAATGTTTTGAATTTGGAAATAGCAGCCAGATAATTATGATCTTATCCATAGTTAGCTTGTATATTGGCCCAAATCCCCCTTCACCAATATTATTTTCAGGGTCAAAGTCATTAGTGGTTGCTTTAATTTGTCTTAGGCTGAAATAACCTTTTTTAAGATCAAGTAGGTCTGCAACATATAATATTTTCAAGTAAATCACCATTCCGATTATAAAAAATATGGCAAGAGAATAAATTAAAGGCAATTAAAAAGGAAAATAGCTAATTCTACAAAATTCTATGAGAAAAAAAAGTTGGGTACCACAGTATTAAATCCAAATCAGTATTTTATTTTAAGTTTGTCACCCCTCTGTAATTATAAAGTAATTTTTATGCCTCCAAAGAATATGCATGGATATACAAAAATCATGTTCATACCTAATTATGTATTTTAGATTCATGTTCATACCTTATTATGTATATTATGCTAATACAAAAATTATAATAGAAGTAATTAACTGCGTTATTTTAGACTTGAACATACCTTTGTCTATAGTATCTTTTCGGCCAAAGAAACCCATCTTCCAAAGGGTAACCAATATCAGCATGACAAGAACACATGATGCAGCCACAATTCCAGAAATGGCTCAAGCAGACGGCCCTCCTAAATGATTTTCAAAGTCTACAACAAAGTGGAAATGCTAATAGAATATGACAAAGCATGGCAGTCGAAAGAAACATGGAAAACAAATAGTAAACAAAAACTTACTTGGTGTTACTGTGATAGCAGATATAATAGGTCCATATACACCTTTATCAGGAATGGTAGTGGTTCCTTTCCTTGCAGATATAATATTATTTAAAACAAGGTGCATTTCATGAAGCTAGGAAGGATTTTAGAACCTCTTACTTTTTGGTGCAAGCTTGCCTTTTAGATTTTTTTTAACTTCTCATCTCCTTCTTCTTATACATAGTATATTACTACAAGCTACAAGAAAGTTCTTTTTTTTACACATTTGTTTATGTTGTTTTGTTATTCATTTTGTCTAAATCTTTTTAGAATTTGACTTATACGGTGTTACAGGGACAAATTTAGATAATGCACTTGGGAATAATGAAAATTCGGTTAAGAATTTGTTATAGTTTACAAGAGTTTGTCTTAAAATAGTTAGCCTTTCTTATATAAGTTTAGGGATGGGTACATGATTCCTGATAGGAATCCAGTCACCTACTACATGAAGTTTTCTTCGTTACCAATAATGAAATGTAATAAATGTTTGTAGTTAACCTCTTTGGTGTCAACTTACAAGATTTAAAAGAAAGTAGTTGCTTCATTTTAAAAGGAATTATGTTTGTGTTGAAAATATAGATGTGCATAATATATTTTTTAAATATGATTCCTACATTTTATTTAGCTTATTTGAGATTATTGTAAATGATCATTTCATCGACTGGCTTCACATAGAAATTGAGCACTCTATTTCGTCATAGCATGCTCAATCTCAACAAGCAAGATGTAAAAGGAAGAAATTACTGCATTTGCATAGGAATATAATTTCAAAATCCAATTCAGGTCCTTACTCAAAAAATGTGCCAAGAATTTTATTGTATATGAATGAATTTATTTACCTCTAGAATATCATGTAATTTGTTCCATTTTTGTCCTTTTACAGTTCCCGTTAGACAAGCTTCCCAAGCTAATCCGTCAACATCTACAATTTCCAATGCCACCCGTAGACAAACAGGTAACTTCTAAAACATTTTAATCATTATTTTAAACAAAAGGATTGCTATTTTTATTGATGTTCGGTCTCCTTATATGGTTTGCATTCTAAAAAAATTATTTTCTTTATAAATTTCCATCATTGAAACTTGCAATTTTGGAAGGTCGACATGTGTTTGTGAATTTTGTGGAGCTCTTCACTTGTACGAAGAAAGAATGGAAAATAGTAAACACCCTCAACATCCAAAGTTTTCTACATGTTGCATGGAAGGTCGGGTGCAACTTCCATTACTAAAATTTCCACCAACTTTGCTCTATAACTTGCTTGATTATGATGGAGATAGTGCAGCAAAATATTTTCGTCGTAGCATTAGAATTTATAATGCTGCTTTTGCTTTTACATCTATGGGTGGAAAATTTGACTATGAAATCAACAAACACGACGACCCTTATGTCTTTCGAATCAATGGACAGACCTACCACCTACTTGGGTTTTTATGTCTTGAAAATGGAGAAAAGCCAAAATTTGCCCAACTTTATATACATGACATTGAAAATGAGATCTCAAATAGATTAGGCTTTATCCAAGGTGATAACGAAAATAGTCTTCTTTAAGAGAAACTTGTAACAGAAATTTTGCATATGTTGGACAACCATAATGTCTTGGTAAAATCATTTAGGATGGTCATAGATAAATATGATCACCATGATGTCAGAGAATTGAAACTAAGATTGCTTAGCAATAGGTTGACTGGTGGGAGACAATATAACTTGTCCTCTTGCTCAGAAGTTTCAGCGCTTTTAGTTGATCAAAGCCCACATGAATAAAGTCATTGGGATATGATTGTTGAAAACCAAACAACTGGTCTTCAGAGAATTACATAATTGCACCCAAGTTTCATGGCACTACAATACCCATTATTATTTCCATATGGAGAAGGTGGTTATAGGATTGGGATAAGTCATCGAATTCCAAAAACAGGGAGCTGCTACAGGCAAAAAACAATTACTATGAGACAATATTATTCTTTTCACTTGTAACAACGAGCTGGAGAGGTGCAAACATTGTTACAGAGTGGGCGTTTGTTCCAACAATACATGGTGGATGCTTATGCTTTCATTGAAGAAGTTAGAATCAATTGGATTAGAAAGAATCAAAAGCAATTGCGTGCAGAACTATATAGTGGATTAAGAGATGCTATTAATCAGGGAGACGTCATGACAAATTTCGTTGGTAGAATGACAATCCTTCCATCGTCTTATAATGGTGGACCGCGATATCGTGTTCAAAATTATCAAGTAAATAATTATTTCACTATCTATATTTAGTCATGCATTGTATACATACCACACAAATCTTTGTGACTTCCAATATATTTTGCTTTGAAATAAATGCCCTTTCATGTTGTTCTTTGATTATACTTAGGTTGCCTATATCTGAATTTCTCAACGTCTCTCTAAATTGACGGTCATTTTTTAAAGACGTATTTTTTAAGTCAGTAACTAACAATTCAAATCATTCTCACGATGCGATGGCTATATGTCGATATGCTGGATATCCCAACCTCTTTTTAACATTCACATGCAACCCAAAATGGCCAGAAATACAATTTTTCCTTGAAACCATTGAAGGACAAGAAAGTGACAACAGACCCGACATCGTTAGTCATGTTTCCTCTATTAATTTATGGGAGCTAATCAATGATATTAAATGTCAACAAATGTTTGGTAAAGTCACAGCATGTAATGTATTTTGTCACAATTTTAATTCATTTTAGTCTTTGATTAATCTACAAACTAAAGAAATATCCAAATTTATCTACACTACCTATTATTGTATGTAACGATTTTGATATGCTACTAAAATCTTTGAATATTAAAATAAAAATATCCCATAATGTTTTTATTTATTTCATTCTTTTTAATTATGTGTTTCCTTTTTTTTTAACAGTTGTGTACACCGTTGAATTTTAAAAAAAAGGTTTTCCTCATGCCCACATATTAGTGTTCTTACATTCCGAAGATAAAATACAAACACCATGTAAGATTGATGACACCATATCGATAGAAATTCTAGATAAAGATATTGACCCTCTTACTTTTAGTGCAGTTGAGCGATTTAAGATACAGGGACCATGTGGTATTTTAAATAAAAAATCTCCATGTATGGTTAATGGAAAATGTGGGAAGCATTATCCAAGGAGATTTCATGATAAAAACATCAATAGATGAAGATGGGTTCCCTATATATATGCGATGAAATGGTGGTTGATACATCTTGAAAAGTGGCAGCCAACTTGATAGTTGTTATATGATCCCATACAATAGAAATCTTTTGATAAACTATGATGCCCATATTAATGTTGAGCTTTGCAATCGTTCTAGATCAATTAAATATCTTTTCAAATATATCAACAAAGGTCCTGATCGAGTTAGCACAGTCATCTCTAATGTAGAAAACTTTGATAACAGTTCAACAAGTTCAATGCACTTTCATGATGAAATTAAAGAGTATCTTGACTGTAGATACATTTCTCCATTAGAGGCTTCGTGGAGAATTTTCCAATTTAATATGTTTTTTAGAGAACCAGCAATCGAACGCCTTTCATTTAACCTCCATGGGAAGCAAACAATATATTTCCCAAAATCTATGCGTATTTCTACCAATTTAAATAGAGAAGGAATTGAAACCACGATGTTCATAGAGTGGATGAAAATGAACTCTGAAGACATGGAAGCTCGAAAACTAACATATGCAGAATTTTCTACTAAATATATTTGGAACAAGACCAGCCAAAAGTGGACTAGACGAAAAAATGGAAGGTGTGTTGGAAGAATATGTTATATTCCTCCCACAACTGGAGAAAAATTTTATTTACGAATGCTCTTAAACAAAGTACGAGGCAGTCGTTCATTCGAAGAAATTAAAACTGTTAATGGGTTCGTACATCTAACTTATAAAGACTCATGTTATGCACTTGGTTTACTAGAGGATGATAAAGAATTTGATGATTGTATTAAAGACGCAACGGCATGGGGTACTGGAATTCAACTATTCCAACTCTTATCAATAATTTTACTGAATTGTATTATTATTAATCCATCTCTGCTTTGGGAATCTAATTGGAAGTTTCTTTTTGAAGATATTTTACACAGGCAACGCCGACTACTAAACTTCCCCGACCTCCATTTGTCAGATGACCAATTAAAAAACTATGCGCTTTTAGAGATAGAAAGGTTAGGAAGTCTTTGGAAGATTACAAAGGAATGGTCATTCACAATAGCAATGTAATTCAAGAAACGAACAATCGTCTTATTATGGAAGAGCTAAATTATGATATGTTAAAAATGCATGAAGAATACTCTCAGTTGCTACATGGTCTTAATTCAGACCAAAAGGCAATTCATGATTTTGTGCTTCAATCAATTACCTTGAACTTTGGAAAGTTATTCTTTATGTATGGTTCTGGTGGAACGGGAAAAACATACCTATGGCGAACACTACTTGCAAAATTAAGATCGAAAGGTAAGATTGCTCTAGTTGTTACAACTTCTGACATTGCTGCTCTATTACTACCAGGTGGCCGAACTGCACATGATGCTCCCAAAAGCGTTGTAAAAGGTGCATAATAATGCATCTATTTGAATGCACCTACTACAGCGCTTTTTTGTAAAAGCGTTGTAATAGGTGCACAATAATGCATCTATTGAATGTACCTACTAAAGTTCTTTTTTGCAAAAGCACTGTAATAGGTGCATAATAATGCATCTATTGAAACACCTATTACAGCGCTTTTTCAAAAAAGCGCTGTAATAGGTGCATGCATAATAAGCGCTATTGCAGGGATTTAAAAAGCGCTATTGCAGGGATTTAAAAAGCGCTATTGCAGGGATTTACAACGTTTTTTCAAAAAAGCGCTGTAAAACGAGTATAACAAGCGCGCAATATATCCACTTATTTTACAGCGCTTTTTTATTTTAAAAAGCGTTGTTGTATCTTTTTACAGCGTTTTTTTTTTTTGAAAAAGCGCTGTAAATGGCTTAAAAAAAGCGCTGTAAAATGCGTTTTTTTGCGTATTTTTATTAATATTAATAGAGTAATTGTAATCATATGAAATTTATCTTTGTTCACCACCAACTTGGTAGCTATGTCTAGTCCCTCACTTAGAAGGATTTAATCCACTAATTTAACTCCTTGAATTACACAGCACCTAACCCTATGAATCAATCTTCTCAAAGTAGTCTAACAACTCCAGACTTTTTGAGGAACACAAACACCTTGACCCTACAAGCCAAGTCTTCTCCACACAATCTAACAACCCCAGATAATTGAAGACACACAATACCTTGACCCTACAAATCAAGTCTTTTCAACACAATCTGACAACCCTAGATTGCTTGAGGAACACTAAAGCCACAATCGGGTTAGGTTACAATGAGTTGGAAACTATTTTGGTTTTTGCTTCTACTAAGCAAATTTGATACAATGATTTTCCCACACTACTTCACTTAGAAAATTGAGCTCTTGAGGTTTTTCTAAATAATTTGATTTTTAGGATTTATGAGTTTGTTGTTCGTTGTATATCTTCTTCATCCTTAAGTGCTATTTATAGAAAAATTAGAGCTTCAATTTAGTCACTTGTGAATCCTAAATCATATATTTATTCTAGCTTGGTCATGAAGTATAAAGTAGATGGAACCAAATCATTATCAAAATTTTTTGTTTTAGTTGCAAGCTGAAATGTTAACTTATTCTGATGTTTAGTGGTCCTATAGGACCAACGTTTGCAGCAATTCCAAAATTTGAATTAGTGTACACATTGTCCTATTTTATTTCCTTTTGGACAGATGTATTGATACGCTCACCTTGCATCAATAAAAGTACATATTAAATGTTTGATTGGCATTGGAAAAAAATGGATTGCTTATAAAAATTAAATGGAAACAAATAACCATTGAGAACAGAGTAAAACATTGGACTAAAATGCTTATTGATGCATCCATCAAGGCAAGTTCCATGGAAAACGATAGTTTGACATTGGAGATGTCCTTCAGATACCATAGCATGACTACTCGTACAAGCAAATTCCAATTCTCCTTTGAAGGATTGATATTAGAACTGGGTCATATCTCGGGCTCATTAGAGCATCTCCAACGGGAGTAAAATTAAGTCCGTCCGTCAGTATGGAATAACGTAACCGTGAGTTTTTTGGGAGTTCACCGTTGGAGTTGTGCCAAGCTGTAATCACGGTTCTCTCAGTAAGGAACGGTACTTTCATATAACCGTTACCTTTTTTATTATTTTATTAATAATAATAAATTTATGACCATTACTCTATTATTATTTACTTTTATCATTTTTAATTATTTATGTCATGTATACATTAAATTTTTATTATTGTTATAAAAATTTTAAGTTTAATTTTATTTTAAATTTAAATTAAAATAATGTATAATAATATTAATTGAAATTTTTAAATTAATATTTTAAGTTGTAAAAAAATTAAATATAATTAAAATATTAATGTATAAATTTAAGTTATGTAACCTAATATGGTTTTGTTTGTGGTACAGTGAACCCTATTTAATGAACCCATGTTCAGTTCACAGCTGCAGTAAAAAATGAATGAGTTCACAGCAGTAGATGCTCTTAGTGTGAAAGAAACAAAACAAGTAGTAAGGGAATGAAAACAAATATAAAATGCATACACTAATTAAATGAAAATTAGTTATGGACTTATGGTTGTAACACACGAGATAATACTACAAACATTTTAGCGTGTCGTTTTCCATTCTGGAGGGTAATGTATATGTTCTATGTTTTAAATTTTTTTTTTGTGGGATTTGATTTTCTTCAAGTGAAATTATTTTCATAACTAAAATAATTTATTTATGATAATTAAATTTTTGTTGAAAGTTATAGCGGAAATTTTGCATTTTAGACGATCAGATAAATTTTTACCGACTATCAAACTTTAAAACAAAATCGGATTTCAGTAAAACCTAAATTTAACTTTTTAGATGAATTGTGATTTATATGGAGGAAATTTATATTTTTCGGAATTAAAAATATTAAACAGGAGAATTTTAAATATCTTGTTTCTCGTGTTTTTTTTATAAAATTATTAAAGTTTTTGTAGTATTTAAGTCTAACATTAAATGAAAATTTTTATTCAGAACACTTTTATGATTTGTTTGGAGTTATTTATTAATGGAGAAACTTTTGTAGAAAAGCCCCTAAGTGTATTTATTAGTGCCGGTGAAGTAAAATTTACCCACAATTTAAATTTTCAACAAATTTTGAATGTCACAAATTTAAGTGAGAGCTTTGTATTGCACCTATGACAAGATTAAGAAGAGAGAATATTTTTAGAGGGTAATGAAACTATTTTATCGGGTAACTATTTAGTTGCATTACAAACAAATTATTATTGGTGAATATTTTTATAAATTTTAATTTATTGAAAGAATTATTTGTGAGCCAGTTATGTTAGAGTAGATGATTTAATTAAAATAGTAGGATATTTCTATTAATAGTAGAGTTTGTGTTGTTGTCGTGAATGTAAGACTCTTATTTTTTAAATTATAAATTATGCAATTATAGTGTGGTTTGTGTTGAATTGTTGAGGTATTTAGCTCAATTTTATTTTATTTTGTGAATCAAGTACCAAAAATATATTTTGTTATAGTTTTCAATATGTTTAATATAGTATATATATATATCGGGTTTGTTCAATATATTTTGTTATAGTTTTCAATATGTTCAATATATTTTGTTATATTTGTCGAAGAATAATTTAATTTTGTTACGGAGAACTTATTATCGGGGAATTTTTAAAAAATGTCACTTGTTGCTGAAAACTTCATCTGTCAAATGAGTTGCGACGACAGTAGATATTTTATTAAATTAGATTGAGATGTGGGTGATGTGATGAGTGTAAGAGTGATTAAATTGGATATTGATTATTTTAGTAATTTACCTAATTATTTAATATATATATATATATTGTTTAAGTTATATATATATATACATATGAAGCCACGAGAGAAAGGGAAAGCATTTCAGCCTCGTTCTCGACTCTTCTTCTTTTCTTCCGTTGTTTTCGAAAAAATCAGAAAACCAAAGTGTTGGTGGTTTTCAAAACCACACAAACACAAACCTCTATTTATCTTCTAGATCTAAGCTTCCATTCGAGAAGCGACAGAAGAGAAAGTTGCCCCTCTCTATACTACGGTGCTTGTGAATGAACTTTTGAGGTGTCGACGCGAGCGAGAGTTTTCGCCATATTTGATCGCGGTAGCGAAAAACGGTTGGGAAAGCGATAACGAAGGTAAGGGCTCCTTCCAAATTTTTAGTTTGCATATAGGACCCTATATGTGTGTTTGTGAAGATTGAATTTGGTGTGATATATGTGTGTATTGGTGGAGAATTAAATTTGAGGTGGTTTATGTGTGAATTGTTGAATTAAATTTGAGGTGGTTTATGTGTGAATTGTTGAATTAAATTTGAGGTGGTTTATGTGTGAATTGTGGAGATTAAATTGGATGTGAATTATGTGTTCATAATTGATATTATGAATGTTTGATATGTGATAAATGTGTGAATTTGTGGAGATTAAATTGGATGTGAATTATGTGTTCATAATTGATATTATGAATGTTTGATATTTGATAAATGTTTGAATTTGTGGAGATTAAAAGTTGGTGTGATTATGTGCTCATAATTGATATTATGAATGATTGTGGTGTGATTATGTGTGAAGTTGTGGTGATTAAGTTTTAATGTGATTATGTGTTCAAAACTGCTATATGTGTGTGTTTGAGGTATGTTGAGGTGCGAATTTGTGGTGATCGCGATGAGCCACGATGTTAAGTGGTGACCGTGATGGGCCACGGATGATTCCATGAGTTTGTTGGTCCATCTTATCCTTACGAGGATTTTCGTGTCGTGCTGGTCTGTGAGCGACTGCACTCTTGTAAATCGTGTTGGTCTGTGAGAGACTGCACTCTTGTAAATCGTGTTGGTCTACGAGCGACTGCACTCTTGTAAATCGTGTTGTTCTGTGAGCGACTGCATTCTAGTAAATCGTGTTGGTCTGTGAGAGACTGTACTCTTGTAAATCGTGTTGGTTTGTGAGCGACTACACCCTTGTAAGTCGTGCTGGTCTGTGAGAGACTGCACTCTGGTAAATCGTGCGGACTTGTGATAGGTGGCACCTCGGTAAGTAGTAATAGACATGTGATAGACAGTACAATTACGATTTACGAGGTTTTAACTGATGTGTAAGGCCTGTGATAGGCTACACTCTAGTAAATCGTGTTTGTCTGTGAGAGACTGCACTCGTGTTTGTCTGTGAGAGACTGCACTCGTGGTTGTTCGTGAGAGACTGTGAATTTAGGATTTACGTCGTTCGTGGAGGGTATTTTAATGGAAATTCCGGAATCATGCGCATTGGCATATACGCATTGCAATAGGGTGCTTGGCACGCGAGTCATGTTTGTTATACTATGATGATTGTATATACATACTCGGTTGTTGTTTGTTATTGTGCAGTAATTGCTAAGTGTTATTAATTGACTTTGTATCGTAAGTGTTAAATGATTTCGAACCATTTTTAAAACTGGAAATCTACATTATTTCGCAGTTGTATTCGGCTACATGCAGTGTGTAGTCGAATACATATTTGTAACGTTCAGTTTTTAATTGAAATTTTAACATCGTATTTGAATACGAAACCTCGTATTCGAATAAGAATGAGTGAATTTTTCCACTGACTTGATTTTGTATTCAGCTACGATCATGCTGTATTTGAATTCGAAAATGCATTTTTGGCTACTGACTTGTCCTATCGTATTCGGCTACATCCTATCTCGTATTCGAATACACGTATTCGAATACAGATGTTCAGTTTTAGCTATTGACTTAGCACTTGTATTCGGCTACGACAGTGTTGTTTTCGAATACGACAACACAGTTTTGTTAAAAACTTCATTTTTCATCTTTGTTTATGCATTTTTAACATATGAAAACTCTTTCGAGGAGCATGCTAAGATGAAAGGTTCTCTTGAGCATTTAAAACATAAGTATCTTAGCTAAGTGTTATTTGTTAATTTCGATTGGTGACCATTTATATTATTGTGGACTGGGCTTACGCCCCAGGTGGCTAAAGTTGTGAGTTGTGCTGGAATTGCAACGACGTCGAAGACATGGCATAGCGATGATTTTGGTTTTGTAATCGAAAGCAGTGAGGTCTGATGCCGATTGTGGATCCTCAATACCCAATTACCCTCAATTAGAACAATGATCAGCTTAGGGTTTTATTTAAGAATTTTATTTATTCTACTTTCTTATTTCAATGTTGTTGTCGCAATGGAACTTATGTATTTGAAACAAACTATTTTAGCCGGTTGTATAATATGATGTAATTAATTATGACTTTTGTTGTTTGTGTTACGACATGATATTTTTTTTTACTTTATCAATTTATTTTAAGAAAAAAAAATACATCCGCGCTGTTAAAAATCGGGGTGTTACAGTGAAGCTACATCTTCACTTTTAATGTGTAGTCTTGAGTGAACAATTTTTAGAATGAGTAGTGTAACACCCCAGCCATTACCGTTACCGGCGATGCTACCTCACGACCTTCTCACCCCCCCTATCCACCCCGTGGAAATAGTGAGTTTTTGCCTTCCGTGGGATTCGAGCACGGTACTTGGGGGATAAGTACCACCTCGACACAGTCCCACTACCAATTGAGTTAGTAGATCCCCCAGGTATCGGGCTCGAATCCCACGGAAGGAAAAAACTCGCTATTTCCACGGGGTGGATAGGGGGTGAGAAGGTCGTGAGGTAGCATCGCCGGTAACGGTAATGGCTGGGGTGTTTACAATTAGACCCAAATTTTATTACTAATTCAGTCTACTACTTTAATTAAAACTAATATTAATATTTGATAACACATATTATCATCCTTCATTCCTTAACTTCTTCAATTTGGATTAAGCAACTGACTATCTTGGGATTCAAGTCTTCATGAGTTGTACTTGCTTCAAATAAAGTGGTTATCATGTTATTTAGAATCTCATTTGCCTTCTTTGACCTTGCTCTTGTCGTTGGAGTTCCAAGACCTTGAATATCTTCTATGCTTCCTTCCTTTGTTATGCATTCTATGTCCTCATCATTCCTTCCTTCTTGAACTGAATTTGCCCTCAAATTTCAATCTTCTTCATCTGCATCATATGGAGACAAATCAGCCACATTAAAAGTAGGACTAACACCATACTCACCTGAAAGATCTATTTTGTAGGCATTATAATTAATATTGGACGGCACTTGAAAAGGTCCATCTCCCCTTGGTTGAAGCTTAGATTTTCTTTGAGAAGGAAATCTTTCCTTCCTTAAATGAACCCAAACCCAATCACCTGGTTCAAATACAACCTTTTTCCTTCCTTTATTAGCTTGTCGGGCATAGATATCCACTTTCTTTTCAATTTGTGCCTTTACTTTCTCATGTAATTATCGAACATATTCAGCCTTAGCGTTCCCATCCTTATGAATTAGAATACAACTACTTGGCAAAGACATTAAATCAAGAGGAGTGAAAGGGTTAAAACCATAAACCATTTCAAAGGGAGAATAACGAGTAGTGCTATGAACAACCCTATTATATGCAAACTCAACGTGGGGAAACATTCTTCCCAAGTCTTAATATTCTTTTGGATTACAGCCCTTAGAAGAGAAGAAAAAGTTTGATTCACTACCTCAGTTTGCCCATAAGTTTGTGGGTGGCAACAGAGATATCTGGAGTATCAACAAACTCAAAACTGGCAGAGAAATCACACATATCAACAGAACTGGAACTACCAGAAGAATCATAATTACCATAACAAGAAGCTTGATCATAAAACTCAAAGCTAGATAAGTATTTTGCAGGTTCTCAAGAATTTAAGAGGAATGATGTTTGGGATCTAGTACCTAGACCAATGAAGAACATTATTGGAACCAAGTGGGTTTTCAGAAACCAGTGAAGTGGTCAGAAACAAGGCAAGACTTGTCACACAAGGCTACAGTCAGCAAAAGGGCATTAATTACACTGAGACATTTGCTCCAGTGGCCAGGTTAGAAGCTATTCGTATCCTACTTTATTTTGCTGCAAATAATAACATTACATTATTTCAAATGGATGTTAAAAGTGCTTTTCTAAATGGTTATATAAGTGAAGAAGTCTATGTTAAACAACCCCCAAATTTTGAAAGTTCTGAATTTCCAAATCATATTTTTAAACTTAGGAAATCCTTGTATGGTCTAAAACAAGCACCTAGGGCGTTGTATGATAGACTTAGTAACTTCTTGCTTAAAAATAACTTTGAAAGAGGACAAGTAGATAATAGACTTTTTAGAAAATCAATAGGAGATAACTTTCTTATTATTCAAATTTATGTGGATGACATTATTTTTGGATCTACTAATGGCACTCTTTGTCAAGAATTTTCTATATTGATGCAGCTTGAATTTCAAATGAGTATGATGGGAGAACTTAAGTTCTTCTTAGGGATACAAATTCAGCAAAGTCAAAAAGGTATATACATTCATCAAACTAAATATACAAAAGAGCTTCTTAGGAAGTTTAAGATGAGTGATTGCAAACCTATGGCTACACCAATGCACCCTACTTGTTCACTTGAAAAAGATGATTCAGGCGAAAAAGTTGACAAAAAAAAACCTATAGAGGAATGATAGGATCCCTACTTTACCTTACCCCTTCCAGACCTGACATCATGTTTAGTGTATGTGCAAGATTTCAAGCTGGCCCTAGGGAATCACATTTCACTGTTGTTAAGAGAATCCTTAGATACCTAAAAGGCACTACCAACCTTACCTTGTTCTACAAGAAATCTCCTAAGTACAAACTTAGTGGATACTGTGATTCTGATTATGATGGAGATAAACTTGAGAGAAAGAGCACTAGTGGCAACTGCACATTTTTAGGTGACAACTTAATATCTTGGTCAAGTATGAGACAAAACACCATTGCAATGTCAACAACAGAGGTTGAGTACATTTCAGCAGCTGGCTGCAGTTCTCAACTACTTTGGATGAAACATCAACTTAAGACTACAACATCCTAGAATCCAACATTCCCATCTATTGCGATAACACTTCTGCCATTTGTCTAGCCAAAAACCCTATCTTACATTGTAGAGCTAAACACAGAGATCAAACACCACTTCATTAGGGACTTTGTTCAAAAAGGGGTACTAAATATTCAATTTGTAAACACTAAACACCAATAGGCTGACATATTCACAAAAACCATTACCTAAAGATAGGTTTGACTTCATCAAGAAAAACCTAAAGATTACCTTCATACTTGACTGATGTTATGATAACTTTAAAGTAGTTTAGTTTTACATTAGTTTATATATTTTCTTGTACTATATTATATTCATGTTATTAAAAAAAAAAAGAGAAAAGAAAAAAGAAAAAAAAAAAAAAAAAAAAAAAAAAT
>JBBPBQ010000003.1:33645634-33831692 GCA_037974755.1 Cicer yamashitae
TTTTTTTTTTTGAAGAAGAAGAATTACTGTTGTAATCGTTAGTTTGATCACATATTGTCGTTTGCCTTGCACTCTAAACAACCTCTAATATATCCGACTTTATCGCAATTCATTATATCGAGGTATGGTATATGTTTTACTTTCCAGTACACGATAATCGTAAAATGCATTCGAGAAAGAAGGTTAAATTATAAAGATGATAAAAGTATATCAATATATTGAGGTTCAATATTCGTCGTAAAAAAAAAAAGAATATACATAAGATAAAACAAAAGGAATGGGTGGAAGACCCGACTTGGTTACTAGTAATTCACAAGTAGACTGTACTAACTTCTCGTGCCATAGTCCGATCGATATTGTTGGCCTTTCCCTTTTGAGTATATATTCTTTGGTTTTGTTGTTGTTGATGTTGTTTTTCTTCTTCTCTTAGGGTGCCCTTTCAGGTTTTCAACCCAGTAGGTATTTATTATATTTGTTCGTACCCTAATTTTTGCCTAGGTCGTCCTTTTAGGTTTTCGACCGAGCAGGTATTTATTATATTTTTTTGTACCCTAATTTTTGCCTAGGTCGCCTTATCAGGTTTTCAACCTAGCGGGTATTTTTATATTTTTTTGTACCCTAATTTTTGCCTAGGTCGCCTTTTCAGGTTTTCAACCTAGCGGGTATTTTTTTTGTGTATCCTAATTTTTGCATAGGTCGCCCTTTCAGGTTTTCAACCTACCGGGTATTCATTATTATTTTTTGTACCCTAATTTTTGTCTAGGTCGCCCTTTCAGGTTTTCAACCTAGCGGGTATTTTTTTTGGTACCCTAATTTTTGCCTAGGTCGCCTTTTTAGGTTTTCAACCTAGCGGGTATTCATTATTTAAGTATGATACTTTTTTACGGCATCTGAGTTTACAGGGAGGACTAAATCTTTTCCATCCATATTCGTGAGGATCAAAGCTCCACTTGAGAAAGCTTTCTTCACGACGTATGGGCCCTCATAGTTAGGGGTCCATTTCCCACGATAATCCAATTGAATGGGTAAAATCTTTTTTAGCACCAAGTCTCCCTCCCGGAATTCTCGAGGACGTACTTTTTTCTCGTACGCTCTTTTCAATCTTTTCTGATATAATTGCCCATGGCATAAGGCCGCCAACCTTTTTTCTTCAATTAAATTTAATTGATCGAAACGGGTTTGTACCCATTCCGACTCCTCTAGTTTGGCCTCCATTAATACTCTTAGTGAGGGGATTTCAACTTCAATGGGTAGCACAGCCTCCATCCCATATACTAGGGAAAAAGGGGTTGCCCCAGTTGAAGTGCGTATCGAAGTGCGATACCCGTGTAGTGCAAACGGTAACATCTCATGCCAATCTTTGTATGTTACAACCATTTTCTGAATAATTTTTTTGATATTTTTATTTGCTGCTTCAACTGCACCATTCATTTTTGGTCTGTACGGGGACGAGTTGTGGTGTTGAATTTTAAAGGTGGCACACAATTCATCCATCATTTTGTTATTCAAATTTGTGGCATTGTCGGTAATGATCTTGCTTGGTAGGCCATAACGACAAATTAACTCCCTTTTTATGAATTTGACTACCACATTTCTGGTTACATTGGCGTACGAAGCGGCCTCTACCCATTTGGTAAAGTAATCGATTGCCACCAAGATGAAGCGATGTCCATTTGATGCTTTCGGTTCAATCATTCCGATGACGTCTATGCCCCACATTGAGAACGGCCAGGGCACTGAAAGGGTGTTTAGAGGCATTGGTGGGGTGTGGATATTATCAGCATATATTTGACACTTATGGCATTTATTTACATAATTAAAACAATCTTTTTCTAGGGTGAGCCAGTAATACCCGGCCCGAAGAATCTTTCTAGACATGGCGTGTCCGTTCATATGGATCCCATAAGAGCCATCGTGGACATCTTGTAGAATTGCTTTCGCCTCATTGACATCAACGTATCTAAGGAGTACCATATCATGATTCCTCTTATACAAAACATTTTCGTTCACGAAAAAGCTCGCGGCTAGCCATCTTAGAGTTCTTTTCTCATTCTCCGATATTCCGGGAGGATATTCTCTATTAATAAGATAATGTTTGATGTCGTGATACCACGGTTTCCCATCAATTTCTTCTTCCATTAAGTGGCAGTAGGCAGGATGATCTCGACTCTCCAATTTAATGGATGGGATTTCATCGCTTTGACTTATTTGAAACATCGAGGATAAAGTAGCCAAAGCATCAGCCAATTGATTGTTTTCTCGGGGGACATGGTGAAAGGTGATTTTTTCAAATTGTAAAGACAATTCTTTTATGTAGGTAAAATAAGGTATTAACTTCTTATCTCGAGTTTCCCATTCTTGGTTAAGCTGATTAATGACCAGAGTTGAATCTCCATACACTTCCAGCACTTTCGCTTTTGATTCCAAAGCTGCCAAAATTCCCATGGCACAAGCTTCATATTCTGCCATATTATTGGTACAATCAAAACACAAGCGCGTTGTGATAGGTATGAACTGTTTTTTGGGAGATATTAAGACAACCCCAATCCCATGCCCCATTATGTTTGAGGCCCCGTCGAACAACAAGGTCCATTTTCCATTATCGCATTCTTCAAACATAACCATGATGCTTTCGTCTGGGAATTCACATTGCATTGACTTATAATCATCCACAGGTTGATTAGCTAGATAATCTGCTAAGGCACTCCTTTTGATGGCTTTCTGAGTAACATAGATAATATCATATCCTGATAACATCACCTGCCAGCGAGCAATTCTCCCTGTGAGAGCAGGCTTTTCAAAAATGTACTTGATTGGATCCATTTTGGATATCAAGTAAGTCGTGTGGCAAAGCATGTATTGCCTCAAGCGATGGGCCGCCCAGGCTAAGGCACAACAAGTACGTTCTAACATTGTATATCTTGTTTCAACCTCTGTAAATTTTTTACTTATATAGTAAATGGCATGCTCCTTTTTTCCTGTTTCATCGTGTTGCCCCAGCACGCATCCCATGGCCCCGTCGAGAACTGTAAGATACATAATAAAGGGTCGGCCCAGAACTGGGGGGACTAGAATTGGAGGCTTTTGCAAATACTGTCGGATTTTTTCAAATGCGTTTTGACATTCTTCACTCCACACAACTGTTTGATTTTTCCGTAAAAGTTTAAAGATCGGTTCACAAGTCGCAGTTAGTTGTGATATAAATCTCGAGATATAATTTAGTCTCCCAAGAAAACCGCAAACTTCTCTTTCGGTACTCGGGGGAGGCATTTCTGAAATGGCCCGAATCTTATCGGGGTCAACCTCTATTCCCTTCTGACTAACCACAAATCCCAATAATTTGCCCGACCTCACGCCGAAAGTACACTTGGAAGGATTAAGCTTTAGCTTAAACTTTCTAAGTCTTTCGAAGAGTTTCTTTAGATCAATAATATGTTTTTCTTCTGCTTGTGACTTAGCAATCATGTCGTCTACATAAACTTCTACCTCTTTATGTATCATGTCATGGAATAGGGTTACCATAGCTCTTTGGTAGGTCGCCCCAGCATTTTTCAGACCAAAAGGCATTACTTTGTAACAAAATGTTCCCCAAGGGGTGATGAAAGTCATTTTTTCCATATCTTCAGCTGCCATCTTAATTTGATTATACCCAGAGAAACCATCCATAAAAGAAAAGAGTGAATGGCGAGCCGTATTGTCAACCAGAATATCGATGTGAGGTAACGAAAAATCATCTTTACGGATGACTTTGTTAAGGTCCCTATAGTCGACACACATTCAAACTTTGCCATCCTTTTTCGGCATCGGTACGATATTGGCTATCCATTGGGGATAATTTGCCACAGCCAGGAATCCTGCGTGAAATTGTTTTTTTACTTCTTCCCTAATTTTTAATGACATATCGGGCTTCATTCGCCTTAATTTTTGTTTGACCGGAGAAAAATCGAGTTTTAAGGGCAATTTATGCTCCACTATGCTAGTATCCAATCCAGGCATAGCCTGATATGACCAGGCAAAAACATCTTTGTATTCATGTAGGAGTTGGATTAGTTCGTGATACACTTCTTTCTTTAAAATGGTGCCGACTTTAATTTCTTTCTTTATTTCTTCTGTCCCTAGATTAATCATTTCTGTCGGTTCCTTATAGGGCATGATACTCTTGGTTTCCCGTTCTATCGCTCTTAACAACTCTAGAGGAGGTTCATATTCTTCTTCGTTATCTTTTTCTGTTTGACTAACAAGATTGTCAAAATTATGCGACGAGATCTTAGTATAGTCATCTGTGAATGGACTATTCCCAAATCTATAGGATTCAAGGCTAGGATAAGGGGAAGAAAAACAAGAAAGAAAGAAAAAAGAACAATTTTGGCGAATGAATGTTAAAATATGAGAACGGTAAGAAAGAACAATAAGAAAATAAAATGGGAATGCATTTATTGAAATTCAAAGTATTGGGAAAACAAAATTGTGTCCATCCTAAATATAATGAAGCATCTTAAGGTCTTAGTAAGAGTAATAATGCTTTTAGAATTACATGGGAATTGCATTAAATATTATAGGCGACTTGACTAATATCCAATTCTTGATTTCTGCTCCTGCACCACACGAACGAATCCAATCAGCTTCATCAACGAAAATGTCATCTCCAGCGGCTGCGATATGGATCTCACTTGTTGGTCTTGCACTTCGGAAACTCTGTTGGATGTCACAGATGGGAATCCTTTCAGTTCTATGCTTTCGATTCTCGATCCGAGCTAATCTCTTTTCTTTTTTTTCTTTGACCAATCTTCGTTTGTCAGCCTGGGTGGGTTTGTAGCCTAAACCCCACTTATCCTTATTCTCAGGAAGTTCGACCAGTTCTTTGAGCCCTTCTTCATCTTTCCCCAACCCGTGCCATGGATGGTGTCCTCTGCTCAACATGAACTTAGCCACCATAATAGCAGTGTTTGACATATGTGGTTCTATAGGTGTCGCCTCGACGTAAGCGGTGTCCACAATTTCTAGTGTTTGGAAGGCGGTCTCTAGAGCTTCTTCTGTCGTCTCAACATAATGTGTGGTGGACAACTTACTCACCAACAAGTCTTCTTCTCCTGACACGATTACCAATTGATCATTTACCATATACTTCAGCTTTTGATGTAAGGTTGATGGTACTACGCCGGCAGAATGGATCCATGGCCTTCCCAACAAGCAACTATAGGCGGGTACAATGTCCATCACGTGAAACGTGATTTCAAATGTGACCGGGCCTATTTGAACTGGGAGTTCGATTTCTCCCATTACTTCTCTGCGACTCCCATCGAAAGCTCTAACAACCATGGGGCTTGGTCTCATATATGTACCATCACAAGGTAGTTTTGCTAATGTCGATTTTGATATGACATTCAGCGAGGAGCCATTGTCAATGAGGACTCTCGATATTATATGGTCGAGACACATCACTGATATGTGTAGTGCTTTATTATGCCCTCTCCCTTCGGTCGGCAGCTCATCATGTGTGAAGGTTAGGTGGTTGTTGGCAGTGATGTTATTTATGATGCCTCCAAATTTGTCCAAGGTGATGTCGTGAGTGACATGGGCCTCGTTTAGTATTTTCATCAATAGCTTCCGGTGGGACTCAGAATTCATCAGCAAGGACAACAATGAAATCCTTGCAGGAGTATGGTTGAGCTGGTCGACTATTTTGTATTCACTCTGTTGGATGATTTTGAGAAACTCACGAGCTTCATCATTAGAAACCCCTTTCTAATTTTCTACTTTCTCCTTTTCAACTTCTTCTGTTACAATTACTTTCTTTTTCCCTTTATCTTTGTACGCCTTCTCAGACGCCACTATTATTTCTCTCTGTGATGTTTTTGGGGAGTATATCCGACCACTTCTAGTCATCCCTCCTATCCCTAAAACGCTCGTGGCAGCGGTTGTTTTTAAGCTAGAAGCATCTTCATTCTTCTGTTCAGCCAAATGTACCTCTACATTATAGTTCCAAGGTACCGCTTTATTGTCTTTATATGGAAAAGGGCTTGGTATCCGAACTATTAAGGTCCTCAGATCACTGGGGGCATTCATAGTTTCCTCCTTAGTGAAGTGAATGACTAATGGCTTTGGGATGGTTATGCCAAGTTTTTCTTCTGATTGGGTTGCGATCATATCATCATCCTTTTCCCAACAACCTATTTGAATGATGCCTGTGTTTATCAATTTTTGAAGTTCTTTTTTGAACTCATTGCATTCTTCTATGGAATGATCTTCATTGAGGTGGAAATTGCATCTTGCTTTCCCATCGGCGTTTCCTTGGATTAACCCAAATTTGCATAACTCAGAGAAAATTAGTCCCATCGGGTTCTTAATTCTCTCGACCTCCCTTATTAATTGGTGATTTTCTTCAATAGCATTCACTATTGGTCCACCATGGACTGGTAGGGGATTGTTTTTCAC
The DNA here is from genome assembly GCA_037974755.1 of Cicer yamashitae. Taxonomy (NCBI): domain Eukaryota; kingdom Viridiplantae; phylum Streptophyta; class Magnoliopsida; order Fabales; family Fabaceae; genus Cicer; species Cicer yamashitae. The sequence continues at coordinate 33,652,070 of JBBPBQ010000003.1, forward strand.
TCTAGGTTCGTTTTCTTTGAAATTCAACCATCCAGCTTTAAGCAAATCGTGCACCTTAAATTTTAAAGCTAGGCAATTTTCAGTAGAGTGTCCTACAGCCCCAGAGTGGTAATCGCATGCGGCGTTCGAGTCATATCCTTTGGGGTAGGGCGGTTCTATAGGTTTCCCTGGACATAGTGCAACCATAGAATTGCTAACCAGATGCGGTAATAATTCTGCATAAGTCATAGAGATTGGGTCGAAATGTACGAACTTCCTCCCACGATAGTTTCTTCCCCGACTTTCATAGGAATCTTGATTCCCTTGTAAGTTTTGACTTATGGTACTTGAGGTTTGTGAGGTTGCAGCGGCGTAGGGGCGATGCACGAAAGAAGGATTAGTTGGGTTTGACGCCACAAAATGGCTTTCTCCCTCCTTTTTCTTATTCACACCTACGGGCGGCTTCTTTGTGTTATTCAATCCGGGATAGCTAGAAGTAATCTTTCCGCTTTTGAATCCCATTTCTACTCTTTCGCCTATGATGACGAGATCTGAAAAATTTGACGAGACGCTTTTGTCATAAAACGGAGGTTGAAGAGTGTTTATGAACATGGTCACCATTTCTTTTTCTGATAGGGGGTGTTCAACCTGGGAAGCTAGCTCTCTCCATCGTTGGGCATATTCCTTGAATGTTTCATTGTCTCGTTTTGTCATATTTTGCAACTGCATTCTATCAGGAGCCATGTCAAGATTATATTTGTATTGTTTCAAAAAGGCATCCACCAAATCTTTCCAAGAGCCGATATGAGCTCGCTCAAGGTGCATATACCAACTCAGGGAAGCTCCTGTCAAACTGTCTTGAAAGAAGTGGATTAGTAGTTTTTCGTCATGGGCGCAAAAACCCATTTTTCGACAATACATAATAAGATGGTTCTTGTGGCATGTAGTTCCCTTGTATTTGTCGAATTTAGGCAACTTGAATTTCGAAGGTATTATAACATCAGAAACGAGGCATAGGTCTGAAGCATCAAATCCATAATTGTTTCCCCCTTCGATGACTCTTAAGCGCTATTCTAAGGCTTGCCATTTTTCTTGGGATTGATTGCTCTCGAGCGGTCGAGGTTCATGAGGTATGTTAAACATCACCGGCGTAGCTTCGGTAGCTTTTCCTTGCGACGAAGAGCTAGGAAATCTCAAAGTTAGGGGTGAAGGTTGCACTTGAGGGAACTCGCCAGTACTATGTTGCGGATTTGTAGCCACGACCAGCGGATTGTCGTTGGGGGGATGAGTGTCTATGGGTGGGGTATAACCTGGCGGCAGACCATAAGGTGGAAATTGTTGTGCCTTCCCTTCTTGATAATTAGTGTGAAGGTGTGGAGCGACGCCCGTTGGATGAACAAGAGTGTTTTGGGGCATCCCCTTATCTACCAAAGGATTCCCATCATTTCTATTTCCAAGTGCTTGTAGAATCTCCAAGATCTTGGTCATTTGCCCCTTGAGTTGGTTCACGTCTTCTCTTATTTCTGTTTGCTCTAGCTCATCCATGATTTTTGACTGGGATCGTGTCCGATAACGGTGTCGTAGCACCAGTTTTTTTATTTGTTGTGTTATTTTTTCTGTGAAAGAATATGGCATGAGTATGCAATGTGATGTATGAAAATGTAATGATGCATGAATGTTAAAGACCTATTTATTGCTTGTTTGTGAAGGGAGAACCATGAGATCAAAAGTGGAGCCAAATTTAATTCAATGAGAAAAAAAAAAATACAAGTTTTACCACAAATGAGAGAACAAACAAAACTTAACAAAACGAAAGTAGTAACATAAACACGGAATTTGAAAATTTAATGAGCAATCATTTTGTTCATTTGCTCAATTAAACTTTTACAATGCTCAATAAAAATGGAGATCTCTTGAGGGGTAGAGAGAGGATTAACCATCCCGTCTGCATCTCTTAATAACGGTGGAATATCTCCGATAGCCGAATTGGTTAAATAAACTAGTTTGGAGAAGCGGTCCATCCAAAACATTCCTTCTTGAACAAGTCTCTCGATAGTGTCTTTTTGTGTATGCATCTCGTCTTCTTTTCTTGCAAGTTCAACTCGGTATGCCTCAACGATCTCTTCTTGACATTGCCTTTCAACTCTTCATTCGCACCCCGCAAACAGATTCGAGTTCTATTCTTGCTTTCTTCTTCCTCTCTTGCTCTTTTCTGTACTTTTTCAAGGATAAGGGATTGTTGAGTATTCTTATACTCCATATCTCTATAACCCTGGTGAGCCCTCTCCAATTCTTGTTGTAATTTCTCAATTTCTTGTCTTTTTAGAGCTAAGTCAGCCTCTAAATCTTCAGTACTGAAAAAGGATTCTGTTGTTACTACTTCGGGAGCAACTGTGTTGCAATGAAAGGGCAACTTGATCTCTAATGCCCTCTTTTTCACCCAATTATGATATTCCTCTCCTATACCACAACTTCTAGGCCCTAATTCTTGACCTCTTCTAACGACATCTCCCCAAGACTTACGTATTCTTCTTAGCAGGCTAGCATCATAAACGTCTCGTCCACCAATGACAAAAGACTTTGTTACATCAATCATCGGAGGCTTCGTCATAGGATAACCCAGTTGTCTCAATGCAACATAGGGACTATAATTTATACACCCTTTAGTTCCCATGAGGGGAACATCAACAAAGACACCGCATCTACAAATCACTTCATTTATATCTTGACTCCGGGAATACCACTGGATAGTTTTTTCGTTGAGATTTGCTAGAATGTTGGCCCATTCCTTTTTGCTCTTAGTTCTTAACTGATGTGTGTCTTGGAAAATATGTTTGACAAACCAAAGATATAGTATTGGCGAACAACAATGGATTATGCCCCCTTCTTTCTCATGACGGAAGTCGAGCATGCAGTAAATGTCAGCCAAAATCACCAGTACTGGGTTCTCCCCTCTATGCTTGTAGGCCAAAAAAACGTCTACCGCCGTAAAATCCACAAAGTCCTTAACACTTGGAAATAAAACAATCCCATATATAATTAAGGCGAGCACATCCATGAAAGTGTCCCATTTTCCATCTCTCGCTAAGTTTACTGCTTTCTCTTCAAGATATTTTACTGGGAATCCGATCAAATTGTCTTTGTTGGTTCTATTGTCTTCTATTTCCTTTATAGGGATATCAAGTGTTTCAGCAATTGTTTTCAGTGAAGGGTAGTGTTTCATGTACTGGTAAGGTTTGCTCCCCTTCATCGGATATCCCATTATTCGTTCGAACTCTTCCAACGTTGGGGCCAACTGAAAGTCCTTAAAGGTGAAACACCTGAAAGGAGGGTCATAGAATTGAGCCAACGCTGTAAGGGCATCCACTTGCACATTAACTTCAAGTAAATCTAGAATTTTGCCAAATTTCCCCATACAGATTACACGTTGTACCTTTTTCAACTTCCGAGCGAGATTCTTAAGGTTGCTTACATCTGGTTTGAGAACTCTCAATGGCAAGGTCTTTCTTAATGGAGTAATGTTTGAGCCACCATTTGATCCCATGTTTCCTGTGGTTAAAGTTATTCACAACAAGCCTTAATTTTTATGGTTTTGAAGATGATATGATAATGATATTTTTTCAAAAGTGACCATGATGAAGAATATGATGCAAAAAAAAAAAAACTTGGGTATACTAGAAGGTAAAAGTGAACAGGAAATAGAGTAGGTTTTTCGTATGTACATGAGATTTACACGATTCTTTTTTTTCTTATGTTTTTTTTTTTATGTGAACCTTTACCATGGGTAGCTCTATAGTTCTAAATTGGTTCCTAGAGCACACAACTCAATTCTAAAATATTAAACCAATTAATAGGTAAACTATTAAAATGGCAATATTATAGAAAAGGTCAACTCTAGGTGAGACTTTCATGACAACCAAACAGGATGTACATCCAGAAGATTATCATTACACAGCCTCTAACTTATCTTAGGTTGCACTCAGCCCGGGTATAGAGCCCACTCATAAGTGTGTGAATCGTGTTAGAGTAGTGTATAGAAAAATAAATAAAGTAAAATAAAAAAATCACAATGAAAATAAATTAACAAGACACATATAATTATATTCACAATATAACAAAACAAATAAAACAATAGGGGTAATATAAATAAAACAATAAATAAGAAATAATTATATACAATTAATTAGATTGGGCTTGACTCTCAAAAGTCCCCAGTGGAGTCGCCAGCTGTCGCGTCCGGTTTGTCCACGAAACAGGAGTCGCCACCAATTTTATTTTATTCAAAGGAAAAATTGGATAAAACCTAAAATAATGATTTTTGAACCAAAAATTCGGATTCGGGAGTCGATTACGAGTAGGGACAGTATTACTACCCTACAACGTCCGTTAAAACGGTTACCCTATAATTAATTGTATACAAACTATTTATTTATTTATTCATTTATTTTTACCCCAAAAAGAATACTAACAAATAAATAAATTATTTACATTAATAAAAGAAGGAAAAATATTTTTTTTATTAATTTGGTTTGACAAGGAAAAAAAAACTTTGCTCCTACGTATCCCCAGGTGCAATGGGGAAATCAAAACACACGTAGTTCTTGGGTAGAAAATATTTATGTGTTGACTGATTTTTATTATTAATTTTACTTTATATATACATATCAAAATAAATTAACAACATAATAGTGATAATAATAATAATAGTAATAATGATAATAGTAATAATAATAATAATAATAATAATAATAATAATAATAATAACAACGAAAAAAAGAGGTGAGATATTTGTTCACGGATTGTATCTTTTTATTTTTGTTTTAAAGAAAAATTAATTTTTGTTAAAAAAAAACAACGTAACGAAAATATAATAATAACGAAAAAAGAGTTGAGATGTGGCGCGGCGAGCGAGGATGAATTTCATCTGGCGGCAGCGACCATTAATTCTAATCCTAAGGAAAAACTATTTATTTGTTGTTATGATTTTTTTGTTATTTTTGATAAAGACGTGATATGAGCTATAAATTCAATATTACGAGATGGTGAAATTTGTTTCTTGGTGATTGGTTTATAAACATCAATTAGTTGTATTTTTCTAGCATTTTGTGTTGCAAAGAAAACAATTTTAAGAACAGACAACCTTAGAAAAATGAAAGCTTAACACATTAGTTTATTTTTGTATAAATAAAAAAAAGAGAAAGAAAAAAAGAACATTTTTAAAGGGATGCAATACAAAGACTAACAAGAAGAAATTAGAGAAATGATACCTTACTACTGAAGCGGTTTCTTGTTGGACTGATTTTCCCAAGACCAGATTCTCTACGCCTCTTTCGCCTGTTATTCTCTCTTCTTTCTTTTTTTCTTGTGCTCTCAAAATGTGCTTCCTCTTCTACTCTTACTATCGATTATTTATAGCCCTTCGGGTGTAGGTTACAAAAGAGAAGGGAATAATTTTCCCATTGATCACCATTTTATTACTATTAATCTCTTTCTTTTTGGTTTCTTTTCTTTCAATTGATTATCATTATACCGATTTTTATGACCATCAATCCATTCAATTGATCCTCATTATACCGATTTTTATGACCATCAATCCATTTCTTTTCAGTTTCTTTCATTCAATTATGTACCTTTATTTATTTGTTATTATTTTTTTTAATTATTTTTTTATATATTTTTATATATATTTTTTTATTATTATTATTTTTTAAGAAAAAAGTCTAAACAGGAATCAGAGGTAAACAAAAACTGGGAACATATGTGATTGTTTAAAGTTTAAAGCCCTAATTATTTATTTTTATTTTTATATTTCTATACATTTATTATTATTATTTCCCTTTTTTTTATTGAAAGTAAAATATAAATAAATAGATAAATAAATAAAAAGCGGACAAAATTAGGTGTCAACATGATTCATGAGAATTAGGATCACTTTAATGATCCTAATTCTCATGAATCACTTTAATGATTGTTCTAGGTTGGAAACTTACATATTGGAACAAAAATCGCGTATTGCTGGAGAACGCAATAAACAGAGCTACGAAACTCAGAATCGGCCGATTCCAAAACGAGATGAAAGATGACGTTCCGAAACGCAAGTTAGGTTGTTGAATCACCGAAAACAAGTGTGTAGAACTCGAGATATGATAACAGGTTACTGAACACGAAAATTGGCACAATTTGTGTATTAGGGTTTGATGTAAAGGAAACTGAAAATTATAAAGAAACAAAAGATGGATTAGGTTGAGAAGATGAAGAAGGTGCCACAATCGAGGATGATTGATAAGCCAATGAACAATCGCCACAATGGTAAGGAAGCCATTGATAAGACTCAAGCAAGTTCTAATCCAAGAACTTAAAGAGGATGCCTAACTCACTCACAATTCTCAATAGAGAAATTTTAATTCATTCCCAAAAAAATCCCCTTCAATGAGGTTACAAATTCATACTTATAGTAAAATTATCTCTAAACCTAAATGGGTCATAAGTGACACCATTCTCTAGGCCCAAATTGGGCTTACATCATTTTTTTTATAAAAATAAACTAAATGTAAGGAAGCAAAGTATCTTCACTTACATATAACATCAACTAAATCTATATTAAAACTATTACAATTCCAAATTAAAGCAAACTTAGAATTGTTACAAACCAAATGAAAATAAATAAAGTTCATCCTAATTTATTAAAAATATGGATCATCTTCATGCTCTTGAGATCCTTATCATTCTCTCTTTCTTGAAGAAATTTGACCACGAATTTAAGCTCCATTATACCGTACATGAAGAAATAATCTAATCAAACCACAAGTTCATCATATCCACCCAGGTCAAATGGAAATTTGGAAAAGTCACCAAATGTGATAAGTCCGTGAATCACATTTTTATCTTGAACAATTAACATCTTAGTACATTTATGGTAAAGGTAAGAAATTCTAAATATGGGAATAAAGTTATACCTTTTGAAGTTGCTATTCATAGCCAAATTTACCTTCTTTGGATTGAAATTTGTGGTAAACAATATGTTACTTTGTATTTGCAAAGGCTTCAAAGCAAGTTGAGTTTCATGGACATTCTCTTCATAAAAAAAAAATGGTGACTCAATAATTTCCTTGTAAGCATCCTTTTGAGGAACCTTTGAATAATCACCTTCAAGCACTAACATTGCTTCGTCCACCTCACTCTCTTGTTTAAAGAGACTTTCAATTTTACCATCATTTTTCTCTTTACTTTCAATTTCAATATATTGATGACATTCCTCATTTGGAGACACTTTTTCAAGCACTTGCAATTGAGAATTATCAAAATTAGACAAATAGTTGGAGTCAATTTCTCGCCTTTTGTCTCTCAAATATTTCTCCTCTTCTTCTTTCTTTTCTTTATAAATGATATGATCCTAATTCTCATGAATCACTTTAATGATCGTTATAGGTTGGAAACTTACAGATTGGAACCAAAATCGTGTATTGCTAGAGAACGCAATAAACAGAGCTACGAAACTCAGAATCGGCCGATTCTAAAACGAGATGAAAGATGACGTTCCGAAACGCAAGTTAGGATGTTGAATCACCGAAAACAAGTGTGTAGAACTCGAGATATGATAACAGGTTACTGAACACGAAAATTGGCACAATTTGTGTATTAGGGTTTGATGTAAAAGAAACTGAAAATTATAAAGAAACAAAAGATGGATTAGGTTGAGAAGATGAAGAAGGCGCCACAATCAAGGATGATTGATAAGCCAATGAAGAATCGTCACAATGGTAAGGAAGCCATTGATAAGACTCAAGCAAGTTCTAATCCAAGAATTCAAAGAGGAGGCCTAACTCACTCACAATTCTCAATAGAGAAATTTTAATTCATTCCGAAAAAAATCCCCTTTCAATGAGGTTACAAATTCATAGTTATAGTAAAATTATCTCTAAACCTAAATGGGTCATAAGTGACACCATTCTCTAGGCCCAAATTGGGCTTCATCAATTTTTTTATAAAAATAAACTAAATGTAAGGAAGCAAAGTATCTTCACTTACATATAACATCAACTAAATCTATATTAAAACTATTACAATTCCAAATTAAAGCAAACTAAGAATTATTACAAACCAAATGAAAATAAATAAAGTTCATCCTAATTTATTAAAAATATGGATCATCTTCATGCTCTTGAGATCCTTATCAGTTATTTTTTTTAATTATAGATGGAGGAAGCTGCACTAATGTTGGAAGCTAAAGAACGGTGTCAAAAATGAACTTGGTGACTAAACCCCACCCAGAACCATACAAACTTCAATGGCTTAGTGAGGAAGGCGAGCAGATTGTGAGTGAGCAAGTGGAGATGAATTTTTCTATTGGGAAGTATGAGGAAACAATTATATGTGATGTAGTGACAATGGAGGCTTGTCAATTACTTCTCGGAAGGCCATGGAAGTATGGTAAGAAAAGCAATCATGATGGTTTTACAAATAAGTTCTCTTTTGTACATAAAGAATGCAAAATTACTCTTGCTCCTTTGTCTCCAAGAGAGGTTGGTGAGGATGAATCCAAAATGAGAGAGAAAAGAAAAAAAGAGATAAAAGAAAAAGAAAGAGAAAAAAGAAAAAAAGAGTCAAAAGAAAGAGGGAAAAGAAAAAGAGAGTGAAAAGAAAGAGAGAAAAACACAAAATTTGTTCATAAAAGAAAAAGAGGTGAAAAAGGCTATGCAATTAAAAAAGCCAATGCTATTGCTTTTGAGCAAGGAGAGTGACTTAAAGGTTGCAGGTCTTACTAATTCTTTTCCTAGTGAAGTTGTTTCTTTGTTGCAGGATTTTGAAGATGTAATTCCCAAAGAGGTTCCTCAAGGCCTACCACCTATAAAAGGTATAGAACATCAAATTGATCTCATTCCAGGTGTTTCATTGCCCAACAGCCCATCATATAGGGCTAATCCCCAAGAGACCAAAGAAATCCAAAGGCAAGTTGAAGACTTGATGCAAAAGGATGGGTGCAAGAAAGCCTAAGTCCATGTGCAATCCCCGATATTCTTGTGTGTTTTAAAAAATTGATCTTAAAAGTGGATATCATCAAATTAGGATTAAAGAAGGAGATGAATGGAAAACAACCTTTAAAACAAAATATGGCTTGTATGAATGGTTAGTAATGCCCTTTGGATTAACAAATGCACCTAGCACTTTCATGACGCTGATGAACCATGTGTTAAGGGAGTTTCTAGGGAAATTTGTTGTGGTCTACTTTGATGACATAATGATAATGATCTCAAGAGCATGAAGATGATCCATATTTTAATAAATTAGGATAAACTTTATTTATTTTCATTCGGTTTGTAATAATTCTTAGTTTGCCTTAATTTGGAATTGTAACAGTTTTAATATAGATTTAATTGATGTTATGTGTAAGTGAAGATACTTTGCTTCCTTACATTTAGTTTATTTAAAAAAAAATGATGTAAGCCCAATTTGGGCCTAGAGAATGGTGTCACTTATGACCCATTTAGGTTGAGATGATTTTACTATAAATATGAATTTGTAACCTCATTGAAGGGGATTTTGAATGAATTAGAATTTCTCTCATGAGAATTGTGAGTGAGTTAGGTCTCCTCTTTAAGTTCTTGGATTAGAACTTGCTTGAGTCTTATCAATGGCTTCCTTACCATTGTGGTGAATTTTCATTGGCTTATCAATCATCCTTGATTGTGGCGCCTTCTTCATCTTCTCAACCTAATCCATCTTTTGTTTCTTTATAATTTTCAATTTCCTTTATATCAAACCCTAATACACAATTTCTACCAATTTTCATGTTCTGTAACCTGCAATCATATCTCGAGTTCTACAAACTTGTTTTCGGTGATTCAACAACCTAACTTGCGTTTCAGAACGTCATCTTTCACCTCGTTTTGGAAGCGTCCGATTCAGAGTTTCATAGCTCTGTTTATCGCGTTCTCCAGCAATACGTGATTTTGGATCCAATCCGTAAGTTTCCAACCTAGAACGATCCTTAAAGTGATACATGACAGACATGATTGTATCATTTGGTACCAGAGCTTGTCTCTAGGTTTGGAATTGAGTAAAATTTTGTTTATGAATTTTTTTCTGTGAAACATAAATTGCTAGTTGTGTTGCTTTTTTCTTGAATTGTTATTCTTAGTTAATTTGTGTGTTGCTACTACTTGAAAAAAAAAGGAAAATACAAAAAAAAAAGTTGTAGTATTGTTTAAAGTAGTGCACACTACCTGTTTGACAAAATTCCAAAGAGTATTTTTCAATCACATTACCGTTGTTTTGTATTACGTTACTTTCTTCTAACCAATTTTCGCTCCAATCTGTTCTTGTTGATTCAATTAAGAACTTGAAGAGAGCAATTGAGTGGAAAAAGGAAAGAGAGATACATTATCGAAAAAGCCTAAATTGAGTGAAACACGAGTGACAAATTCAAGAGTGTAAACACGTGAGCTGTGTGGTGAGGTATTTTTCTTTCACTTTTTCTTGTTTGTATATCATATCATCAATATATTCGAGATTTTGTATTGGATCCGGAGTATGTGAAATATCTGTATGAAAATTGATATAGAAAACAAGCAAGAAAAGTAGATAAGCTAACCTTGAGAGAGAAAAAGAAAATCAATGAAAAGAAAGAAGAAGAGGAGAAACATTTAAGACATAAAGGGCAAGAAATTGACTCCAACTATTTGTCTAACTTTGATAATTCTCTATTGCAAGTGCTTGAAGAAGTGTCTCTGAAGGAGGAATGTCATCAATATATTGACATTGAAAGCAAAATGAAAGATAATGGTAAAATTGAAAGTCTCCTTAAAGAAGAGAGTGAGGTAGACGAAGCAATGTTAGTGTTTGAAGGTGGTTATTCAAAGTTTCCTCAAAAGGATGCTTACAAGGAAATTATTGAGTCACCGTTTTTTTATGATGAAAATAATATCTATGAGACTCAACTTGCTTTGAAGCCTTTGCAAATACAAAGTAACATATTGTTTGCCACAAATTTCAATCCAAAGAAGGTAAATTTGGTCATGAATATCAACTTAAAAAGGTATAACTTTATCCCCATCTTTAGAATTTCTTACCTTGACCATACATGGAATAAGATGTTAATTGTTCAAGATGGAGATGTGTTTCACCGACTTATTACATATGATGACTTCTCCAAATTCCCATTTGACCCTAGTGGATATGATGAGCTTGTGGTTTATATGGATTCTTTCTTCTAGTACAGTATAATGAAGCTTAAATTCGTGGTCGAATTTCTTCAAGAAGGAGAGAATGATAAAGATCTCAAGAGCATGAAGATGATCCATATTTTAATAAATTAGGATGAACTTTATTATTTTCATTTGGTTTGTAATAATTCTTAGTTTGCCTTAATTTGGAATTCTAATAGTTTTAATATAGATTTAGTTGATGTTATATGCAAGTGAAGATACTTTGCTTCCTTACATTTCGTTTATTTAGAAAAAAAAATGATGTAAGCCCAATTTGGGCCTAGAGAATGGTGTCACTTATGACCCATTTAGGTTGAGATAATTTTACTATAAATATGAATTTGTAACCTCATTGAAGGGGATTTTGAATTAATTAGAATTTCTCTAATAAGAATTGTGAGTGAGTTAGGTCTCCTATTTAAGTTCTTGGATTAGAACTTTCTTGAGTCTTATCAATGGTTTCCTTACCATTGTGGCGACTCTTCATTGGCTTATCAATCATCCTTGATTGTGGCACATTCTTCATCTTCTCAACCTAATCCATCTTTTGTTTCTTTATAATTTTTAGTTTCCTTTACATCAAACCCTAATACACAATTTCTACCAATTTTCGTGTTCAGCAACTTGCGATCATATCTCGAGTTCTACAAACTTGTTTTCGGTGATTCAACAGCCTAACTTGCGTTTCAGAACGTCATCTTTCACCTCGTTTTGGAAGCATCCGATTCGAAGTTTCGTAGCTCTGTTTATGGCGTTCTCCAGCAATACGCGATTTTGGATCCAATCTGTAAGTTTCCAACCTAGAACGATCCTTAAAGTGATACATGACAAATAGGATTGTATCAGATTCTCACATATATTTAGTTTTTTTTTTATTTATTTATTTTTTTATGATTTTATCGTCTTAATGCAACTTTGTTTTGGTTTTTTGCCTTGTTGCGATGTTTGTTTGTTTCATATTGACATACCAACTTTGATCTAATGCAAAATCAAGTACTTTGGCGTCTTAAATGTTGCAACTCTAAAGACATGAGTATTTCAGATACTTTAATTTTGTTATGTTAGTAGGCTTTGTCATATTTGTAGGTATTTTGTTGTTTTATACCATTAACTTGAGTACTGTGAATTTGTTCCCAAATTAATCATTTTTATTTTTAGCGACTTTGAGCTTGCTTGTTTTTCCATTTAGATCTCAAACGTCTATTTTAAAAGTAAAAAATGGTTTGACTTCATGTTTGGGTTCTCTCGAAAATGCATTCCACAAACTTAGTTATACTCCCAATCCACGTTTACCCATAAACAAATACTTTTGCATTCATCATATTCCATTTTGAATTATAAAAATTTACTGTTCCCATTTTGCCACTCAGATGGTGGGATCTTTGCTATCTTTCTCTCTCTCCCCAACTTTAACTAAATATACATTTAAAAGGACATTTGATTTATTTAGTTATATAATCCAAACAAATTTCATTTTATAAAACAATGTAAAAATATCCAAAAATAAATTACGTTAGAGAAAACTAAAATTACGTTTGCAAAATAAATTTATTCAAAAGTAGATTTGTATACGTCAATCTAAACACATACTTTAAATTGTATTATTGATGGATGTAACTTCTACTAATTTGAATGAATACGTCTTTTTTAGTAAAAACGAGACTTAGTTACAGTTTTGATCCCTCTATTTTTGTTCCTTCTTTCATATTTTTGATCTAAAAAATTACGATTTTACGTAATTTAATAATATGAGATACAATTTGATGATATAAAACCATCTAAATGCATTAATTATTCATATATCATTAATTAAATTACAAATATAAAAAATTTCTAAAGTTGAAAGTTAAGTTTTTACAGTATTTTATTCCGATTATTTAGATGTTAATTATTCTATTATATGACACGTTATTTAAAACATGTCATATCGCTTAATTTTTATTTAAAAAATCAGAAAGAGAACCAAAATTGTCAATTTTTAAAATAAGAAATCAATTTCATAAATCAATAAAAATAAATAGATTAAAACAATAATTAATCTTAAAAAAATAAATATGTTCACTACCAAATCACAAATGAATTTCTTTTAAATACTAAAAAGTCAAGGAAAAAAAAGAAAATAATAAATAAATACATAACAAAAAACGAGAACTGAGAGTTAAAACATAACGTGGAGCTTCGGACTTTTTGGGAGTCTCAACAGGGCCGGCCACAAAGGTTTGTCTCTGTAGAAAGTCGAAACTCTCAGTCCTTTCCATTTCATTTTTAAATAATTTCTAGTTTGAGATTTTTGGTTATGAATTGCGGTTATTAATTTGTAAATTGGGGGTATATTGGATTTATTATTTATGTTTCTCTTCACTGTAATCGTTATTGAGATTTTCTTCCAAGTTATATTTTATTTTATATTTTCTAGGATTGTTTTCAGTTCCTCAAAGTTTAACTTGTTCTTACCTTAATGCGGTTTTTCTTTTCTAATAATATAAGAGATTGCCATCCGGCGATTAAGGGCTTTCCCCTTTATTTCTTGAACTCCTGGAAACTTGAGGCTATGGATTTCCTTAATATTTTCATGTTTTTAAATTATGGTGAATGCAATGAAGAATCGAAAATGCATATATAGCTGTACATTTACTGAAAACTTTGGTTAAATTATTTTATATGTCCTTATTGTTTCTATAAATTTTTTATTAGGTCCCTATAATTATGTCCTTCAAACCTTTAGCACTGTCACCATTTTGCAGATGACTGTAAATAATAATTAACAGAGTCTAAGGGTCCGTTTGGTTCAACGGAGGGAAGGTGAGGGGGAGAGAAGAGGAGGAGAGAGAATTAGAGATATGTTTGGTTCAACATAAGGGAGGGGGAGACATTTTAAATGATTTTGTGTTTGGTCCGAGGGTTGGAGAGGGATTTTAAATGGTTTATAAGTTGTTTTGGTCCCTCCCCTCCCTCCCAAATCCGCACAATGGAGGGAGAACAAAATACGCTTTAGGAGGGGTTTTGCTCCCTTCCGCTCCCCCTCCATCTAGCTCTAACCAAACAGACCCTAACAGCTGGTAGATAGTGGGAACCAAAATGACATTTTCTGAAGTATAGGGAAAAGGAGTTAGGGAAACCTTTAACATCTGAACTATAGATACTATTTGATAATTCAGGGAAATTAAATGATCATTTAACCAACAACTTTTAAGTCAACATGGTGAATTTTAAAACTGACTGAGTATAAGTACACGTGGTAGATTGTCTGAATCTTCTTTTACCCTGGGCAATGAGCATGTTTTCATTACTGCTCTGGCCTACTTTAATGAATTTAGATATTGACTACTAATTATCAATGTTTGTTCATTGCAGCTTTAGGACTGTTCAGTAGGTGTATTGTTTAGACGCTAATATGAGCTTCACTGCACCATCCCTTGGTTCTATTGGTATGTATGTTTTCTCAGCAATAAGCACCTCTATTTGGGATCTCTTTGGATACAAGAATTGTCTTAACTTTTAACTATCATCAAGTTGTGGATAGGAAAAATGGCAGTCCATTGTGCTTCATTTTTGTTATCACTAATTATTATTTTATTATTCACTTTAATATGGCTTGATTTCAGGTGGTAAATCTGCTGCCAGATCATTTGAGTTTGGAAGAACCTATGTAGTCAGGCCTAAAGGTAAACACCAAGCAACTGTAGTTTGGTTGCATGGTCTTGGGGATAATGGCGCCAGGTGATAAGACATTGTCTATTTCTTTTTTATTTTCCAAATTCGTATGATATGACCGAAAATTCTCTTATAAGTTTATCGTTGGAAGATATATTTTCACACTCTTTAAATTTTCAGGATTTTATTTATAATAATAATAATAATAATAATAATAATAATAATAATAATAATAATTACTTGTTCACTTAGATATCATAGTTATGAAATAAACATTGATGTCACAAATCTTTGCTTTTTACTTGCAATCTACTTCGGCAGAGTTAGTAGCGTATTCAATTTTTGACCCCTTTCATTAAATTTTATATTCTTGTAAGTTCTTTCATTGAGATCTTTGGCATGTCTGTGTTTTGTAACACAGGTAAAAATTACACTCTTTTGGATAAAATATATAAATATAATTTATCCTCCGTATTACTTAGCACTGTGAGAGTCTTTTTACCGTTGAAACAAACATGCTATAAGACTATATTATATAATCTATGATTCATGGACACAATACGAATATCACATACGATACATATAAAAAAAGACTGAAATGGTGAACTAAATTGCCACTAATTGGGAGTTTAAATTTTCAAAGCAATAAAGAGGGAAGAGTCACATAAATAGTTGAAAAGTCACTGCTCGCATGTGTATCGATGAAACAAATTACGGTGTATCAATGGTGTACTCACGACATATGAGAACCTTTTAATTTATATTTTAAAAAAATCCATTTTGATACTCTTTGACATGTAGTCGTGTTGTATCAAAGCTTGTCTGTATCAATACATATTGATACGATAGGGGGTGGAAAACTGCGTAATAGTGCTTCATAGATTACAACTGTTGAGTTGTTTGGATGGGTTTCTGAATGTACCTCCAAAAGTAAATTTGATATAATGGTGAGGGAAATGAGATTTGTTTTTCATAGTAAAAATTGAGAACTAAATATGATTTTCATTACATAGTGATATATTACTAGTTGTAGGGAATCAAACTGTTAATGTAAAAGCATAAATATAAACTACAATAATAACAATCATAAAATAGTTTTTAGTCTGTTTTAATGGAATTTTCATTATTTTACATTGTATATTAGTTGCATTATCTCCATCTCGTAATATGTCAGCAACAGTGAAAGGAGTTGTTACTGGTATTGTTTGGATGGAGCCCCATTTGGATAATTCATTATTGCTTATAAGTTATGATGTGATTTTATTTATTTTTTAGGGATAAAATGGAAGAGAAAGTTTCAAAACAGAAGTCAATCAGGCTTTTATATCTGTCTGATTTGTCTTCTGTAAAACCCTATCTTTTTGTCAATAAATATTTGTGTTTTGTTTGGTGTTTAATAATACATTTTCATTTGCCCATGCCATTGATTGTTTGTCTTTTTTGTCTTTGGGTATATAGTGTGTACTATTTAGGCTTTTAAAAATGTGTTGCTACATAGAGGTTCATGTCCTAGTTAAGTAGGTGGAACTTTGGTAGGACATGATGCGTGCTCTAATGTATCATATGAGTGTTCAGTGTATACCAAGGTAGTCAGAATTGAGATCCTATGCAACATCGGGGAAGGTTCACAAGATCGTGAATCGTGGGATCGTAACACGGATCGTAAGATTCTACCAAATTTAGAAGTTCATATATATTGCATATAGATTCATACATATGCATATAAAACAACATAATTTAGTAAAAACAAACTTCTAATCACACCCAAAATACTTAAAGAAACTCAAATTTGGGATCATTAGATTCATAAAACGACTAAAACACTTAGAACATGAGCAGATCACACCTAAAAACAACTAAAAACCTCCAGAATAGTCACCAAAACGGTAAAAAACAACTAATAAACTTAAAAACTGTAGCAAATCCATACGATGCTGAAACACACAGAATCGTGCAAGATTGCCGATTCCACTGATTCCACGACCAATTCCACCTTCCCCCATCATTTTGGGTTTCTACTCGTCAACGAACGTGAGGAAGGGGTACAAGATTGTAAAATCGTGGGATCCTACGTGCTGGATCGGGATTTTTACTACCATGTTTGATAGGCCCATTATGCAAGTGTGTCTTAGGAAAGGGAAAAGAGGGCAAGAGATGGATAATGGGCCGCAAGAGAAAGACCTGCACTGCATGTGTATAAAAGGAGAAAAAAACAGTTTGCACAAGAGGAATTTGTTGTAGGAGAGAGTGGGGAATAAAAAAAATGACATGGCCAGGTGAGAGTGGGGAGAGGATGCAGAACTCGTGCTAGGAGATCATATAGTCGGCACAGTAATGGTATGGAGGCGTATGAGAGAATTTCTGACTGGTGTATGGTAGATTGGTCTGGTTGAGAGGAGGATGCTGGCCTTTCTCAATCTGCGGGTGTTATATTTTATTTTCTATCTGATTTTCCCGTTGACAACTTGTAAGGAACTTGTTCCTTTGCCATTTGTTTCATTTTTATATACAATTTATGCTTAACAGATTGTGATAGAGGAAATTCTCTTCTGGATTTTAATGAGATCCTTCAATCTATATCAGTTAAGTTCTTTCTGATATATCTAGTTCCTATCATACTTCAACAACACAATATTCCTTCAAAAAAATAAACAACACAATATAAATAAGTTTACCGTTGATTGATGTCATGAATTGTGTCATTCTAAAATTAATAGATAATGGGACTGAGAATAAACATTTATTTGATCATTTTGTCTAGTTTAGGTATTTATAGTTGTTAACTGTGACTTCACAGTGTTTCTTTGTCTAATGAAGCATATGGAGCTTTCGTAGAAGCATTGTCTTGAAAGTTTATTTAGCAAGTGCTTATGTAATTAATAACAGCTAGGAATTAGCGATAGTGTTACATGATTATTACTTGATTCCTTCTGTGATTATAAATGCAAAACACGTGTGGTCTTATGACCAAACATTGACAACAGACTCAAGTACCGAGGTCCAAGAAAGGAGGAGTGAGAAACAAAAGCAACAAAATTACTAGACTGAGCAATGACGCATACGATGAAGTGGACTGATGAGTTGCTTTGAATTGTAGGAAGTCATTGTAATCAACAGCATAAATGGTGACGTCCTCAGTGACTGCAATAGTAGTGATGTCAGCAGCATTAGCCGACTTAGATTGTTGTATCTCCCTGGTGGCCATTATATTTGTTACCTTGGTAGAATCACAACATTAGCATTCATCTGCAACATCTTTAATTGGTTCTGCTGACTCTATAACAACACTATTTTGTGGCCAACCATCAGAAACATGCCTTTGATCAAGGGCAAGTGGAGAACCAAGGCCATGTAATCTCAAAACAAGCTGTGGTAGTGGATCCCAACAAGGTGAGTTGTGTGCTTAATTGGCCTATTCCAAAAATTTGAAAGGTGTGCCTGGATTTTTGGGTTTACGTGGGTACTTTAGAAAATTTGTTGCTAATTATGGAAAAATAGCTAAACCACTCATTGAGTTGACAAAGAAGGATGGCTTTGAGTGCAATGCTGAAGCTGCGACTGACTTTGAGCTACTCAAAATTGTTGTCACTTCTACCCCTGTCTTGGCATTCTCTACTTTTAAAGTTCCTTGTGAAATTGAGCGTGGTGCCCCAGTTAAAGGAGTGCAGTGCAGTACTAATGTTGGTGAAACAGCCTATAACATATTTCTGTAAAGAATTCTCGGGTACTAAATTGTGCAAGTCAACTTATGACAAAGAGTTAGTGGAATTGGTATTGTCCATTTAACATTGGAGGCATTTTCATTGTATATTATGATCAAAAGGGTTTGAGGCATTTGATTCATCTGACAATTGCTACTGCTAACCAACAAGAATAAATAGCTATGTTGTTGCGGTTTCACTTTGAAGTGATATACAAGATAGGTTTGGAGAACAAGGTGGCTGCTGCTCTATCTCGAAAACATAGAGAAACCGAAGTGAAGGCATGGTGTCTTATCCAATTTGGCAGCAAGGGAAAGAATTGCAAGAGGAGGTGCTGCGGGATCCAGTGCTACAGGGCATCATTGAGGATATCCTAGCAAACCTAGGCTTAAACCGGGGTATGTTATGAAAAGAAGGGTGCTGTTTTACAAGGACATGTTGGTCATTCCTTCAAAATACCTTATGATATTTAGTTAAGGACTTTCATTCCTCTCCTAGTGAAGGGTATTCAAGCTTTCTGCATACATAAAGAATAATGGCTAGAACTTTGTATTATTGTCAAGGAATGATGAAAAAGGTGCAAGAATATGTGAAGGCTTGCAATACTTGTTGAAATTGTGGGATTTTAGAGAAAAGGAGGAGAGAAAATAATAAGGGTTTGAATATTATTGATAATAGCTTAATGCTGACTTGATTACACAAGACTCAATACTAATATCTATTTATAGAGAAACATAGACTAAATCCTAAATTAGGAACAAATCATAATAATAATGAGAGATATTCTAAGATATCTCTATGAATATAAATTGATCATAGGAAATAACTCAAGATACTCTAATATAATATAATAGATATTATACGATATTTTCTAATATTCTAACACTCCCCCTCAAGCTAAAGCTTACTAAGCTTTAGCTTGCTACAAGAAAACAATGTTTTGCTCCATAAAAAAAGATGGAAAGGCAACTCAGGGATGCATGTGAAGTCGGAGAGAATTGCTATAAATATAGCCTAGCCAGATAGTCTGATTGATCATCAGCCTGAGAGAAATTCATGGCAGGCAATTGAACAAAGCAAACTCCGTTCTTCTAAAAAATTGCATTTGGAAGCTTCAAACCAATAATAATGGAAACTCAAAATATTTAAACTTGAATCTGCTTCAAGGAGAGAGAGGCGTGGCCAGTGCATCTGGGACAAATTGCCAAGATAAAGTAAGTCATGAAAATAAAAGACACCGATAGAATAACCACCAACGGAAGAAGTCATCACTAATATAATTCATATGTGGAAAAAGGGACACCACCAGAATGATCGTCGGTGGGAATATAAGCCACTATTATAATCTATTAGTAATAACTAAATTGCATGACAAACACTGAAGAAGAAGCAGCGCAACTCTAACGAAACGAAGTCATGATCGATCAACGGAATAAGAAGATGCGTCCAAAACAGGAGAGATAACGGCTGTTTGAACAATGACACATATTTTCGTTGATCAAAATTGGAGAGTAAGGGCAGATCTGAAACCATCGAAGAGAGAATAATCGTGCACCAAGAAGAATCCCATCAATTGAATTGCAAATCTTCCAAACCTGTCAGCTAAGAGCCCACTCATAAGGGCTGCAACAGCTGCCACGGCAAAGGCTGGAGAGTTTCCTCCACCAAAAATCTAATAAAAATCTGATCCCACGGTCCACTTCCCAAGGACACCACAACCTATGGGACCACTATTCCCAGAATCAGGACACCCACTATTCCCAGATATTATTTCTTCAATCTGACCAAATAAATTGCTCACTAACATAGAAGGACGGAGCCCAGGCAGTTTTATCTGATCCAAGTTTCTAGGATCCTTTGAATCAGCTTCAGAATTTAAAGTCCCTTCTGTTGCACGATAGTCTATGACTTCTGAACTTGTGGAAGGTGCTTCATAGGGCACACTGTCTAAAGTAATGCCAGAAGGATCACTGTGCTCAATCGTGAAAGATGGTGACAGGGATGAATGAGGAAATCCCGTGTTCTAAAAACGAGACATTGCTGATCCTTTGCCATTGACTTGATGCAAATCACAATCTTTCAGAATCTCAGGTTTATCCAGAGCAGCACTTGGCGGATCAAAATAAGGTGAATCCAATATTATCATTGGCTGTTGGCTTAAGAACTTAAGACGTATGAGCTTTTCAAAATGTTTGGTTAACATTCCTTGTGGACATTGCAAAAAATGCTGCCTGTGTTTGCTAGCCTGTCCATCAGTAAAATCTGATGTTGATTGCCAGTGTGTGCTTTCTAGGCTGAGGATTAGTCTCCCTAAAGAAAAGAGGATGTCTACCAACCACTACAGTCAATGAGCTAGGTCCATCCTCAGGACAATTTGCTTTAACTGCCATGATATCTGACCATTGGATTTCTATCTTACTTTTCAGTTCACCTTCAAGAACTTCCCAAACCAGCTTATGTTTGGCAAAGTAACACTTTGCCACTAAGTCACCCTCATACTTTGATTTATACTCCCATGAACCGATTCTTAAAAGGGTAGCAGGAAAATTTGAAGCCTTAAGCTTTTCATTAGAGCCTGAAGCAACAGCAGCACCCCAAGTCTCCTTTTTCAGTCCAGAGTTTAAATGATCACTTTTCGTATTTGCAATATCACTAGTATTCCCTTTAGAAAGCATCGTCTCTATCAAATCTAAAAACGAATGGCTCTTCTTGAGACGTAATCCCAAAGGGCTAGGCTCATCAAGTATACTATTCTCTAACGCAGAAGAACTCAAAGACGCATCATTCGAAACACTCCATTGTTGATGCGAAGAGGATGAAATTTTGCAGCGTTTGATGAGAGGACCGTGTTCTTCGTCAATCGAATCCTCGATCTCAAACTTCACCGTCATCGGCACCTTTTCACTATACGAAGCCGATTCTGAGCGGAGATTCCTAGAACCAATAACGTGAACCATGAATCACGAAATCGAATTACGCAGTGAAGTAAAATTGAGAAGAAGTCAACAAATCGAAGGAGGTTTGTTTGGGGAAAAAAACAGAAACCCTAACAGAAACAGAATTGAAATTGAAAATTGTGAATCGATATTCGATAGTTATGATGAGATGCAATTTTTTTTTTAGAGGGTTGTTTGCCTGAAAAGTCGCCGGAAACAGTGGCAGTGACGGCTGTAATAGCGAACTGGACCGAAAACGAGTGAAACGTGTCGGAATGTTGGAAAAGAGAAACTATGATTATATTCCCTAACTGTTGGGAACTCGGCAGCGAAATAGAGGCGGGATCGTTCAAGGAGGATCGAAATAGGCTCTAGATACCATGTTGAAATTGTGGGATTTTAGAGAAAAGGAGGAGAGAAAATAATAAGGGTTTGAATATTATTGATAATAGCTTAATGCTGACTTGATTACAAAAGACTCAATACTAATCTCTATTTATAGAGAAAATAGACTAAATCCTAAATTAGGAATAAATCATAATAATAATGAGAGATATTCTAAGATATCTCTATAAATATAAATTGATCATAGGAAATAACTCAAGATACTCTAATATAATATCATAGATATTATAAGATATTTTCTAATATTCTAACACTTGTCAAAGACAAAAATACACCTCAACAACACCAAGTGAGTTACTGCAACCACTACCAGTTCCAATGCGAGTTTGGAGTTAGATCTATCGATTTCATTACTGGTTTGCCAAAGAGCAATTGCTATGAAGCAATATTGGTGGTGATTGACCGTCTCTCTAAATATAGTCATTTCATCTAACTGAAATGATAAAATAATCCGATTACTTGAGTTTACTTACCAAAACATAAACCAAAGTTAGTTCTGTGTTTCTACAGTGATAAAAAATCAGTTTAGAGTGAGTATTAAGAGGATTGTTTAAAGGAAAAATGGGTACTTGTTAGATCGAATCCAAACTATATTATTTCAAAATAAAGAAATTTTGGGAAGAGGCGGTTTTAACTACATCGTATCTCAAATCGATTACCTTATAGTGTCCTTGTCTCCAAAACTCCTATGGAGGCTCTGTCCTCGTTCTATCATGATGTGTCCACATCCGGTAACCTTAATTCCAGAATATTTGGGTGTTCTTAGTTCGTCCATATCCATAGTGATGGTAGAGAGAACTCTTCTACCCAAAAGGGTTACAAATGTTATCATCCACCATTCCATAAATTCTTTGTCTCTTGAGACGTCACCTTCCATAAACAAGAAAGTGATAGAAACCGGTACCAAACATAGAGATTTAATGGTAATAATTGACTGTTATTGATGATAGAATAGGATTGTACAATGCGTTCTCAAGAAATTTGAGAGTCTTGGGTCTCTCCCTTCCAAAAATTCTAGAGCTTGGTTTCTCCCTTCCAAATACCACTTTTCTGTTTTGCTGCCTAACCCAAAACAGCCTGCAGTTTTCCCTTTTATTCACACACAATAAATAGCTAACTTAATAACTACCTATTCACAAAATAACTCGCACAATAACTGCCCATAACTGCTCTAATATAATAATGATGATAATGCCAGCAATACTTTATAGTACGATAGGCTTTTTCACGAACAAATCACGAAGGCAAAAATGTTAAGTTAGGAAAACTAACCATATACCAAAGTAGTGGGTTGAAATAGTCAAACCAATTAAAAAATGACACATGACTTTTTGTCTTTCGTTACTGTTTTACATCGTAACATTTAACATTTTTCTAATAATAATAATATTTATTTATTAATAATAAATAAGTCTAACAATACTCTTCCCAAAATACCACCTTGTCCTCAAGGTGATTATCGATGAAAGGAAAATTATGCTGGAAACAATTGTTGATAGTACTTCTCAAACATTTTCCTCCAAGTTTTGAATCAGCAGCAGCAATGTTACTACTTTCAATGTCAAATAAATTGGACTTTTCCAATAATTTTGTTTGCAATGAACTAACAATATCCAACATTTCTTTCTTGACATCTTGAGGAATAGATAGACAAGGTCCAACATCTCTGTTGGTTCCTGCCAAATGATGTTTCAAGCAATAAACACCCCCTGTAAATGTTCTCACCAAATTTACACTTGATTTTTCTTTTAGCTTTATCAACTAGAACACCATATTTCCATGCTGGATCAGTCGTCATTCCGAGAGCATTTTTCGCAACTGTAGGAACAACACACTCCTTTTTTCAGTTGGTTGAACATTTTGAGTCCCACTTAAAGTCATTACACACTTGTGACAGAAAAAAAGAAGAGAACAAAGTGAAGAGAACGATGGGACAGCGGGAAATTGGCAAGAAAAAGACGAGTATTCAATAAATAAGACAAAGTGAAGAGAATAGAGGAAAGAGGAGACGAGAACAGGAGAATGAGGAGATGCCGTCATAGGGAACCGTCGCATCCGCGAGAACGTGACACTGTCGCGACTCATAGGGGTAGGAGCTCTGCGAGCTCTGCAGGGAAGAGTAGGAGGTAACGACACTTGGGTTTTTTTCAAGGTGCTCGCAATCTTTAAGAGTAAGAGGCCATTATTTGGGATGAGCTCTAGAAAAACATCTCAGATATATAGACCTCTAATTTCTAGCTGCTAGAGTTACAAATAGTAACTATCTAACTAGCAACTTAATTTCTAGCGAACTAACCATTGTGTCAGCTTGGGTCCTATTGGTCATGGCTGATGGCCCATTTCCTTTCTTTCTGACTTAAACCTGCTTAATCACAGACATCCTCCTATAAGTATGCAGAAGCTACTTTTGCCAACAAAAGCCATCAAATCTGTAGAATTCAAGTGGCTCACTCCTGGTTTACTTTTTTAGTATTTATAGTTTTATAGAACTATTATATTAAGTTATTAACTATCTTTGCAGAGAAGTTTTATTTGCGTAGTATTACAAAATTTAAATTTTCCCAAGAATGAGTTGAACGCATCTTTGTAAATTAAAGTGTGACTTAGTTTTGATATCAGATTCAAATAATGGTAATATAAATGAAATTTTTTTATTTTTGGTGCATGGCTTCCTTCTGTGATAGAGGAAATCTTATGAACATGTTAATATTTAAAACATAGCACTTGAGGTTTCTGCTGTTCTTTCTAATCAAATGCAAAAATCCATAAAAGGAGATACATAGATCAGAAAAGGGAAAAAAAAAAAAAGAATAACAATTAGAATCAGCGTAACTTAATTTTTAAGCATGATTTGAAGAATGTGTTATAACTCAGAAGTCAGAACCCTGATTAACTCATTGCTTTTGCAGTTGGTCCCAGCTATTAGAGACCCTTCCTCTTCCAAATGTAAGGACACAACTTTGATTGTTAAAGGAAAACATACATGGTTAATGTCAAGTTGCGCTTATTCTTGGAGAATCAATAAGATTGTTTCTATACTAATCATAAAGCTCATACCTTTGAATTGTGCGATGCCAGATTAAATGGATATGTCCAACTGCTCCTACTAGACCAATGTCTTTATTTGGTGGCTTTCCTTCTACTGCTTGTAAGTTTGATTGTTTTGTAGGCTCTGATTATTGCCACAACTTTTAGCGTTTAAGATTTGCAATTCATAAATTAGGTGTTTGAGGTTCCATACAGAAGATGCACAATCACCCTATCACATTGATTAGTAAAATTTAGCATCCTTTCCATTTATAATGATACTTTGAGTATCAAAATGCATTCAATGACAGAGGTGATCCGGGTTTAAATCTTAAAACAAAGTTAAATTGGTGTGGATTAATTTCTTAACTGCAACTTTATGTGTTTTAGGGTTTGATGTGGAAGAGCTATCTGAAGCAGCTCCTGATGATGTAGAAGGTTTAGATGCTTCAGCTGCACATGTTGCCAATTTGTTGTCCACAGAACCTGCAGACAGTAGGTTTCTTTTATGATTTATTTTTTGTCAATGCTACTGACATAATTCTTGTTTTTTCTGCTAGGTTATCATAAAACATAGAGCTTAATTATTGTACACTAGCACAGAAAATAACGCTGGTAATTGGCACACATGAGAGACGAAAATATAGAATAGAATAAATAAATAAATAAATAAATAAATAAATAGAAGATATGACAAAGGGAAAGAGGAAGACCATTTTTCAATCTTTTATTAGATATTCAAATGTAAACTTCTACCTTGTGCGACCCATGTTGACGTTTCAATGTTGGCCAACATGGAGATCTATTCTCAGTATATAACACAATTTTGAATTTGCAGAAAAATGCAAATTGTCTAGATAACTTATTTTTGTAATATTTTTTAATATAAGGATAAACTTTTGTATGTGTTAAATTTCTCAAAACCATGCTACATTTATGCTTAGGCTGGAAGTGTAAATCCTCAAAGGGAAATGAATTTTTATTTAGTTCCACATAATTTTCTTGCTATTTTTGTATCTCTTTGTTGTTTAGTGCTTGTAAATCACAGGAATTTATTTTTATTAAATATTATATGAATTTCAATTCTGATATCCTGTGGCAGTTAAGCTATGTGTTGGAGGGTTTAGCATGGGAGCAGCTACTGCGCTTTACTCTGCATCCTGCTTTACTGCCGGAAAGTATGGGAATGGCAATGCTTATCCAGCCAACATAAGTGCAGCTGTTGGTTTAAGTGGCTGGCTTCCATGTGCAAAGTATGCCTTTCTGATTTTATTTTAACTCATCATGTTGGGAAAAAACTTTATTTAGATTGAAACTGATATATTTCTGTTTGTCTTAGGACCTTGAGTAACAAGTTACAAGGGGTAGACGATGCCACGAGGCGTGCTCATTCCTTTCCCATTTTAATGTGTCATGGAAAAGGTAACTTCTATGAAATCAAAAACTAAATTCATAGAAGAAATCATTAGAGAGAAGTGGTAAAGTACACAAGACATTTATATACAATTTTGCTAGTCCTTTTATTTTCAGTTACACCCAAAAAAATAACATTTTATATGTAAACTGAATTCATGTATGTTTTTAACTGAGTTCACGTAGGTTATGTGAATTCATTTCACGCAAGTTATTTAGGTGTAACTGGAAATAAAAGGGGTATGATTAGCAAAATTGATTTATTTATTTAACTAGTTAGTAAAATTTATTTCTATATATTTATTTATGAGTGCACAAGCCATACAATTCCATTCTATAAACTGCTATATTGCTAGAGATTAGTCTGAATTTTTTATGTCATGAACCATAGCCCATAGGTGATTTACCGTACATTGCAGAATATCATTTGCAAATATATTATTTCAGGAGATGACGTGGTTCCATATAAGTTTGGTGAGAAATCATCCAAGTGGTTAAGTTCTAATGGATTTCAGGATGCAACTTTTAAAGCTTATAATGGGTAATAATCAAAATATTCTTGTAAAAATTTTGCTATAGTTTTTATAGAATCCTTATTTCTTGCTACATTTAAATTTTTGTCTGAACTTGTCTTTTTTGTTCTTATACATAACAGGCTTGGCCACTACACAATTCCAGAAGAGATGGACGATGTTTGTGCTTGGCTAACATCAAAATTAGGCCTTGATGGCAATGTTGCCTAGTTAGCATTAGCAAGATAAGAACCAAAATGTGAAAAAAGGATTCTTGCTCTTTTTTCCTTTTATTATAACTTAATATTAGTCGTGTATTTGTGAGCGAGTGTCTTTAGAGTATTGCGAAAGAAAACAAAAATGAGAAGTATTTATTGGAAAATACAGTTTTTAAGTTAACAATGCTTTGCATGTTGTATTTTAATAATATTATTATTTTTTATAATTGCACCTTTAGTTCCTTTATTTTAAAACTTGACATTTTTTTTCAATCGCTCTGAGTTTTTAACTAACAAATAGTAATGTTGAAGGTGCGAACACAAGAAAGAGGGTTGAATTGTGCTTGATTAAATTGATAATTTTTTCATTATTTAATTAAGCTGATTCAGACTTGATAATTTACTTGGAGTAGAAGTAAAATCACAACTAAGGAGTGCACGAATAAAGTTATACAAGTCATTTATCTTGATTCACCACTAACTTGACTACATCTAGTTCCTTCACTCAAAATGATTTAATTTACTAATTCAACAACTTGAATTACAAAGCACCTGATCCTCTAAGTCAGTCTTCTCAAATAGCTTGAAAACTCTAGATTTTTTAGGAACACACACCTTGACTCTACCAGCCGAGTTTTTTTCACACAATCTGACAACCTCAGATTGTTGAAGTCACACTAATACCACTATCGGGTTTGAATACAAAGGTTTGAAATTTGAGTAGTTGTTTCTAACATGCTGATTATAACAATGACTATCACACTCTAAGAAAAAAACTTAGTAAATATTTCTCATTTGAACAAGTGTTTCTCTCCTTAACTCTAAGATGAATTTGAAATTTTGAGTTTAAGTTCTTCTACTCAATTATGATTTTTCGATGATTTTCTTTTTCGATGAATTTGGTCAACAATGACCTTATTCGAAAATAATTTTGACAACATGTTTTTTGATAATATGTTCTTTAGCCAATTCTTTATTTTCAAACCCAATATGAGCGGTTCTTCTAAATTGATTATGTTCGTATTTTGTTTAGATTGAGTTTGTATATTCTTCAGATTAATGTTGTTCGTATTTTGTTAAGATTGCTTTTGCAAATTCTTCAGATGAAACTTCATTCCTATTGCTTGCTTTGATCTAGATTGAAACATAGTGTTGGACTGGTTGTTGAATTTTCACAAGTAGGAATATGACTAAGTCCAATTCAGTATTTTGTTCTTTCAAAAAATAGATGTATCTTCTTGCGAGTGTTCCTTCTTTTAAAGAATTCTTGATCATATCTTCTTGTAAATAATTCATATCTTTTTGTAGATAAATCTTGATTAAATCTTGTAAATAATTCATATCTCCTTGTGATAAAGCTTGATCAAATACTTGTAAATATTTCATATCTTCTTGTAGATAAATCTTGATTAACTCTTCTTCATAATTCATATTTTCTTGTGATATATCTTGATCAAATCTTTTTGTAAATAATTCATATATTCTTGTAGATAAATCTTGATCAAATCTTCTTGTAAATAATTCATATGATAAGCATGTAACTCTGATAAGCATGAAGAAGTATTTCAAGATTTTCTTGCTAATGGTATGGAAAAAAGCAAGTATGCTTCTATGATTTAAGGAGTTAGTAGAAATGGTAAAAGAGGTCTAGGATTTTAAAAAATTGTAACTAAACCTAAAGATATTCCCTCTGATATCTTGTGTATTGTTTGCTCTAAGAAATATCACTCCAAATTATCTTGTCCCATGTTAAATACAATGAAAGAAAAAAAAAATTTCAAGACTAACAAACCAGGACCCAACTAAATTTGGGTACCTAAGAACAAAATTGTCTATGTTGCAGATGTCCTCAGCAATCAAGTTAAAATACCAATCATAGTACCTGGACAGTAGATGCTCGCGACACATAACAGGAGAAAAGTATATGTTCCAAGAACTAACATTGAGCAAAGGAGGCACAATGACTTTTGGAGGAAAACAAAAAGGTCAGATCGTTTGTCAATGTACAATTGGTAATGGTACTTCCCCTTCTATTAAAGATGTCTTGTTTGTTAAAAGTCTTAAGCATAATTTATTAAATATTATTCAGTTAAGTGATAATACTTATGATATTATATTTAATCAAAAAACATGCAAGACAATTAGTCAGAAGGATGGATTTGTACTCTTTACAAGTCAGAGGCAAAGCAACAGTTATAAGATAAATTTGTTTAGTCTAGAGAAACAAGAGGTTAAGTGTCTTATGTTAGTAAATGAAGAGATATTAATTTGGTACAAAAGATTAGGTAATGCAAACCTTAAATTAATTTCAAAGCTGAATAAACTTCAACTAGTCAAAGGTCTACATAAGCTTAGTTACAAAACTGAAATTATGTGTGAAACTTATCAAAAGGGAAACAAACAAAGAACTCCTTTACCCCTAAGAACTCAATCTCTACCTCAAAGCACCTTGAGCTCTTATATATAGATCTCTTTGGGTCATTGAAAATAGTCTCTATGTGGAAAGAAATATGGCTTTGTTATAGTATATGCTAGGTGAACATGGGTAAAATTCTTAAGAAGTAAGGATGAATCCCACAGAGTGTTTATCACATTTTGACAACAAGTAATGAATGAAAAAGGGTCTTAACATTGTAACAATTAGAAGTGCTCATGGAGGAGAATTTGAAAACAAGTTCTTTGAAAATTTTTGTGGTGAGAATGAAATCTCTCACAACTTCTCCTCTCCTAGAACACCCCAACAAAATGGAGTTGTAAAAAGAAAGAATAAACCACTCAAAGAAATGGCCAGAACCATGTTAAATGAGATGAATGTTGCAAAACACTTTTGGGCTAAAGCAATTAACAGTGCATGTTATAGATCTCAAAAATGTACCTTCATTGGAAACTCTGTTGCAAAACACTTTTGGGCTTACTATAAACAATTTGGTTGTACTTATTATATGTTGAATACTAAAGATAACCTTGGTACATTTGATTCTAGATCTCAAAAGTGTACCTTCACTGGATACTCTGAAAGATCTAAGACTTATAAAGTGTTTATTAGGGAAACTCAGATTATGGAAAAATCTATACATGTTACATTTGATGACAAACTGCTTGACTTTGAAAAGTCAAAGCACGATGATGATAGTGCAGGTTTATCGGAACAAGAGGAAGTAGATGCTGACAAACCAAAAGAACCTGAAAAATCAGAGGATACAAGCAAATTAGAAGAATATGACAAATCTTCATAGGATAAATCTAATCAAGTCAGAAACAGTCAAGATAAGTCAGAAGGAAGATCTGAATAGAAGTACAAGTCATCTCATCCTGAAACTCTAATTGTTGGAAGTGAAAGTGATTCTTTGAGGACCAAATCATCACTAAAAGATACCACTTTGTTTGGCTTACTCTCATCAATTGAGTCTACGTCAATTGATGATGAAGGTGCGAACACGAGAAGGGGGGTTGAATTGTGTTTGCACAAGGTTGATAACTTTTTGATAATTTATAAATAATTAAAAATTAGTTTGGTTTTGGTAACTTACTTGGATTAGAAGCAATAAGATTTAGAGGCAGCAAGCAATGAAAGCATAAATAATTTGACGCGTAGAATTATCCTGGTTCACCACTTACTTGGCTACATCCAGTCCCTTCATTCAAAACGCTTTAATCCACTAATTCAAAAACCTTGAATTACAAATCACCTGACCCTCCAAGCCAGTCTTCCCAAACAGCCTGACAACCCCAGACTTTTAAGGAACAACACCACCTTGACCCTACAAGCCAAGTCTTCTCCTAACAGCCTGACAACCCCAGATTGAAGAAGGAACTAAACCACTATCGGGTTGGATACAAGAGATTGAAACTTGAGTAGTTGCTTCTAACAAAGCTGATAATAATAATAATACTCTCACACTCTAAGAAAAGAACACTCAGAAAATATTTCTCATTCGAACAAGTGTTTCTCTCTTTGAACTCTAAGATGAATTTGGAATCTTGAGCTTGAGTTCTTATACTCTTTTCTACTTTTTGATGCTTTTCTCCTTCAGCCTTGAGTGTCTATTTATAGTGAAAATTTGGGCTTCAATTTAGTCCTTATTTAATTCTGAATTGTATCTTGTTTAGGTTGAGTTTGTAAATTCTTCAAATTGATTCTGTTCCTATTTTGTGTAGATTGACTTTGTAAATTCTTCAGAATGATTCTGTTCCAATTTTGTGTAGATTGACTTTGTAAATTCTTCCTATCAAATATTCTTCAAATCTTCATTAAATGTTGATCAAATATTCTTCAAATCTTCATTAAAATGTTGATCAAATATTCTTCAAATCTTCATTAGATGTAGATCAAATATGCTTCAAATCTTCATTAAATGTTGATCAAATATTCTTCAAATCTTCAATTAAATGTTGATCAAATATTCTTCAAATCTTCTCAAAATATTCTTCAAATATTCTTCAAATATTCTTCAAATCTTGACCATATTTTCTTTTCAACTTGGTCAAAGATTTTCTTCAATTATAAATTTGAATCAAATCTTATTTTAGATTTTCATCAATTATAATTTTGAATCAAATCTTATTTAAGATTTTCTTCAATTATAAATTTGAATCAAATCTTATTTTCTATTTTCTTCAAAAACATGAATCTTCTTTCATACTCTTTGAAGTCAAATATATTGTTCTCATAAAATACTTTTGTTAACATCAAAACTCTATATATAAAACCAACTTGGTTCCAACAATCTCCCCCTTTTTGATGATGACAAAACTTGTATTTTTGATAACAACTTTTCTTTATATTTCTTTGACTCCCCCTAACTTAGGGCTCCCCCTAAGTCTTAGTATCATTTTCTCTCCACTTTATCAAATATCTTTCCCCCCCTTTTGTCATCAGACAAAAAGACTTGAATGTGAAACTCTGTTTTTTTTTTCCGTTTCCTTTTCTCTTTTGTTTTCTTTTTTTTTTCATTTTTTTTCATTTTTTTTCTTTTTTTTCTCTTTTTTTTTCTCTCTTTTTTTTCTCTTTTTTTTTCTCTTTTTTTTTTGAATAAAATAAATATAACATAATATAAGAAATTATAATAACTAGTGTAAAACTAAACTACTTTGAAGTGATCACAACATCAGTCAGGTATGAAGGTAAGGTTTAGGTTTTTCTTGATGAAGTCAAACCTATCTTCAGGTAGTGGTTTGGTGAATATGTCAGCCCATTGGTGTTCAGTGTCTATAAATTGAATGTTTAGTACCCCTTTTTGAACAAAGTCCCTAATGAAGTGGTGTTTGATCTCTATGTGTTTAGCTCTAGAATGTAAGATAGGGTTTTTGGCTAGACAAATGGCAGAAGTGTTATCACAATAGATGGGATTGTTGGATTCTAGGATGTTGTAGTCTTCAAGTTGATGTTTCATCCAAAGTAGTTGAGAACAACATCCAGCTGCTGAAATGTACTCAGCCTCTGATGTTGACATTGCAATGGTGTTTTGTCTCTTACTTGACCAAGATATTAAGTTGTCACCTAAAAATGTGCAGTTGCCACTGGTGCTCTTTCTCTCAAGTTTATCTCCAACATAATCAGAATCATAGTATCCACTAAGTTTGTACTTAGGAGATTTCTTGTAGAACAAGGTAAGGTTGGTAGTTCCTTTTTGGTATCTAAGGATTCTCTAAACAGCAGTTAAATGTGATTCCCTAGGGTCAGCTTGAAATCTTGCACATACACATACACTAAATATGATGTCAGGTCTGGAAGCGGTAAGGTAAAGTAGGGATCCTATCATTCCTCTATAGTTTTTTTTTTTTTTTTTATAACTTTTTCGCTTGAATCATCTTTT
The DNA here is from genome assembly GCA_037974755.1 of Cicer yamashitae. Lineage (NCBI taxonomy): Eukaryota > Viridiplantae > Streptophyta > Magnoliopsida > Fabales > Fabaceae > Cicer > Cicer yamashitae. The sequence goes on from JBBPBQ010000003.1 coordinate 33,684,935, forward strand.
TCAAGTGAACAAATAGGGTGCATTGGTGTAGCCATAGGTTTGCAATCACTCATCTTAAACTTCCTAAGAAGCTCTTTTGTATATTTGGTTTGATGAATGTATATACCTTTTTGACTTTTATGAATTTGTATCCCTAAGATGAACTTAAGTTCTCCCATCATACTCATTCAAGCTGCATCAAATTTAGAAAATTCTTGACGACGAGTGCCATTAGTAGATCCAAAAATAATGTCATCAACATAAATTTGAATAATAAGAATGTTATCTCCTATTGATTTTCTAAAAAGTGTATTATCTACTTGTCCTCTTTCAAAGTTATTTTTAAGCAAGAAGTTACTAAGTCTATCATACCACGCACTAGGTGCTTGTTTTAGACCATACAAGGATTTCCTAAGTTTAAAAACATGATTTGGAAATTCAGAACTTTCAAAACCTGGGGGTTGTTTAACATACACTTCTTCACTTATATAACCATTTAGAAAAGCACTTTTAACATCCATTTGAAATAACGTAATGTTATTATTTGTAGCAAAAGAAAGTAGGATACGAATAGCTTCTAACCTGGCCACTGGAGCAAATGTCTCAGTGTGATCAATGCCCTTTCGCTGACTGTAGCCTTATGTGATAAGTTTTTCCTTGTTTCTGACCACTTCACTGGTTCTGAAAACCCACTTGGTTCCAATAATGTTCTTCTTTGGTCTAGGTACTAGATCCCAAACATCATTCCTCTTAAATTCTTGAGAACCTGCAAAATACTTATCTAGCTTTGATTTTTATAATCAAGCTTCTTGTTATCACAATAAACATAATATCAGACAATAATTAATTTAAAAAAAAAAGATATCACCTATATGTTAACAATTTCAGTTTCACTATGAAAACCCTCTTAGTTCTTCTTTTCTGGTTTTCAGATTCTGAGTTTGCATATTCTCTGATTAGAGATTCTGGATGAAGGGATTTGAATTCCCATCCAGGTTTGTAGTCTTCATGAATTTGATTAGAGTGTTCAAAGAAGTCTCCTGATTCTGATTTTTAATCTGCCACTTCTGTTTCTGCTGATGGTAATTCTGATTCTTCTGTTGATATGTGTGATTTATCTGCCAGTTTTGATTTTGTTGATATGTGTGATTTCTCTGATATTTCTGGTTCATCATTTAGTTCTGGTTCTGATATGTATTGTGTTGACCAATCCTTCTTCCACCAGAGTCAGTTGGCTTCTGTTTGTTAAGTTTTGGAACATAGATCTTTTTGCTTTCATATATTGCAAGCATCCATTGACCAAGCACCATGACTGGTGTTTCAATTTGATTGCTTAGAACATCTGCAACATAAACAATTTTATCTTTTGGTACCCAAATTTGGTTGGGTCCTGGTTTGTTAGATTTTAAAGATTTCTTGTCTTTCCATGTGGTTAACATATGATAAGATATTTTAGTGTGACCTTTCTTATAGCAAATAGTACATAAATCATCAGAGGGAATAAACTTAGATTCAATTACTTTTTCTTGAAATCCTATTCCTCTTTTACCATTCCTACTAACCCCATAAATCATAGATGCATATTTGCTTCTTTCCATACCATTAGCAAGAAAATCATGAAATACTTCTTCATGTTTATCAGAGTTACATGTGGTATTTTCAATTGATGTTGAACTATAATTACTTTTTAGAGTTAGATTTTCAGCCTTATGTTCAGCAATATCAGTTTTCAGATTTGCATTCTCTATATTAAGTTCAGTAATATCAGTTTTCAGATTTGTATTTTCTATTTTAAATTCAGTACTTTGATTCTTTAAAACATTAACATTTTCAATTAGATTAATATTTTCTTTCCTAAGTGTTTTCAGTTTTAAAGACAATTTGTGATTAATATTTAAAAAATCGTTTATAGCAATAATTAAATCAGATCGAGTAAATTCAGAAAATACCTCAGTTTCTTCATCTGTTGATTCACTTCCAGAGTCAAAATCTGTGTTGGATCCAGAGGTAGAGTTAGTATGAGCCATCATAGCTAAATCTTCTTGTTCATCGTTAGAGGATTCCTCATAATCATCCCATGTAGCCATCAAACTCTTCTTATTGGGTCTGGAATCTTTCCTTTTTCCTTTCTCCATATTTGGACATTCTGACTTGATATGTCCAGGTTCATTGCATCCATAGCAGATGATGCTTTTATCATTATTTCCTTTGTTGGATTGCTTGGAATATCTTTGGGGAAATTTCTTCTTTCTGTTGTGCCACATCTTTCGAACTTTTCTAGTTATGAAAGCAGTCTCCTCTTCCTCTAAGTTCAGATTCTGATTATCTGAATCACTATCCTATGAATCTGATGTTACCTTTAGAACCTTCTTCTGCTTAGATTTCAAGGCCAGACTCTTGTTCTTCTTCTTGGGCTCATCTTCTTCAAGCTCAATTTCATGTGATCTGAGAGAGCTGATTAATTCTTCCAGCTTTAGAGTATTCAGATCTTTTGCTTCCTGAATGGCAGTGATCTTAGGTCTCCACTTACTTGTCAGACTCCTAAGAATTTTCTTCACATGATCAGTAGTAGTATAACTCTTCTCAAGTACCTTTAATCCTGTGACCAGGGTCTGGAATCTGGAAAACATTGTTTTAGTGTCTTCTTCTTCTTCCATCTTGAACAACTCATACTTTTTGACTAGGAGGTTGGCCTTTGCTTCTTGAACTTGTTTGCTTCCTTCATAGGTTAGAATCAGACTATCATAAATACTCTTTGCTGTCTCTTTGTTGGTGCACTTGTCAAACTCCTTGAAGGTGATTGCATTTATCATGAATGTTCTGGACTTATGATGCATCTTGTACATCTTCTTCTGATCAGCATTCATCTCCTTTCTTGGAATTTCAATACCATCAGTATTCTTCGGAGCAATATAACAATCTTCCACCAAGTCCCAAAGTTCAGGATCTTGTGAAACATAGAAACTTCCCAACCTGTCTTTCCAATACTCAAAACGTTCTCCATCAAACAGAGGTGGTCTGTTGATATTTCCTCCAGCAGCTTCTTCACTAAATCCAGACATATTGAACCCTTGGATCTTTTCTCAAACACTGTAAAGTGCTCAGCCTTGAGACCGAGCTCTGATGCCAATTGAAGGTGCGAACACGAGAAGGTGGGTTGAATTGTGTTTGCACAAGGTTGATAACTTTTTGATAATTTATAAATAATTAAAAATTAGTTTGGTTTTGGTAACTTACTTGGATTAGAAGCAATAAGATTTAGAGGCAGCAAGCAATGAAAGCATAAATAATTTGACGCGTAGAATCATCCTCGTTCACCACTTACTTGGCTACATCCAGTCCCTTCATTCAGAAGGCTTTAATCCACTAATTCAAAAACCTTTAATTACAAATCACCTGACCCTCCAAGCCAGTCTTCCCAAACAGCCTGACAACCCCAGACTTTTGAGGAACAACACCACCTTGACCCTACAAGCCAAGTCTTCTCCTAACAGCCTGACAACCCCAGATTGAAGAAGGAACTAAACCACTATCGGGTTGGATACAAGAGATTGAAACTTGAGTAGTTGCTTCTAACAAAGCTGATAATAATAATAATACTCTCACACTCTAAGAAAAGAACACTCAGAAAATATTTCTCATTTGAACAAGTGTTTCTCTCTTTGAACTCTAAGATGAATTTGGAATCTTGAGCTTGAGTTCTTATACTCTTTTCTACTTTTTGATGCTTTTCTCCTTCAGCCTTGAGTGTCTATTTATAGTGAAAATTTGGGCTTCAATTTAGTCCTTATTTAATTCTGAATTGTATCTTGTTTAGATTGAGTTTGTAAATTCTTCAAATTGATTCTGTTCCTATTTTGTGTAGATTGACTTTGTAAATTCTTCAGAATGATTCTGTTCCAATTTTGTGTAGATTGACTTTGTAAATTCTTCCTATCAAATATTCTTCAAATCTTCATTAAATGTTGATCAAATATTCTTCAAATCTTCATTAAAATGTTGATCAAATATTCTTCAAATCTTCATTAGATGTAGATCAAATATGCTTCAAATCTTTATTAAATGTTGATCAAATATTCTTCAAATCTTCAATTAAATGTTGATCAAATATTCTTCAAATCTTCTCAAAATATTCTTCAAATCTTCTTCAAATATTCTTCAAATCTTGACCATATTTTCTTTTCAACTTGGTCAAAGATTTTCTTCAATTATAAATTTGAATCAAATCTTATTTTAGATTTTCATCAATTATAATTTTGAATCAAATCTTATTTAAGATTTTCTTCAATTATAAATTTGAATCAAATCTTATTTTAGATTTTCATCAATTATAAATTTGAATCAAATCTTATTTTAGATTTTCATCAATTATAATTTTGAATCAAATCTTATTTAAGATTTTCTTCAATTATAAATTTGAATCAAATCTTATTTTCTATTTTCTTCAAAAACATGAATCTTCTTTCATACTCTTTGAAGTCAAATATATTGTTCTCATAAAATACTTTTGTTAACATCAAAACTCTATATATAAAACCAACCCTGTTCCAACAAATGAAGCATTAGAGATGCCAATTAAAGGTGCAAACACGAGAATGAGGGGTTGGATTGTGTTTGACTAAATTGATAAGGAGTGCAATAATAAAGTGACGCTAGTAATTTATTCTGATCCACCACAAACTTGACTACATCTAGTCCCTTTACTCAGAAGGATATAATCCACTAATTCAACAACTTGAATTACAAAGCACCTAATTCTCCAAGCCAATCTTCTCAAACAACTTGACAATCCCAAATTTTTTAGGAACACACACCTTGACTCTATAAGTCAAGTCTTCTCGACACAATCTGATAACCCCAAATTGTTGAAGGCACACTAACACCAATATCGGGTTTGAATACAAAGGTTTGGAACTTGAGTAATTGCTTCTAACAAGCTGATTATAACAATGACTATCACACTATAAGAAAAACACTTAGTAAATATTTCTCATTCGAACAAGTGTTTCTCTCTTTGAACTCTAAGATGAATTTGAAATTTTGAGCAAGAGTTCTTCTACTATTTTATGATATTTCGGTGATCTTCTTCTTCAGCCTTAAGTATCTATTTATAGATAAAATTAGGGCTTCAATTGAGTCCTTGTTTAATTCTGAATTGTATCTTTATTCCTAGCTTGGTCAGCCATGATCTTATTCAAAAATAATTTTGAACAAGATGTTTTTTTTTTGGTAATATGTTCTTTAGCCATTTCTTTATATATGAATTCAATCTAAGAAGTTCTTCTAGATTGATTGTGTTCATATTTTGTTTAGATTGAGTTTGTAAATTCTTCAGATTGATACTATTCGTATTTTGTTATGATTGCTTTCACAAATTCTTTAGATGAAACTTCATTTCTATTGCTTGCTTTGATTTGGGCGAGAACATAGTGTTGGACCGATTCTTGAATTTTCACAAATAGGAATATGACTAAGTCCAATTTAACATTTTGTCCTTTGTTAAAATCTGAATCATATCTTTGCAAATAAAAAATGTATCTTCCTGTAAATAATTCTTGATCATATCTTCTTGTAGATAAATCTTGATAAAATCTTCTTTTAAATAATTCATATCTTCTTGTGATAAATCTTGATCAAATCTTCTTGTAAATAATTCATATCTTTTGGTAGATAAGTGTCGATTTACAAGAAATGGGGGTTTGAATTGTAAATGCACCATTTTAAAAATTCCTGTTAAAAACTTAAGAAAATAACTGAAGATTGATCTTGGTTGTGAAAACAGAAAACGAAGAACGTTCATGATTTTTGACCAGAAAACGGAGAACGTTCTTGGTTAGTTAAAATCAACAATTTAACTTATCTATTTAACTTGATAATCAAACAGACTGAAAGTAAATGGATAAGGGAAGAGATACTACACAAGAATGTATCATAGTTCACCCAACTCGGGTTACGTCCAGTCCTCACACCGTGAGATTTTCCACTAAGTGTTCAAAACAAAGAACCTTCTTGGTTTTACAACACCTAGCTCAGATCAACCTTGATCTATTACAAAGTTAAAACCTTTCCACCCAGAAAGGAGTTCAATCAGGTCACCTATCAACCTTGATAGGATTTCTTACAATCTACCAAACTATATTAAACTCTTATAGTTTGAGTTTTACAATAATGATGAGATTGTTTTGCTAGAATCTTAGATGTCTCAACTCTTGTTTGAGATCTGATTCTTTGACAGAGAAATACACGAAAATGATTCTAGGAATCGAATGGGAAAAATCAGACTTGATTCATTGTATGTGAGTGAGAGAAATTCAAGTATGATTGAAATGAGTAATGAATTTTCTTAGTACTTGAAGCTCTGATTTGTTCTTCATCGTGAAGCTGTATTTATAGGCTTCAAGAGGGCTTATGACAGCTCATTTAACCGTTGGAAGAAGACCAGCTGTCATGAGAAAGTGAATGGATAAGATCAGCCAAAAAGCAAGAGAGTTCATGTTGAAACCAGGAATGTTCTTGAGATCCAAGATCGTTCTTCGAATTGGTTGGAGATGAGCTGACTTGTACTTGATCCTGTCAGTTTTCTAAGATGATTGCTAGCTTTAAGTCAAGTGTGCAGGTCTGTTTGAAGGTACAACAACAATGTACTTTACAGCCTGTTAATTGTACTTGCACTTGCTTGTTTTCGAGACTGATCTTGCTTTATGCATTTTATGAAGCAAAGTGTTGAGCCTTTGAATTCTAGAATGATCCTTGCTTAGATTGATCCTTGTATATTCTTGATGAAGATATGGAATGAATAACACTTCCTAGATCTAATCTTTTACATAGAAATCTGATCATTTTTGTTTATGGCAGATGTGGAGAACGTTCTTCGTTTTCCAGAAATCTGTCAAGAACGTTCTTTAGTTTTCAGACTGCTGTCGAGAATGATCATTTGTCACTTTTGCTTTGAGTTGTGCTCTTTAATCTTTGATCCTTTTGAGTGTTTCTTTTGCTCATATGAGAGTTGTATATTCCTAGTATATGAACTGGAAATCCATTCGCGATTTGCAGGAGCTTTCCTTGCATTAAAAACTGATTTGATCTTGCTTGTTGAAAATGATAGAAACGTGGAGAACGTTATTGGTTTTCTAGATTATGTCAAGAACGTTCTTGGTTCAGTTTTGTTCATTTTTAGCTCTTTCTTTAAACTGATTTCTCTTGCATTTGCTTTGAACCTATCTTGGATTATTTCACTCAAAAACACAAGTTAAATTAACATGACATTTAGAATCATAATTAACATTCTTAATTAACTTTTTGTTTGTTTTCATCAAAACATTAAATTGAGATTTTGTCTCAAAAAAATCTTGATCAATTCTTCTTGTAAATAATTCATATCTTCTTGTGATAAATCTTGATCAAATCTTTTTTTTAAATAATTCATATATTCTTGTAGATAAATCTTGATCAACTCTTTTTGTAAATAATTCATATTTTCTTGTGATAAAATATTGATCATATCTTTTTCAAATCTTGACCATATCTTCTTTTGAATTTGGTCAAAGATTTACTTCAATTATAATCTGAATCAAATCTTATTTTAAATTGTCTTAAATAACATGAATCTTCTTTCGTACTTTATAAGTCAAATATATTGTTCTCATAAAATACTTTTGTTAATATCAAAACTTTAAGTATAAAACCAAATTTGTTCCAACAAATGTGACATATTTTAAACGACATAGTATATGATTCTATGGTGTTGAATGATTAATACCTGTAAAATTGCAATAAAACTTTTTAAAAATTTCAGTTTCAACTCTTGAAATTATTCGTTTTTGTAATTAAGTAATTATATATAAATAATGTATGCATTTAAATGATTCTATATCGTGAGGTTGTATTCCATATTATTTAAAATATTTTAAATCATGTTTGGTCCTATAATAGAGGGGAGAGTTTGTTAGAATTATAGTTAAGAAATTTGTTAGGAGTTAGTTTATTTGTTAAGTTTGTTAGATTTTCTGGTCTAGGAGAGGGTAGGAAGTCAATTTAAGAAAGTAGTAAACTTGATAATGTTGTCGTGAAGGGAGAGTGCTCCCAGGGGGCTAGCCTTGAGTACAAGATTATCTTTGAATCTTTTGTATCTTCTCTTCAATCTTAATATACCAATAAGAAGCACTTCATTTGTTTCAAGCAACGCTCAACAAAATTGTTGCCATGGTTAGCAAGCTTCAACCAAAGAAAGACAAAGAAACGGTCACTGATAATGGTTCACAAACCAAGAAGCACGAAGAACACATCGTTTTTGATCAAGATTCAGACGGAGAAGACCATGTGAACAAGAAATCAGTTGCAGAAGACTGTGGAGAACTCAAAAACAAAGATAAGAATGACCTAACAGCCACTAAGTTTGAGGCCAATGCAGCAACAGAAGCAAAACAGGTGTTTAATGCAAGTGGATCACTGGGAGAGGACATTTAGAACAAGATTTGATATTAGGGGGTCATATCACAATTGAACAAAGTTGGAGCAAAGCACTAAAGGTTCCTATTCATTTTAACAATAAAGCAAATATGGAGGAACGAAAAATTCTTGTACGAGGTGTGTCAAAAAACCAAGGAAAGAATGAGACTGCATCCATTGTCAAACTCTCACCACCATCGGAGCCACCAGACATTTGCCCGCCACCTCATAAGCAAGTTCAGTTTCACGGGCGAAGGTATTATTAACAGCAAAGAAATCACCGATATTTAGTTTCAAAATCTAGAGGAGAATCAAAACGGATTTTAAGATACGATAACTAATTATGTGAATCGATAAAGATAAAAAATTAAAACTCTAATTAATTAATTTTTTATTTTTTTTTTATTTTTTTGAATTTGTGGGATTTTATTTCTGTTTTTTCAAGGAACCCGTGATTTTGACTCAACAAAATAAGACCTATTAAATCTATATTTTTTTTAAAAAATAAAATTCATTTATTCATTCAAATAGATATATATAGAATACATCAATCGAATACAAATTTAAAGTCGCTAAAATTGAAAAAGAAGAATCTGCGAATAAATTCACAACATCTAGGTTAATGGTATAAAACGGAAAAATGCTTACAAATATGATAAAATTGAAGTGTTTGAAATACTTATATCTCCAGATTGTAATGTTGAAGAGTCCAAAGTCAATGAGTGAATATGCACTAGGCTGAAGCTAATTCGCCAATATGAATCAAATGAACCTCACATCGAGACGAGAAATCAAAACAGGACGCACCAAGACGAGGAATAAAACAATGCCACACTAAGATGACGAAATGAAAAGAAAAACATAAAACTAACATTGAAACAATGTTTTTCTGATTCCAGACTTTGGTCTTAAGACTAAAGGTTCTTGAAAAAAGTTATACTACTGCTGATCACGTGAAGAAAATTCTTAGAAGTTTGTGAAGAAAGTGGAGACCTAAGATTACAGCCATTCAAGAAGCTACAGATATGAATACTCTTAAATTGGAAGAATTGATTAGCTCTTTGAGATCACATGAAATTGAGCTTAAAGAGGATGAGTCCAAGTAGAAGCAAAAGACTTTGGCTTTGAAATCCTAGCAAAAGAATGCTTTGAAGGTAACAATAGAATCAGAGGATAATGGTTCAGATGACCAGAATATGGAATCAGAGGATGAGGATATAGCTTTCATATCTAGAAAAATCCAGAGGATGTGGCACAGTAGAAAGAAGCCATTCCCTCAAACCTCAAAGAAATTCTAGGGAGTCTAGCAGAGGAAATGATGACAAGTCTGACAAGAAAAATATCATCTTTTATGGAAGCAACGAACCTGGGCATGTAAGTTTGAATGTCCAAATCTAGAAAAAGTGAAACATCAGAGGAAAGACTCCAGAATCAAGAAGAAGGTTCTCATGGCTACATGGGATGATTATGATGAATCCTCTGATGATAAAGAGCAAGCAGATTTGACTGTGACGGCTCATACTAACTCTAACTCTAAATTCAACACTGATCATAATTCTGACTCTGGAAGTGAATCAACAGATGAAGAAGTTGAGGTACTTTCCGACTTAACTCGATCTGAATTAATTAAAGTCATAAATGATTTCTTAAATAAAAAGCAGAATTTGTTTCTAAAACTGAAATAACTTAGGAAAGTAAATGCAAACCTGACTGAAGAAATGAATGTTTAAAAAAATGAAAGTGTTGAGCCTAAAACAAAAAATACAACTCTGAAAGATATTCATGTCTCAAAATCTTCAGAAAATATCATATGTAATTGTGATAAATATGAAGTAGCATTCCAAGACTTTCTAGCTAACAGTATAGAAAGAAGCAAGCATGCTTCTATGATTTATGGAGTTAGTAGAAATGGTAAAGAGATCTAGGATACCAAGAAACAGTAACTAAGTTAGAACTTGTCAAATTTGATGTTTTATCTACTGTTTTCTCCAAGAAAGGTCACTCCAAAATATCTTATTCCATGTTAAAGACAATAAACATTTCAAGACTAACAAATCAGGACCCAACCAAAATTGGGTACCTAAGAACAAAATTATCTATGTTGTAGATAATCTCAGCAACCAAGTTGAAACACCAGTCATGGTACCTGGACAGTGGATGCTTGCGACATATGATGGGAGAAAATTCTATGTTCCAAGACTAACTTTGATCAAAGGAGGCACAACAACTTTTGGAGGAAAGCAGAAAGGCTATATCAGTGGACACGACACAATTGGTAATGGCACATCTCCTTCCATTAAAGATGTTTTGTTTGTAAAAGGTTTTAAACATAATTTATTAACTATTAGTCAACTAAGTGAGTATAACTATGATATTATATTTAATCAAAAATCATGCAAAACAATTAGTCAAAGAGATAGATATGTTATGTGTGAAGCTTTTCCAAAGGGAAAATAAATGAAGAACTCTTTTACCCCTAATAACTTAGTCTCTACCTCCAAACCCCTTGAGCTATTACATGTAGATCTCTTTGGGTCAGTGAAAAGAATCTCAATAAATGGAAAGAAATATGGTTTTGTAATAGTAAATGATTACACTAGGTGGACTTGGATAAAATTCTTAAGAAATAAAGATGACTACCACAAAGTGTTTATTGCATTTTGCAAACAAGTAATGAATGAAAAAAATCTTAGGATTATAACAATCAAAAGTGATCATGGAAGAGAATTTGAAAACAAGTTCTTTGAAAGTTTATGTGATGAGAGTGGAATCACATACAACTTTAAAGAAATGATAGAACTATGTTAAATGAGATGGATATTGCAAAAAAATCATGGGCAGAGGCAATTAACATTGCATGCTATATTCAAAATAGAATTTTAATTAGGGAAATATTGAATAAACCACTATATGTATTATCGAAGGGTAAAAAGGCTAATATCGCTTACTTTAAGCAATTTGGTTGTATTTGTAATATGTTAAACATTATAGACAACCTTGACAAGTTTGATCCCCGTTCACAAAAGTGTACCTTCAATGGATACTCTGAAAGATCCAAAGCTTATAGAGTTTTCAATAGGAAAATTCAAATTGTGGAGTCAATACTTGTTAAATTTGATGACAAACAGCTTGATCTTAAAAATTCAAAGCAAATTAAGGATACTGCAAGTTTACTAGAACCAGAGGAAGCAGATGCAGATAAATCACAAGAGCTCAAACAATCAGAGGATGCAAGTAAATCATAGGAAGATGAAAAAACATCAGAAGATGAATCTGACCAATTCATAAGTAGTCAAAATAATTCAGAAGTTAGAACTGCATGGAAATACAAGTCATCCCATCTTGAAACTCTAATTATTGGAAATTACAATGATCCTTTGAAGACTAGATCATCACTGAAGGACACAACCTTGTTTGGTCTAGTATCATCAATTGAACCTACCTCTGTTGATGAAGCACTGGCAGATGATGGATGGATCCTTGCAATGCAAGAAGAGTTGAATGAATTTTAAAGGAATGATGTTTGGGATCTAGTACCCAAACCAAAGAAAAAGATTATTGGAATCAGTGAGTTTTCATAAAAAAGTTAAATGAAAAGGGAGAATTTGTGAGAAATAAGGCTAGACTGGTTGCTCAAGGTTACAATCAACAAGAAGGTATTGATTACATTGAGACATTTGATCTAGTGACCACATTAGAGGCAATATGTATCCTACTCTCCTTTGCTGCCTATGATAATATTACTTTATTTTAAATGGATGTAAAAAGTGTCTTTTTGAATGGTTACATAAATGAGGAAGTGTATGTAAAACAACCTCCTAGTTTTGAAAATGTTGAGTTTCAAAATCATGTCTTTAAGCTTAAAAATTCTTTATTCAAATTTTAAAACATCTTCGATTTATGTATGACAAAACTTTTTATTCAAGTTCTTGGGTGGTTTGAGACTTGATTTATGTCCTAGTAATATTTTTTCTGAGCGAAGAGTATTAAATTTAATTATTTTTATTTTGCATATAAATAACTATCGATGTGAATGTGTCGTTAGTCGGGGGGATGTACATAATACTTAGATGAGGAGTATGTGTTATTGAAGTAACAATGTCAATTATAAGGAAGGGGGTTTGAATTATAATTGCCCCTTTTAAAAATTCCTGTTTAAAAAACTGAAAAGTTTAACTCTAGATTGGTCTTGGTTACAAACGAAGAACGTTCTTGGTTAGTGGAAAAACAACAACATCAATTTATCAATATAAAAACTGATTGTAAGACAAATAATAAATAGAGATAAAGATAGAGAGATCACACAAGCATATATCCTGGTTCACCCAAACACGGGTTACGTCCAGTCCTCACAAATGTGAGATTTTCCACTAAGTGCTCAAAGCAAGAACGTTCTTGGCTTTCACAGATCAATCGTGATCTATTACAAAGTTTCTCCTTTTCTATCTAGAAAGGATTTCCACAGGTTTACCTTACACTATTTCAGAAAGGATTTTACAAGCTACCTTTTAAATCATAAAAGGATTTCTACACACTACTCAAGCTATGTTAACAATATAGCCTTGAGTTACAAAGTAATGATTTTGAGAATGTTAGAATCTAGGTATTTCTCAACTCTTGGTTGAGAAATAGATTCTATATTTTAGAACTCAGTTATCACTGATTCAAATATCACACAAAGAATGGAACTGCAACTTTAGAATGATTTTGACAAGCTCGAGTATGATTGAATGATTGATGTTTTGCTTGGCACTTTGAGTTGTGTTTTGTTCTTCAACATGAAGCTTTATTTATAGGCTTCAAGAGAGCTTATGACAGCTCATTTACCCGTTGGAAGTAGGCCAGTTGTCATGAGTAAGTGAATGGATAAGATCATCCATAAAGCAAGATTGTTCTTGCTGAACCCAGGAATGTTCTTTGTGATCCAAGAACGTTCTTCGAATTTTTTGAGATGAGGTGACTTATATTGTGATCTTGACAGTTGTCTGAAATGATTACAAGCTTTGAGTCACGTGTGCAGGTCTGTTTGAAGGTACAACAACAGTGTCCTTTACAGCCTGTCAGTTTGTATTTGCAATGGCTTGTTTTGGAGAATGATCTTGCTTTATGCATTTTATGAAGCACATTGTTGAGCCTTCGAATTCTGGAATAATTCTTACTTAGATTGATTCTTGTTTATTCTTGATGAAGATATGGAATGAATAAAGCTTCCTGGATCTAATCTTTTACATAGAAATCTGATCATTCTTGTTTATGGTAGATGTGGAGAACGTTCTTCGTTTTCCAGAAATCTGTCAAGAACGTTCTTCGTTTTACTGATTTTGCTTTCTTGATTTTAATAAGATCTGCTTTGTAATGCTTGGCACCTATCTTGTTTTAACACACTCAAATACACATGTTAAATACCAAAACACTTAGAATCATAATTAGAAGTCTTAATTAACCTTTTGTTTAATTATCATCAAAATATTAATTTGGGATTTAGTCTCAATATTATTAAGAGAGTTTACGATTGAGTTTGAGTGAGTAATATTATTTTTTCGAGTTAGCATTAGATTGAGATTAATTTAGAATTGAGATAGTACAATAAATTAAGGGAAGAAAAATTTAATATCCCTCCCCTATTTAAGTAACCATACGTGCAGCCCTCTCCCTTCAAACACACTCTTCTTTTTCCATTCCTTCATCATCTTCTCTAAACACTCCAAAAACCTAAAGCTTTCCCTCCATTGTTGAGCTCCTTAAAGGTCTATTTTCTCATAATTTCCAACATCAAACTCTCTCCATTACTTGAGAGAAATACAAAGAACTAAAGATCACATCTTGAAGTAGTCATTTCCTCTCCTTTCTCACCCTACTTGTGGTCAAATATGTTTCAGGGTAAAGTGATTTTTTCTTTAAGTTTTAGAGTTCTTTCTTGGTTATTGTTGTCTAGAAAAAGGACACTTTACAACTCTTTTATTTTCAAACCAAAAACCCTAAGAGTTAGGGAGAAAAAAAATGAAAATTTGAGTTTTGGCTAAGTGTTTTGTAAGAGATGAAATTAGTATTAAGAGTGTTAGTAACTTGAATAACAAGAAATTAAACCAGGGCCAATTTTTTTGAGAAGGCTGAAACCTATGTGTAATGATGTAAAAAATTGATTTTCGGGTATGTTTGAATTACGTAATGAGTTGTTTTGAAATAATTGAATTTGAATTGACGTTAGAAAATTGTACTAAAACGTTTGAATTAATAATGTAAGAAATTTTTTGTAAGTATGTTTGAATGACTTATTTTGAGCTGTAATGACAATGTATATGCTATGGTATTTAAACCCAAAGTGGTAAATCTCTTTTAAGAAAAATTTGTGAAATAAGAGTTTCAGAGTAAACTTATGATTTCAAAGAAAATTTATTGAGTTGAATCATTGACGTGGATACTAATGGATGTATAATACAAGGGTCTTATGCTTAATATAACTTTTTTGAAAACTAGTAAGAAAGTGAAGGAAAATCCAAAAAAATTTTACAAGTAAGAAAGGGAAAAGAATCGTACAAAATAGAATTAGATGACAAATGTGAAGAATAATAAGATCTAGTGATAGAACTACCACAAAAGTAAGGATACATCTTGAAATGGTTCATGGATGAACTTTGAAAAACAACATTAACTCTCTCTTTTTCAATCAATGATTGAAATTCAACTTTGATTAAAAATTTCCTAAACAAACTACAACAAAAATATTTATACCTAAATATAACTACTAATAAGGTTCAGTTAGACCCAAGACTCAAGACACACACTAGTAAAGTAAATAAAGAGCAATATACAACTCCAAAATACAAACAATCTAAAGTTTTTTATTTTTACAAAACAAACAATCTAAACTTAAAATTATAAATTATTACAATTTAAATTAAACACAACAAAAACTAAAAATTATTATAAAATCTTAACTTGAAATATTCTTTATTTTTTGTCCTAATAATTAATTTCTTTTAGGTCTTCATCAAAGAGGGCCTAGATTAAGATTATTTGTTTATCGTCTATAAGGTTATAAATACAATTAATTATTCCACTTCTATATATTTGCTATGAAAAAGTTCCTATGCTTAATGAGGAATTTAAAAAGCCTTTCTTGTATAGATAAACAATGGATAAGCATCTTTTATAAAAATATATCCTAAATTTTAGGTTAATTATTTGGTAAAGATTATGTGGCCAGTACCTTATTCACTTTGATATAAATTCTTCTTTAGCTCATAGAAATTCATTTTTAATACCAAGGTATATATCTGACCTAATTCCATCTCCACAAAATAAATATGTTTACTTCAAATTTCATTTTATATTGTTATTCCTTGTTTATGTCAAACTGACATCAATCATCATCATATCATCATCTTAATTGCAAAGACAATAAATCAATCATCATCATATCATCATCTTAATTGCAAAGACAATAAAGACTGTGACCTTCTACTTCTAAAGAGCGCAATTATCATTGGAAGATATATTAGAATGACAATTAAAACCTGAATCACAATATTACTTTTTCTAACATGATTACACTTGAACAAGATGGTAAGTATTATTAGACTTGTGCTTAAAAATGGTTAACAAGGTCTATATAATTATAAACTACTATGCTTAAATGCACTTTTGTCCCTCTATTTTAATCAAAACATGATTTTCATATCTTGATTTTTTAATTTGGGATTTTACTTCCTCTATTTCCACATGTTTTTGGGATTTTTCCCAAAATCTAGTTTGAGATTTATTTTTTATAATGTGACATATTTAATAATGATGTGAAATTATATTTAGAGATGTGACATTGATTATTTGAATTAGACAAATAAATTTGAGAATAATAAAGTTTACATTCGAACATGATTTCAACATGGTTTCTAGTCTATATTTGTGGTCTCAACAAGCAACGTTTCATTAATAAAAATGGAAGATTAAAAATTTATTTTAGTTAAAATATGACGGCCAAAAGTGTATTTAACTAAACTGTTGTATAAAACTCAATGCAATGCTTATAAAATGCATTGTTCAGATACAAGAAATAAATTTAGTGTGTTAAAACAACTAAAATCACCGTGAATCAAAAGTTACACGTTGACGCTTATAAAAATTATAGTGGAAGAGTTCCAAACTCATGGTGTAGGTTGTCTACTGCTCAACCAAACATTCATTTCATAATAAAAAAGAATGATTTTTTTTTACTGTATATATATGCTAGAGTATAAGTTAACGAAGATTACATTACCAAGGAAATCATTACTTTTCCAATGTTTCGATCGAAATTCACCCAAGAACCTAGATATAAATAAAGTTAAAATTTTCAAGTCATAATTACCAATATTAACGGTCAAACGATTTTATTGCATCGTCTAATTTAATTTTGGCCACAAACCTTGATCTATAGATTGCGTGGCCATTTGTGAATAATTAAAGATTCCTTAAGAAAAATAAAGGAGACACTGCGTCAAAAATGACATTTTATAGTGCGTCTTTTACAGCGCTTATTAAATATAAGCGATGATGTAGAATTTTTTAAAAATAACGGAGGATACAACAGCGCTTTTTTGACATTTTATAGTGCGTCTTTTATAGCGCTTGCACATAATATTTACAACTCTTTTATAGCGTTTTTTTAAAAAGCGCTGTAAATTGAAGCGCTCTCACATAGCTTTTATAGCGCTTTTTGAGCGCTTTATACACAAGCGCTGTAAAATGTAGCGCTCCCACCTCCATGGTTATGTATGAAGTGTAAGTTTATGATGTTGTCTCTGTTAATTTCTAGACCCAAACAACCGGGGAATGATATCGACGTATACTTGGCTCCTTTAATTGAAGATTTAAAAATTATGTGGGAGACATGTGTGGAAGTTTATGATAGGTATAAGAAAAAATGTTTCAATTTGAGGGCTATGTTGTTCGGCACAATTAATGATTTTCCAGCATATGGTAATTTATTAGGATATAGCATTAAAGGTCAGTGTGCATGTCCTATATGTGAAGAGAGTACAAATTGGATGCGATTGAAACATTGTAAGAAGAATGTATTTCTTGGACATCGTAGATTTTTACCTTATAGTCATCAGTATCGTGGGTGGAGAAATGCATTCATTGGACAACTAGAGGAAGATAGAGCTCCTGTAGCACCGACTGGATATCAAATACTTGAAAAAGTACAAGGTTTGACCAATAAATTTGGCAAACCTTTTGCGGGAGAGCTGGTCAAAACTGGGTGGAAGAAAAAGTCAATTTTCTTTGAATTGCCATATTGGATGTCATTGTATATAAGACATTTCCTCGATGTGATGCATATTGAAAAAAATGTATTTGATAGTGTTATTGGTACGTTACTCAATGTTCCAGGAAAGTCTAAGGATGACATCAATGCAAGATTGAACTTGGTCGATATGGGAATAAGAAATGAATTGGGTCCCGTAAAGAAAGGAAATCGCACATATCTACCTCTAGGCACTCATACTCTATCTAGAAAGGAAAAAATTGTTTTGTGTAAATTTCTACACGAAGTTAAAGTTCTAGAAGGATAATCTTCAAACATTACAAATTTAGTTTGTATGAAAGACCTCAAGTTAAAATGATTGAAGACCCATGATTGTCATATTCTAATGGAGCATTTGCTACCAATAGGTATACGTTCCATTTTACCTGAAAAAGTTCGACGAGCCATAACTAAATTATGTTTCTTCTTCAGGGAAATTTGTAGTAAAGTGATCGATCCTCAGAAAATACCGACATTGCAGAGGGAAATTGTTGTTACTTTGTGTGAGCTTGAAATGTATTTCCCACCCTCGTTTTTTGATATAATGGTTCACCTTACTGTTCATCTTGTTAAGGAGACACAACTTTGTGGGCCAGCTTATATGAGATGGATTTATCCGATAGAACGATATATGAAAATATTAAAAGGGTACGTAAAAAATAGAAGTCGACCAGAAGGTTGTATTGTTGAACGATACATTGTCGAAGAAGCTGCTGAATTTTTTACTGAATATCTGTCCAATGTTAAATCCATAGGGCTTCCCATGTCTCGTCATTCAGGAAGAATATCAGAGAAGGGATAATTGGAAAGAGACTAATGACTATATCAAGGACAGAATGGTAGCAGGCGCAATTGTATGTTCTGCACAATGATGATGAGGTTCAACCGAATGTTACAATACACATGGATCAGTTATCTAGTTTGAACATGAATAAGAATCAAAATTGGATAACTCGAGAGCACAATCGAAGTTTTATAACATGGTTAAAAAATCAGATAAAGTCAAAGTTTGATGTAGACCCCGGATCAATTTAACAGAGACTGAGATGGCTAGCAAATGGTCCGTGTTTACATGTCTTTTCTTACACCGGTTATGTAATTAACGGCTACACATTTATATCAAAGAACAAGATGATCAAACCACTATGCAAAATAGCGGAGTCACTCTCGTAGTTGAAGCGATGCATATCTCAAGTGCAAAAGACAAAAACCCAATATATGCAAAGCTATCATATTTTGGGGTTATCGAGCGCATATGGGAGTTAGACTACACAATGTTTCGTGTTCCCATATTTGGTTGCAAGTGGGTCGATAATAATAATGGTGTTCGGATTGATGAGTCAAGGTTCTTACTTGTCGATTTTAATAGAGTGGGATACAAAGATGAGCCTTTTATTTTAGCGTCGCAAGCTCAACAAGTGTTTTATGTCACTGATCTTGCTGATGATAAATGGTTCGTGATGATAACAATAATGATGAAGATGTTGGTAATGATCTTTTCTTTGCAACATCACAACCACATGAAATTGATTCAACTGATGATGGTTTATATCGTAGAGATGATCATGATGAGGGAATTTGGATTAATCCATTGTTTCGTATCGTTAATGGAAAAAAATGTGAATCCCACCAAGAAAAGAAGAAGGGCATCTTAATGTGTTTAATTGTTTTATATAAGCCATGTAATATGAACTGAGTTCATGTAATTTAATTGTTTGATCTTCCAGAATTGAGCATTTTAGTATTTACCTTGAACTGTATTTGATTTTCTGCTTATACTTATTTTCTGCTTATATTTAGCTCGATCTTAGTGTTTTATACTAAGTTCATGTAATTTAAGTGTTTGACATGCCAGAACTGATTTTCTGCTTATATTGAACTTGAAAAAGCTTTGTTTGAGTACTGGGAATTTTTCTTGAACTTGAACTGATCATCCCAATATGATCTGATCATGTAATTTAGCATTGATATATATATAGGTATTTAACTAATTATTTGGAAGGAAAAAAAATCCAAATATAGGTATTTTACTAATTATTTAGCATTTTACAAAAACTGAACTTATATTATAATTTAACATATTTAACTTGAACTGAACTGAACATAAACTTTGTAATTTTACAGCGCTTTTGCAAATAAGCGCTATAAAAAGCCTTTAAAAAAAAATAAGGAGGTCACATAGCGCTTGCACATAATAAAACAAAGAGGTCTTTTAAAGCGCTTTTTGGAAAAGCGCTGTAAAAGGCTTTTAATAAAATAAAATAAGGAGGTCTTTTAAAGCGCTTGTTGCATAAGCGCTGTAAAAGGGTCACATAGCGCTTGCACATAATAAAACAAAGAAGCCTTTTAAGGTGCTTTGTGGAAAAGCGCTGTAAAAGGGTCACAAAACGCTTGCACATAATAAAACAAAGAAGCCTTTTAAAGCGCTTTGTGGAAAAGCGCTGTAAAAGCCTTTTAAAAATATAAAATAAGGAGGTCTTGGAACCAAATGCACTGTTGCCTATACCGGACAATGATGCAAATATGAAGTATTTGGGCGAAGCAATAGGTAGTTACATGGCATGGCCCAAACATCTTGTTGCCCTTGATAAGGTATGTTTAATTGAAATGTATGTTTAATTGATATGTGTATTTAATTGCACGATATATGATTATGATTGATTATATTTAATTGCTGATTTTTTTCCTTTAATTTCACATTTATTTAGATTCAGACAAAGTCTATAGGGAATGAGAAGAATATTCCCAGAAACGAGTCAGTCAAATCACCGGAAAAGGTTGGTCACATTTATTCTGGCAAGTTTGTCATTTTTTCAGATTCAATAAACTAACAAACTGATTAACCTCATTTTTTCAGATTCAATCCAAACCGGCACAGCAAACCAGCTGCCAGAATAAAGCCACACCACAACTGGATGTTCGTGGTAAAAATAAAGCTGGCAAACTTCAAAAACTGGAGGGTAATAAAGATGACAAACTTCAAAAGCTGGAGGGTAATAAAGCTGCCAAAGTTCAAAAACTGGATCGAGGAAAATCAGTTGCTGCTCCTAAAATAAGTCAGCCACTCCTTGCTCGATATGGGTCATGTCTTGACATACAGGCAAAAACGAATATGAACAGCAACGATTCACGCATCATAAGCATGGATAAAGCTATTTTCGGAGATGAGTATGAAGAACTACTTGAAAAAGAGCACATATACGAATTTCTCAACCATAAGGAGCTGAGTGCTACTATCATCAGCTTATACATTAGGTAAAAATTACTTTTAATTGCATAAGGAGCTGAGTGCTACTATCATCAGCTTATGCATTTATTGAAATTTTCATTGAAGGTTTTTGTATGAGAAGTTGGTGTGCACGCGTAAATTGTCAAATAGATTTTCATTCTTGTCTCCGCATAACCTTTCGATGTTTAAACTCGATCCAGTTAATGTAAAGAAATATGTTGTAGATATCCTATTAGGAAATAAAGAGAAGGATAAGTTGTTCCTTGCACCATATAATTCAGGGTAATTATATATTCTTTATTTATATCTTTTTTAATTTATGAGATCTTAATTTATTAGTTGTGTAAACAAAATTGCCAACCAAATTTTTGTTGTTGTAGGACACATTGGATGCTATTTGCAATCAATGCGACCTCTGAAGTTATATACTATTTAGATCCCTTGCACGACCATTACAACAATCACTCGAATATAAAGACTATGTTCGACATGTAAGTAATATTCATTTATTTCTTACATATATATATATATATATATATATATATAAATAATGTGTTTGTTAATGCTATAATAATCACATTTATTTATTTGATAATGCTTTACAAGTTTTCTGAGCTCAAAGAGGTGCTACAGTGTCGAAGCAAAAGTCAAATAACATCACATGGATTCCAATAAAGGTTTGAAATATATGTCTTTAAAATTTCATTTACAATCAATGCAAAAATATTTATTGACTTATATGTTTTATTTTATAGTGCACTCGTCAAACTAACAACATAGACTGTGGGTACTATATATTGCGATTCATGAAGGAGATTGTTGATATGAATCAAACTATAAACCCAGAAACGCTACGGTATTTTCATTATTTGATTTTCATATATAAACTATGTATATATTTGATTCTAACTTATTTATGTTCAATTTTTATATCGCACAGTACTTTGACAATTCCTGTCCAACATACTCTGAAAGAGATCTAACTGAAATAAAGGAAGACTGGTGTCAGTATGTGATCGAAATGAAGATTATTTGATTTGCTGGGAAATGGCATGCTGCAAGGGATAGTTATACGAATATGGTAGTTTTGTGCTGTTGTGAATATGTAGTTCTGTGTTGTTGCGAATAAGTAGTTATATGAATAGTTCTGTGCTGTTGTGAATTTGTGAATTTGTGAATATGTGAATATGTATATGAATATGTATTATGTTCTGTGATGTAGTTTGTTGTGAACTGATTGTGTAAATATGTTAAGTTATAAAGTTATATAGTTATGTTGTTGGTTACTGATTGTGTACTGATTTGTGAAATGATTGTGAACTGATTCTGGATAAAAATGGTTTTTGGAAAAAAATTAAAAGACAACGCTTTCTAAAAAAATGCCATAAAAAACCTCAAACAAGCGCTTTCTAAAAATTCCATTTACAGCGTTTTTTTAATAAAACTAGAATAAGAATGCACTTATTACAGCGCTTTTTTGAAAAATCGATGTAAAACGTGAATAAGAATGCACCTATTACAGCGCTTTTTTGGAAAAGCGTTGTAAAATGTGCATAATAATGCACCTATTACAACGCTTTTTTGAAAAAACGCTGTAAAATGTGCATAATAATGCACCTATTACAGCACAATAATGCCCCTATTACAGCGCTTTTTCGAAAAAGCGTTGTAAAATGTGCATAATAATGCACTATTACAGCGCTTTTTCAAAAAAGCGCTGTAATAGGTGCATTATTATGCACGTTTTATAGCATAAGAATGCACCTATTATAGCGCTTTTTTGGAAAAGCGCTGTAAAACTAGTACAACAACCAGCGCGTTTTTAGAAGGGATTTAAAGCGCTTTTCAAAAAAGCGCTGTAAAACGAGTATAACAAGCGCGCAATATATGCACACATTTTATAGCGCTAGATACTACAACGCTTATATTTTTGAAAAAGTGTTGTAAATGGCTTAAAAAAAGCGTTGTAAAATGCTATTTTTCGCGTAGTGAGATAACTTATAGTCTAGGGTAAAATTATTTTTGGGGTTAATTGTTAGTCTAGTCTATGAGAATAATAATTGTTATTTTTTCTCTAAGTATAACTTATATTATACCTAAAGACATTAACATAATCATTTTCTTTAGTTTGGTTATAATTTTGAGGATCAGATATAGACATGTTGAAAACTAAAATTAGGAGAAGAAAACAGGGATTCACGGAGAAGATGGAAATTCAAAGATCAAAGAGAAGATTGCTTGGCAAGGCAGGAAAGAGTTTGAATGAATACAAGAAGTAAAACACAAAGTGATAGACTGAACATATTTATATAAAACAATAACTAATTAAGCAGTTATTACTTCTAAATAAGATCAAACTATACTTCTAAATAAAATCAAAATAAAGTATCGTAAATTGCAAGGCTTCTTAAAATGCAAGATTGTAATAGCAAGTAAAAAAAATGGTAACCAAGAAGAAAATAAAAATATGGAAAATGTTGAAATGGGAGAGGTGCCACACTCAAGCTTCTATGGAGAAGATGAATGATAAGATTTAGCGTAATGATCGTCACAAGAAAACTTGATTTCTTGATAAGATCAAAAGGCCTGGTCCAATCAAGAACCAAGAGGAGACATAATCTCCCAAATACACAAAATTAGTTGTTTTTTCAACAAAAATCATCTACTTTTCATTACTTGGGCATGGATACATATAGTAGGATGAGTCCTACATGGTCTCAGTTACAAAAATGGTGTATACTAAGTCACCTACTATCTTCTTTGTGGCTTCAACTTTCTCTGGTGACTATTTGGGGGGCACTACGTGACCCATCGATAGTTCGGATCAATGGAGAGTTTGTAGCAAGCACCTTCAGGAATAGATTTACATTTTTCCTCAAAGAGGCAATGGGGT
This sequence comes from Cicer yamashitae, assembly GCA_037974755.1. Classification (NCBI taxonomy): domain Eukaryota; kingdom Viridiplantae; phylum Streptophyta; class Magnoliopsida; order Fabales; family Fabaceae; genus Cicer; species Cicer yamashitae. The sequence continues at coordinate 33,708,770 of JBBPBQ010000003.1, forward strand.
CTTTTCTCACGCTTGGAGCGAGATCTGTACTTGTTTTCACAACTCTTCCAACCTCGTCCCTTATCCCTACTTCCTCAAAGGATTCGTCTGGCTTTGGCCGCATGTGTCTCCTTTTCACATGATCAACTTATTCGGGCATCGTCTTGTCGTCCATGTTGGCGTCGATATCTGCCATCAATATGTCAATAGCCGAAACATTTCTTTTCGATAACGCAATTTTGAATTTTAGCTTAGCAATGATCTTAGCATTCTTTAGTGAAGTCAGCAAGCATTGTGGACGAGACTGCCCGCAACGTGGTAAAAGTGGGTCTTCCTAAAATGCAATTGTAGACAGATTGGCAGTCTACAATCAAAAACTTTATTTTTATGGTTTTTGCAATTTTTCCGTTTCTGAAAGTGACCATCAGAGTAGTGGAGTAGACCCGTTGAACCCTTGCAAATCAGCTTCAAAGTAGTGGAGTAAGCTTTGCTCGGTTAGACCGAGTATCGTGAATAGACTTGAATACCTTATGTCGCAGGAACTTCCCTAGTCCACAAGGACCCTATGCATGTTGTGCTTTGCCATTAAAACCCAAATAAGGAAAGTGATCTGATAGTTTGCGACCCCATTAAGTGGGTCCTCATCATAAGATGATATCGACAGACGCCTCTTCTTCTTTGGCTCAACGAGTTTTTTTCTGCGGGAAGATGAAATCATCTTGTTGAGCTTTCTTTTGATGGAATTACAACTACCGTGTTCAGCATTAGGGTACTCCCTGATAGGACGTCTATGCTAGTGAATAGTAACCACTACTTCTGTGATTGTTTTGTCATTTCGGTTATGACAAGGATTTCTTCCAAACTGGAATACATTTTCCCGCTAATAGCCATGGCCTCGGGTTGGTTTTCCCATTGGTTATAGGTGTTGTTCACGATGGCCATAGTCCCATGTGGTTCTTTGTCATCTTCGTCCTCAACGACGACTTTATCCTTTCCTCTGTTGTTCAGAGCTGTTTCGGTTTTGTTATGCAGTCTTGGTGATCTCGTCCTTCTAGTTTGTCCTCGACTATACTCATTGCCTCAATTGGCATATTTTTTTAATTTCCCTTTTTGTATCAAGCTTTCAATATCATCTTTGAGTTGGATGCATTCTTCGGTTGTGTTTTTATCCCCTTTGTGAAATCTATATTTTCTTTTATCCACCTAAGGCTTCTCCCTGATTGCAAACGGATATTCGATGTTTCCATCTTTGAATTCCGCGTTGAATCACTCTTTCAAGATGCGTTCTCTCGTGATGATATGTGGAGTGTAAGTCTTGTACCGAGGAACGAGAGCCCGTTTTTCTTCTTTTAATCTCTCCTTTTACGGTCGACCTTCTCTTTTCCGTTCTAGCCTATTTTTCGTGTTCACCAGAGTCGAATATGGTTTCATTGGCTTTCAAATGTTCTTTCTAACAAGTTGTTGAAATTTCAAGGTACCTTAAGTATGATGCTATTAGCAAAATCACTGCCCGCTCAGTCCTTGCGTTAGGAGGTAAGTTTTGATTTGGTTGTTTCCATCTTTGACTTGGACAACCTCTTTCATGAACCTTTCATGTAGGGTCGTAAGGGCACCTATTTCATTTTTCAGATAGTTCCCAAAGTTTTAACTGACTTCGATTGTTTTCGGGAAGCAACAAAGTGAGTCATGAACTTCTTGCACAACTTATCCCATGAGTGTATGGATCTTGGTTTTAGGCTCTTGAACCAATCCATTGCAGACTTTTTGAGAGTGAGGAAAAATAGCTTGCATTTCACTGATCCCCTAACGTTTCGGAGTTTGTGGAGGGTGTCACTCCCTTGGACGCGGTCATTTGGGTCTCAATTCACATTGCAGTTGTCCATCGGCGGTGGTTTTTCCAATGTCTTGAGAATTCGACAGTTGTTGATTTAGTTGAAGAAAACGTTTTAGTGACGCCCCTTACCGTCCTAGCTGGATATGTTTGAGAAACATTAGCGGTAACTATTCTGGCGGCGATATGAGTGACTTCGGTGCGGCGAATGACTTCTCGTTCTTCTTTGCGGGCGGTTGCCCATCTTGCTCATATTGTGGTGTTGAGCCAAAGATCCTTCTTTCAGTAGTTTTTTATTGTACATTATCACAGATGGGGAATGGCGAGACAGTTGTGCCGCCTTTGGATGCTTTTGGGACAAAGATGGAGGTCTCCTGGACCACCAGACCTCTACTTGGAACTAGATTCTGATTGTGTTCCACGCTCGTTAATCGTTCAATTTATTCATCAATAAGGCGAGACTTCCTTCGGACGACAACAATTAAGGTGCAGATGAGCTCTGTAGCGTCGTCTCCTACGTCAGGTTGTGGTTGCTCTAAAACTTCGAGCATTGTTGCAGGATAATTGCATAGAGTAGTCGTTCTAGTTTCCAGTTGGGTGGCCTGGGGCTGAGGTTCCATCATCACGTTTTTTGTTCTTGTGACAATCTTATTTGGGGCCACAAGTCAAGCTCTAGAGTTCTAGAAGGTGATGGTGAGATGTGGATATAGAATTCCCATAGGCAGCGTCACTATTTAGTACCAAGATTACAAAACAATAGAGCTTGACTTGGTTGCTGGTATTTTAGAATGGCGATGAAGAAGATTCCTCCGTCTGCTACTTGAGTTAGGTGGGGTGTATCTTCACACACTCCGACGATGAGTAGGAATTTTTTGTGTGTACCTTTATGATCTAGGGAGTCTGTTTATATAGGGATCTCCTCTAGGTTACTTGAATCTTCTTGTGGTAGTCATTAGGAGTCATCAGATGACCTTTGGAATTTCCCTCATGATGTTGGACATGTGTCTTTTGGTCATGTGATAGGTGGTTTCCATCAAGTGGCTATGGTTGTGATAGGGTTTCTATCCAATGGTAGTAATTGGAAGTCCAAGTGATCTAGGATAGACCATCACATTGGATTCCATTTGGTTGGGCGCTTTGTCCTAAGTTCAAAAAGGTTCTGATGTGGAGCGTGAGCTGATCCGATATTGGGCCTGATTTAAGTGGCCCAAAATAGATTCTTTGTTGGTTTCTAAACTACCAAATCACATGGAAAACATTAATAATGGTTGCAAGGACCATTGCAATGTTCATAGATAAAACCCCTTAATGCAATGTTCTCATCTGTTGCAAACTTGTTGTGCATCAGTTTCTAAACCAAAGCAGACTTACATGGAGTAATATGAGTTCCAAATCAACATATCCCAAGGCACCACTTGACCATGAGGCTTGCAAAAGAGTTAAACATCCTTAAAAGAAACCTCTCCATTTATAGTTTTAGCCTAAGCCATTTGATCGCCGTTTTTAACTTTAGGATTTATAGCCATTAAAGCTCATTTGCAAGAGTAGGGTAAGCAGGATAGTCCTCCAACACGGTGTAAGGAATAAGCCAATGATCATTATGGATGTAGTGATAAACATTGACCTACAGAAATTGTTGAGCATGAGTAGGAATATTGAGTGTCAACTTGAGGAGGACCTAGCCACGAATCAATCCTAATCATAACTTGGTCTCGCTAACCAATTTTCCTGGTGATGTAATGTAGAATAATGTGCATGTGGTGCTGAATTTCGGCCCAGATTGAAGAATCAATATGATCACTAATAGTGCCATAAGATTTGATAACTCTTTCTCTAATGAATTTATCCCATTGATTTATCAATATAAACAACTCCCAACCTATTTTGAGGTTGGAAACCTCATTAATATATCTTAAATATCTAATTTCAAGGCCTTCTTTATTGGTTGGAGTACAAACTTTGTTCCAAGAAATAGTCACTATCTTTCTATGAACCACATAGAAGTTTCTAATCCATTTGTGAATATCAATAAAAAGTTTAATAGGCCAAGCACATGCCATGAAACTATAGATAAGCATACCATGAATCACACTTTTAATAAGTTGAGCTCTCCCTATTATAGATAGAAGATAAGCCTTCTGAGTTGCTAATTTGGCCTTCACTCTATCAGTTATATACTGCAAACGCATGGTTTTAAGTTTGTCTTTGAAGATTGGGACCCCAAGGTAAACAAACGGCAAAGAACCTATTGCAAAACCAAGTAAAGTTGTAGTCTAATTAGTGACTCTTGTAGATGAAATAGAAACCAACATAGAAAGTATATTTGGCAAGATTGAAGACTTTACTAGATGCCTCCCAATATCTGTGAGGGGAATTTCCAAAATATATTTGGAGTTCTCTAAAAGCTATATTAATGTAGCAAAACTAAATAATTTAATGAACCACTTGGTCAAGTGGTTGCAATGATTGGGTTTAATTCAAACCAATGCATCTTTTAAGTTACCAAAGGTTACAATCTTTTTCAAGAGTTTTTTCTTTCACCAATTGGTATGAGTTTCTCTATAAATAGAGACACTTTAGAGGCAGAAAAGAAGAACACAAAAATTTCATGTTACACGTGTCAAACTTCTGTCAAAAATACTTCTGAGTTATTTCTTCTTTTCTGTAGTGCACGAGAGTAAATGAAGGAACTTTATTTTGTAAACAATCATTGATCGATAGGCTTGATGTGAATGTGCAATTCACTTCAAGGATTCCAAAGTATCCTGAAGGGGATTCGCTGAATAACCCGTTTGCATCCAATACATATAGATTGGTGGGGGTGAATCGAACCTAAAGCTTAGTGTGATACACACACTTTGGAATTTATTTGTGCAACCTTCATCATCAACAATTTCATCATCTTCTTGTTCAAGATATGCAGCATACCCCCAACAAAAGATCCAACAATCTTTAGGTTCGATTTATGATTTTATTTATGAGGTTGCAACTTTGTAGAAGAAAAATACTCATGTATGACTATGGTGAAAGGTACATACAATTAGTTTATATGAGTATATGAATTCAATTTGTATACTATGGAATTTAAATGCTTATGCAATTCGATGCTAATTTTCTTCATCAAAATTGATTATTATAAAGGATTTAATTTGCATTTAATGAAATTGGTTCAATTATTGTAATGATGTAGTACCAAATTTATTTCAAGGCTTTGCTATGTTAGTGCTATAGGTTTTATATGGAAGCACCGTTTTTGAATGTTCAGTTTACATATTAAAATTAATTAAGTTTTAATAAAATACAAAAGTTGTGTGTGTTTAAATTTAAAACTCAAAAGTTGTGTTTTGCAAAGTAGACAGAACCCTAGAAAATTTGTTTCGATGGTTAGAATTCAAGCATAAAATTACATGTTTTAGCACCATAATTGATGCATAAAAATTCACTATGCTTCTTGATTGATTTTTATGAGTAATGGTTTACCATATTCTTAGAATAATACATACAAATATTGTACTCTAAAATTTGTTAAAAAGAAATTGTGCATAAATGAAATGTTTTTATAATATATATAAGACTTAAATATTTAAGCCTATATATAATTAGATATATGTTGTATTTTAAATGCACTGATGAGTTGCTTTTACTTGTACTTGAATCCTAATTTTATCATTCTGTGATAATTTTCAACATATAGAGCTTATATGTTAAATTTAACATGTAATAGAAGAAGGTTCATAATTTAGAAACTACAAGTTTGAGAATTTTATTAGAATGAATATGTTTGATTTATGATGTATATTTGTATGCTATTTTATAAGTAGTATTATTAATTTGTCATAAATATCAAGTTCGTGGTTTTAATGATATTGTGTTTGATGCAAGAAGTCTTAAATTTAAAATTGATTAACTCATATTATATGTGCATGATAGTATCAAAGTAACTATCAATTTCTTGCTTATTTTGATATTAAAAATAATTTGGGTATATATTTTAAAATTATTGTAAGTTGACAAATGTTCATGGAAGAAAGTAACAAAAAGTCTTAATGATTTTATTCATTGTTTGTTTTCTACTGTGATAATTATTTGAATTTACCATAGAACATATTTAAATATGAATTCATCAGGCATGTATTAGTTATAATATAATTATGAAGAAATTGTTTCTTTAATATAAATGAAATGAATTCTTATTTGTTAAGAAGTAGATGACTTACATGTTTGGACCCAGTTAATGATATTTAATTATAAGAAATTTTTATGATCATGCTTTGTTAGCTTGTGGCAATATATATTTAATGCATTCAATGTATTATGTCTTGGACTTAGATATATTGAAAGAGAATTAGAATTTTAAATTGAGATGTTTATTAAATATACTAAAAGGCAGAATGACATAAATGTTTGTGTGTGTGATAATTGAGATGCTTATTAATAGTATGTGATACAATGTGAAGAGATTAAATGGTAAAAGGGTCATGGTTTGGTGATAGTTGGTCAACACTATCAAGAATATAAAAGGTATTCGGATGCTTGATGTAAGTCATGACTTGTACTAGACCTGATATAGCATATGTTGTTGGAAGGTTAGCTCGGTATGCAAGAAATCCAAGTAAAGAACATTGACATGCTATTAATAAAGTATTAAAATATTTGAAAGGAACAATTAATTATAGTTTAATCTATAGTGGATATCCTTTAGTTTTGGAAGGATATACATATGTCAGTTGGGTAACTTATGTTGAGGATCATGCTTCTACAAGTGGATGGATCTTCAACCTTGGTGGAGGTGCAGTTTCTTGGGGATCAAAGAAACAAATTTGCATTGCCGACTCCACCATGGCTGCAGAGTTTATTCCTCTAGCAACAGGTAGTAAAAAGGTTGAATGGCTAAGAAATTTGTTGTATGAGATACCAATTTGCCCAAAGTCAATGGCACCAATATCCATACATTGTGATAGTCAATCGACGCTATCCAAAGAATATAGCCAAGTATATAATGGAAAATCTAGACATATTGATTTAAGACATAGCAATCTAAAGGATTTAATGGAGTGATATCCATAGTTTTTGTAAAAACTGAAAAGAATCTTGTAGATCCTTTGACGAAAGGTCTGACAAAGGACATGGTGTTGAAGACATCATTAGGGATGTGAAACAAGCTCATATCTAAATAATCACCAATGGTAGAAACAATCAACTCACACTTGAGTAGCATCAAGTCTTGAGTTCAATGATGAAAGTACACTATTAGAGTGATTGAAGTATTTGACGATAGATACATCTCAAAGGATAAAAGTACTTGGACCATAAAATAAAAGCGGTAGGATAAGGTCTCCTCTTAATGGACATATAGCATATATTTGCTGGAATGTATAATTATGGGTGCATTTCTGATATAGTCCGCCTATATGAGAATGAAGTGGGCCGCTTCATAGAGTTCAAGGGCTTGACTCTTAAATTCTCATGAAAAGGATATGAGATATAGAGCCTTATCAAATGCGTCATGTTTATAATTCGATCAATGATGACGAGATTTCATGTGTGAGTCATGCACACTTGTTCTAATCAATGGTTGGTTCAAATCTTGTCTACCAGTCTATTCGGGGATAAGTATAAACATAATTTATTAAGCAATGGTTCAAATCATAAGATACCTTAATCTGAAACCATGAGATTTCCGAAATAACAGACTTAGATATATTTTGAAAATGGTGGGGGATTGTGAGGGAAATTTCCAAAATATATTTGGAATTCTCAAATAGCTATATTAATGTAGTAAAATTAAATAACTTAATGTACCAATTGGTCAAGTGGTTGCAATGCTTGGGTTTAATTCAAACCAATGCATCTTTTAAGTTACCAAAGGTTACAATCTTTTTCAAGAGTTGTTTTCTTTCACCAATTGGTATGAGTTTCTCTATAAATAGAGACACTTTAGAGGCAGAAAAGAAGAACACAAAAATTTCATGTTACACGTGTCAAACTTCTGTCAAAAATACTTCTGAGTTATTTCTTCTTTTCTGTAGTGCACGAGAGTAAATGAAGGAACTTTATTTTGTAAACAATCATTGATCGATAGGCTTGATGTGAATGTGCAATTCACTTCAAGGATTCCAAAGTATCCTGAAGGGGATTCGCTGAATAACCCGTTTGCATCCAATACATATAGATTGGTGGGGGTGAATCGAACCTAAAGCTTAGTGTGATACACACACTTTGGAATTTATTTGTGCAACCTTCATCATCAACAATTTCATCATCTTCTTGTTCAAGATATGCAGCATACCCCCAACAAAAGATCCAACAATCTTTAGGTTCGATTTATGATTTTATTTATGAGGTTGCAACTTTGTAGAAGAAAAATACTCATGTATGACTATGGTGAAAGGTACATACAATTAGTTTATATGAGTATATGAATTCAATTTGTATACTATGGAATTTAAATGCTTATGCAATTCGATGCTAATTTTCTTCATCAAAATTGATTATTATAAAGGATTTAATTTGCATTTAATGAAATTGGTTCAATTATTGTAATGATGTAGTACCAAATTTATTTCAAGGCTTTGCTATGTTAGTGCTATAGGTTTTATATGGAAGCACCGTTTTTGAATGTTCAGTTTACATATTAAAATTAATTAAGTTTTAATAAAATACAAAAGTTGTGTGTGTTTAAATTTAAAACTCAAAAGTTGTGTTTTGCAAAGTAGACAGAACCCTAGAAAATTTGTTTCGATGGTTAGAATTCAAGCATAAAATTACATGTTTTAGCACCATAATTGATGCATAAAAATTCACTATGCTTCTTGATTGATTTTTATGAGTAATGGTTTACCATATTCTTAGAATAATACATACAAATATTGTACTCTAAAATTTGTTAAAAAGAAATTGTGCATAAATGAAATGTTTTTATAATATATATAAGACTTAAATATTTAAGCCTATATATAATTAGATATATGTTGTATTTTAAATGCACTGATGAGTTGCTTTTACTTGTACTTGAATCCTAATTTTATCATTCTGTGATAATTTTCAACATATAGAGCTTATATGTTAAATTTAACATGTAATAGAAGAAGGTTCATAATTTAGAAACTACAAGTTTGAGAATTTTATTAGAATGAATATGTTTGATTTATGATGTATATTTGTATGCTATTTTATAAGTAGTATTATTAATTTGTCATAAATATCAAGTTCGTGGTTTTAATGATATTGTGTTTGATGCAAGAAGTCTTAAATTTAAAATTGATTAACTCATATTATATGTGCATGATAGTATCAAAGTAACTATCAATTTCTTGCTTATTTTGATATTAAAAATAATTTGGGTATATATTTTAAAATTATTGTAAGTTGACAAATGTTCATGGAAGAAAGTAACAAAAAGTCTTAATGATTTTATTCATTGTTTGTTTTCTACTGTGATAATTATTTGAATTTACCATAGAACATATTTAAATATGAATTCATCAGGCATGTATTAGTTATAATATAATTATGAAGAAATTGTTTCTTTAATATAAATGAAATGAATTCTTATTTGTTAAGAAGTAGATGACTTACATGTTTGGACCCAGTTAATGATATTTAATTATAAGAAATTTTTATGATCATGCTTTGTTAGCTTGTGGCAATATATATTTAATGCATTCAATGTATTATGTCTTGGACTTAGATATATTGAAAGAGAATTAGAATTTTAAATTGAGATGTTTATTAAATATACTAAAAGGCAGAATGACATAAATGTTTGTGTGTGTGATAATTGAGATGCTTATTAATAGTATGTGATACAATGTGAAGAGATTAAATGGTAAAAGGGTCATGGTTTGGTGATAGTTGGTCAACACTATCAAGAATATAAAAGGTATTCGGATGCTTGATGTAAGTCATGACTTGTACTAGACCTGATATAGCATATGTTGTTGGAAGGTTAGCTCGGTATGCAAGAAATCCAAGTAAAGAACATTGACATGCTATTAATAAAGTATTAAAATATTTGAAAGGAACAATTAATTATAGTTTAATCTATAGTGGATATCCTTTAGTTTTGGAAGGATATACATATGTCAGTTGGGTAACTTATGTTGAGGATCATGCTTCTACAAGTGGATGGATCTTCAACCTTGGTGGAGGTGCAGTTTCTTGGGGATCAAAGAAACAAATTTGCATTGCCGACTCCACCATGGCTGCAGAGTTTATTCCTCTAGCAACAGGTAGTAAAAAGGTTGAATGGCTAAGAAATTTGTTGTATGAGATACCAATTTGCCCAAAGTCAATGGCACCAATATCCATACATTGTGATAGTCAATCGACGCTATCCAAAGAATATAGCCAAGTATATAATGGAAAATCTAGACATATTGATTTAAGACATAGCAATCTAAAGGATTTAATGGAGTGATATCCATAGTTTTTGTAAAAACTGAAAAGAATCTTGTAGATCCTTTGACGAAAGGTCTGACAAAGGACATGGTGTTGAAGACATCATTAGGGATGTGAAACAAGCTCATATCTAAATAATCACCAATGGTAGAAACAATCAACTCACACTTGAGTAGCATCAAGTCTTGAGTTCAATGATGAAAGTACACTATTAGAGTGATTGAAGTATTTGACGATAGATACATCTCAAAGGATAAAAGTACTTGGACCATAAAATAAAAGCGGTAGGATAAGGTCTCCTCTTAATGGACATATAGCATATATTTGCTGGAATGTATAATTATGGGTGCATTTCTGATATAGTCCGCCTATATGAGAATGAAGTGGGCCGCTTCATAGAGTTCAAGGGCTTGACTCTTAAATTCTCATGAAAAGGATATGAGATATAGAGCCTTATCAAATGCGTCATGTTTATAATTCGATCAATGATGACGAGATTTCATGTGTGAGTCATGCACACTTGTTCTAATCAATGGTTGGTTCAAATCTTGTCTACCAGTCTATTCGGGGATAAGTATAAACATAATTTATTAAGCAATGGTTCAAATCATAAGATACCTTAATCTGAAACCATGAGATTTCCGAAATAACAGACTTAGATATATTTTGAAAATGGTGGGGGATTGTGAGGGAAATTTCCAAAATATATTTGGAATTCTCAAATAGCTATATTAATGTAGTAAAATTAAATAACTTAATGTACCAATTGGTCAAGTGGTTGCAATGCTTGGGTTTAATTCAAACCAATGCATCTTTTAAGTTACCAAAGGTTACAATCTTTTTCAAGAGTTGTTTTCTTTCACCAATTGGTATGAGTTTCTCTATAAATAGAGACACTTTAGAGGCAGAAAAGAAGAACACAAAAATTTCATGTTACACGTGTCAAACTTCTGTCAAAAATACTTCTGAGTTATTTCTTCTTTTCTGTAGTGCACGAGAGTAAATGAAGGAACTTTATTTTGTAAACAATCATTGATCGATAGGCTTGATGTGAATGTGCAATTCACTTCAAGGATTCCAAAGTATCCTGAAGGAGATTCGCCGGTTAACCCATTTTCATCCAATATATATAGATTGGTGGGGGAGAATTGAACCTAAAGTTTAGTGTGATACACACGCCTTGGAATTTATCTGTGCAATCTTCATCATCATCAATTTCATCATCTTCTTGTTCAAGATTTGCAACATACCCCCAACAGAAGATACAACAATATCTATGGAATAGATAATGCAGGGCTTGGATATTAGTTTGAGATGCTCCAAAAATTATCATATCATTTTCAACATAGAGTACAAGAGAAGGCACATTGGTGCCTATAAAACCACAATTGAGGAAAATCTTGCCAAAAAAAAACAAGTTTCGTGATGCTACAACTCAAAACATCCTCAACAAGGCAAAAAAGAATATGGGAAAGGGTATGGCCTTGTCTAAACCCTCTTTACAACAAAAGTATCCAATAGTATTTCTATTAACGACAATTGATAACATCTCAGAGTGGAGAATAACAATGATCCAATTGTAGAAAGTTGTGATAAAACCAAAAGTCCTCTAAACATTAAGTAGGAAATCTCGACCCGTATTGTCAAAGGCTTTTCAAATGTTAATCTTCATAGCCATGTTACCCTCAAAGGATCTATGATGCATCATGTTGATTGCCTCAAAAGTTAAGCAAATACAATATTATGTTTACCTTCCATGAATAAACCTTTTTTGTTGATGAAAAACAATAGAAGTAACAAGTTTATCCAACCTATCAACCAATATTTTAGTGATCACCTTGAATTTGTAGTTAGAAAGACCTATAGGACTAAACTAACTCACGAAATCAACAGAATGAGATTTAGAATTCAACACCACAAGATTGACATTTAAATTGGGGAGAATCCAATCAGTAGTGAAAAATTGCAAGACAATATAAAAAAACATCTTTGCCAATGATATCCCAATATGTTTTATAGAAAAAAAATCTCTAAAACCTTCAGGGTTGGGGGCACCATCTTTATTCAGTGAGAAAACAACACCATGTACCTCTTAAAATTTTGGTAAATTAGTGATCATTGCATTTGACGAAGTATCAACCAAATTAGAAATAACCTCTTCAATAATACCATTATGAATGCAATTGTTAGTAGTATTAAAATTGGTGTCAAAGTAGTGAACCACATTATTCTTAATATCATTCGTCTCAGTGAGAAAGTGATCCCCATTTCTTAGAGAGGAAATTAATTTAGCAGCTTGTCTAATCTTGGCAATTTTGTGAAACTATTAAGTGTTCCTGTTGATCGAAAGTTTTGAAAAACTGTTTAAAAATTATTTTCAGCCACCAATGATATTACTAGGTTTAGTCGTGGACTAGGTCGCTCTCTTAAAAGCGTTTCGCGACACTGCCCAAATTGTACAAGAAATACTATCAACTACGAAGTCCCCAGGATAAAACAAACTAGATAAAACCGTATCGAAGTTCTACTGCATCGTAGAAAACAGTTCTAGAATTACACCCTCTAAATATGGTGGTTAACGCCACTCGTAATATGGGACTATGACAAGTCAAATTGTGAAACAGAAAGAAAAATTAAGATGAAGCAGAAAAGGAAGAAAGAGAGAAAAGACTCAGATTTTCGGAGTTTTTCGGTATGATCTTAAACTGAGCAAATTCCTCTATTTATAGAGGAATTTTGCAATTGACGTGAGAGAAAAAAATGCGGTCAAATTGACTGGATCCACAGAAATTGCCGCACGAAAATAAATAGGTTTTGACCGGTTTGGCAAAATTGTCATGCGAAAATAAGGGAGGAGTTGAATAGAATAGTTATTGACTGTTGACTTGGTGGAAGACCGAAACATGTGTAAAACGTGTCAAATAATATCAGAGAGAAAAACGCACATAGTTAAAATATTTTATTTTATTTTCCATATGCAAAAAGTAATACACCACTTAGCCCAAGCGTAGACCAAGACCAGGCAAAGTTGAGCCGGAAGCACAACGGCCGCGCGGGCATGTGTGGTGGTCGGTTTGAGTGTGTTCTCTCCTGTTCACAAAATTGGGTACCCCTTGGGGAACACCCCAAATGGCATACCTCCACCTTATAAACACTACAAGTGTGTGATATCCTTCCTATGTGGGACTTATTTAAAAAAGTGTTTATGAAATAGCATCAAACACTTCTATAAGATCGTGTATAAACAAATGTGTCTTCTAACTTGATCATTTGCTTAGTAAGTGAGATTCATATTCAACATGAGTGACTTGTAGTCTTGAACTATATATATGACATCAAACCCATAGACAACCTTTTCATATGGTGTATTCTCAAAAGCTCGTGCATTAATGGCCTAGCACGTCTATCCCAGTATGGTGAGCGCTTTAGGAATTTTGCCTTGAAATTCCATAGAAAGCGGCCCCACTTCCACATTCACATAGGTGAGTCTATCAAGAGTACTCATGTAGCTAGGTACTCCACTCCATATAGACTATAGATCTCATTAAGAGTTTCTATTACCTCATATTTTCATCGTTTTAGGAATCACGCTTCTCTGATTTATAATAGCATGTTCATCTCATATCACTTCACGACTTGTTATTACCCATTGAACCTAATTTTTGGAATCTCTAGTCTTTTAGGTCTGGTTACCATCATGAGTGACTCATTGATCTATAGGCAATAGTCTCATCCTTTTGGATGTATTTAGTACTTTCTTGAAGTAGCAATGTCAATCACACGAAAGGGGGGTTTGAATTGTGCTCCTTTTAAATTTTGATTCCTGTACTTAATTTAAATTAACTCAAGAATGATCTTCGTTTGATTAACAATAAAAGGAGAACGTTCTTCGTTAGTAATATAACAATAAAAACTTCACGATGTGATCAGTGCTAAGTGAGTGATAAATAAATTGAGATAAGGGAAAGAGAATTAACACAACAATATATCCTGGTTCACCCAAAGTGGGTTACGTCTAGTCCTCACAACCGTGAGATTTTCACTATGTGCTTCAGAACCAAGAATGTTCTCCTTCAAACCTTTTCTCTTGATCACACCTTGATCAATTACAATCTTCACCTTTCAGCCTTGAAAGGATTTTCACAAACACACTCAATCTAACATAAAAGATAGACTTGAGATAAATGAAAGAAAAACTCAGTAAATAATGATCCAATGATATAGTGAAGAGAACTGGAGTTTGCTTGAAGAGTTTTTGACTTGTTATTAGTGTTGGTAGATTTGTAGGTTGAACTATTGCCTTCATCTTCCAATTGATCTTCAATTTATAGATGATAAAAGGCTTTAAATATTCAATTTAAAATGAATATAGTCGTTGGACACACTTCCCAAGTGTCAGATATATTTTAAAGCAATTAAATATATGTTTATATTGCTGTCCAGAATGTTCTTGACAAAGGAAGAACTTTCTTGCTTTTAGGTCTCATGGAATACGTGAATGAGTGAGTGAATGAGTTGTTACATGTCAGTTGGCATTGTTTTGAGTCAGATTTATGCAGAACTTTCTGCATAATATTGTAAGTACAATGTACTTGTGTCCTTGCTCACAACTCATCAATTTGGAGATCAATCTTGAGGTTATTTTCCTCCTTTGGACATTCAGCTTGAGTTCTGGGCTTCACCATTCATCTGAGCAGTCTTGATACTCTTTAATATGTGGTTTTGACTGTTGAAAATTATTTATTTTTATTCTGCCTTTTAAAAGAGAATAACCAGAATGTTCTTTTGTAAAACAATAATATTCTTCATTTCTGTTTTGTATGAGTGCTGGATTTTGACAACTGTTGTGTGTCAGTCCTTTGTCTTAGAAACATGATGTGCTTTCTGCAAAAAGGTGCAGCAGTAGTGTCCTTGATGTCATGGCTTTCCTTGCTCATAGCTCATCAATTTGAAGATTGATATTGATGTTTGGCTTTGCCTTTGTTGATCTTTGTATCCCACCCTATTAAAATCGACAAGCAAGAACCCTGACTCATCAATCCTAATGCCATTATTATTATCGACCCACTTGCAACCAAATATGGGAACATGAAAAATTGTGTACTCTAACTCCCATATGCGCTCGATAACCCCAAAATATGATAGATTTGCATATATTGGGTTTTTGTCTTTTGCACTTGAAATATGCATCGCTTCAGCTACAAGAGTGACTCCGCTATTTTGCATAGTGGTTTGATCATCTTGTTCTTTGGTATAAAATGTGTAGCCGTTAATTACATAACCGGTGTAAGAAAAGACATGTAAACTCGGACCATTTGCTAGCCACCTCAATCTCTGTGAAATTTATTCGGGGTCTATATCAAACTTTGACTTTATGTGATTTTTTAACCATGTTATAAAACTTCGATTGTGCTCTCGAGTTATCCAATTTTGATTCCTATTCATGTTCAAACTAGATAACTGATCCATGTGTATTGTAACATACGTTTGAACCTCATCATTATTGTGCAGAACATACAATTGTGTCTGCTCCCATTCTGTCCTTGATATAGTCATTAGTCTCTTTCCAATTATCCCTTCTCTGATATTCTTCCTGAATGACGAGACATGGGAAGCCCTATGGATTCAACATTGGACAGATATTCAGTACAAAATTCAGCAGCTGCTTCGACAATGTACCGTTCAGCAATACAACCTTCTGGTCGACTTTTACTTTTTACGTACCCTTTTAATATTTTCATATATCGTTCTATCGGATACATCCATCTCATATAAGCTGGCCCACAAAGTTGTGTCTCCTTAACAAGATGAACAGTAAGGTGAACCATTATATCAAAAAACGGGGGTGGGAAATACATTTCAAGCTCACACAAAGTAACAACAATTTCCCTCTGCAATGTCGCTAATTTCTGTGGATCGATCACTTTACTACAATTTCCCTGAAGAAGAAACATAATTTAGTTATGGCTCGTCGAACTTTTTCATGTAAAATGGAACGTATACCTATTGGTAGCAAATGCTCCATTAGAATATGACAATCATGGGTCTTCAAACCTTTTAAGTTGAGGTCTTTCATACAAACTAAATTTCTAATGTTTGAAGAGTATCCTTCTTGAACTTTAACTTCGTGTAGAAATTTATACAAAACAATTTTTTCCTTTCTAGATAGAGGTAGATCTGTGCGATTTCCTTTCTTTACGGGACCCAATTCATTTCTTATTCCCATATCGTCCAAGTCCAATCTTGCATTGATGCCATCCTTAGACTTTCCTGGAACATTGAGTAACGCACCAATAACACTATCAAATCACAAAGTCTTCAGGATAAAACAGCCCAGATTCACTGAATCCGAATTTTATTGCCTGTAGAAATCCGTCTTAGAATTACACCTGTAATATGGCAGTCTAATGGCTACCACTCGTAATATGGTACTATGACCACTTATAAATCAAAAGGACTAAGGCACAAAAAACCGCTCTAAAAGACTACAGCACAAAAGACCGCTCTAAAAGACTACGGCACCAAAAACTGCTCTAAAACACTACGGCACAAAAACCGCTCATAGTGGTGTTAGGACCACTAAAAAATCAACGGAACTACGGCATAAAAACCGCTCTAAAAGGATAGTAGTATTAGGACCACTCAAATCGACGAAACTACGGCATAACAACCGCTCTAAAAATCGAAGGGACAACGGTACAAAACCGCTAATAAATATCAAAGGGATAGAAAGAAAGGGGAGAACTGGCTCAGAATTAAGTCGAGCAGAATTGAAAAGAGAAAGTTGGGAAATGCATCCAACTTTATTGTGCTTTTCACAAGAGTTTGAAACTCATTATATAATGATGGAGGCAAACCCACATATGTTTTCTATCCAAACTTTTAAATTTATAGAGTTAAAAACTACTAAAAATATGAGAGTTTTCCAATGTGGGACTTCAACAACTTTTAAATTCACACATTAACATACTCTATGTTTCAACAATCCCCCTCTTTAATTTAAACAAATGTTTCTAAAATAGCATCAAACGCTTCTATAAAATCGTGCATAAACAAAAGTGTCTCATGACTTGAACCTTTGCATAGTAAGTAAGATTCAGATTCAACAAGAGTGACTCGTAGGCTTGAACTATATCTCTTACATCAAACCTACACACAACCTTTTCATAGGGTGTATTCTTAAAAGCCCATGCATTAATGGCCCTGCACGTCTATCCCAGTATAGTGAACGCTCTAGGAATTCTGCCTCAAAATTCCATAGGAAGCGGGCCCACTTCCAAATTCACATAGATGAGTCTATCAAGAGTACTCTTGTACCTAGTTACTCCACTCCACATAGAGTATAGATCTCATCAAGAGTTTCTATTATCTTATCCTATCATCGCTTCAGGAATCATGTTTCTCTTATTTATAATAGCATGTTCATCTCATACACTTCACGACTTGTTATTACCCCATTGAACCTAATTCTTGGGATCTCCAGTTTTTTAGGTCGGGTTACCATCATGAGTGACTCTATAGGCATTAGTCCCATCCTTTTGGGTGTATTTAGGACTTTCTCTCTAGCTAATTCTTTCGTCAAAGGATCTGTTAAATTCTCATTAGTGCGTACATGATCCACTATAACAGCTCTTTTAGAAAGTAATTCTCTAACTGAGATGTCTCAACTCTTGTTTGAGATATGATTATTTGGAAGAGAAATACACGAAAATGATTCTAATAATCAAATGGGAAAAATCAGAATTGATTCAATGTATGTGAGTGAGAGAATTCAAATATGTAAGTGTATGTGATTGATGAATTTTCTTAGTACTTGAAGCTCTGATTTTTCCTTGAGCTTGGCCTTCCTTTTATAGGTGTTTCGAGCATTTAATTCTGGTCAGAAAGAGCTGTTGGTAGTGCTCTATTTTCTTTTGACAAAAGCAACCTATCTGTTGAAAAATAATCCATTCATGTGACAGTTTTGGGCCTTGCTTGACTATGCTGTTTTGCTCAATTTCAACAGATTTTCTACGCTTTTAATGACCCATTAAGCTTCGAAAAATACTTGATGATAATTGGGCTTTGATCTGGACACTTGATTTGATCCAAAATAGTTTGGAAAGTAATGAACAACTTCTACAGAAATAAGAGAATCGATTCTGCAGAAACGGAGATTGATCTTTGAAGCTTCATATGTAATTATTGATGTTACAGCTTCGATCTGGAGTCTTGATTCTATCCAAAACAGTTTGGTGAATGATTATAAACCTCTACAGAAGTAAGGAGATCAATGCTGAAATTCTGCAGAAACGAAGATTGATTCTACCAAAACAGCGTGGAGAATGATGATAGTCTGCTGGAGAATGATATTGAAAATTCTGGAGACTGATCTGAACATTCTGGAGACTGATGATCATTTGATGTTATCATTCTGGAGATTGATGTTTAACATGTTGGAGAATGATGTTAGCATGCTAGAGATTAATGTTAACATGCTGGAGAATGATGTTAGCATGCTGGAGATTAATGTTAACATCCTGGAGAATGATGTTAGCATGCTGGAGATTAATGTTAACATGCTGGAGAATGATCAGAATGCTTTCAAGAATGTTCACAGTCAAGTTCAAATATGTTTGGTCTTGCTAGTTTGTGATCTTCTTTCTTTGTGATTCGAATGCCTTCTTTGACTATAATGATTTCTACTTGTTCCTTGCCATGTACTGATGAACTAGTATAAAATTCAGAGACAAAATCTTCGTTGGAATAGTGGAGATTAATTGGTCAAGAGGCTGTGAGGATCATTCTTGAAATTGGAGAACATTCTCCGTTTTCCATATTTTGTTGTTTCTTTGTCTGTTCAGTTTGACTCTGATTTCTTTACTTTGCTTTGCTCCTATCTTTGAATTAATACACTCAAAAGCACAAGTTAAATTAATATAACATTTAGAATCATAATTAACATTCTTAATTAACTTTTTGTTTGTTTTCATCAAAACATTAAATTGAGATTTTGTCTCAACACCACCGACTATACTAAAAATATAGCCACTGGTTGCTTTGGAGTCATCTAATAAGGTGTTTCAATCAACATCATTGTATCCTTCAAGTACGACAAGAAATCTTTGATAATGTAATCCGAGACACATGGTCTTTCTTAGGTATCTCATTACTCTTTCGATAGAGTGTCAATGCTCCATACTAGGTCTACTAGTAAACCCGCACAACATTCCCACGACGTAGGCAATGTCGGGTCTAGTACAATCAGTGGCATACCTGAGGCTGTCGATGATGCTCGCATATTCAGTTTGTCTAACACCTTCATCAGTGTTCTTGAAAAGTTTCCCAAGTGGATCATATGGTGTGCAGGCAGGTTTACAGTCAAAGTATTTATATTTCTTTAGGATCTTTTCAACATAGTGAGACTGATCCAAAGAAATTCCCTTTTCTGACCTAGTAATTTTGATTCCTATGGTTACACTCGCTTCTCCGAGGTCTTTCATATCAAAGTTGTTACTCAACAATGATTTCACATTATTTACAGCATGAATGTTTGAACCAAATATGAGTAAATCATCTACATAGAGACATATGATAGTGCAAATGCCATTTTCAGATTTGTAATAAATACATGTGTCACTTTCATTCACTTTAAACTCATTCGATATAATCAAGTTATCAAATTTTTCATGTCATTGCTTAGGAGCTTGTTTAAGACTATATAGAGATTTATCTAACTAGCAGACCTTGTCTTCTTGTCCATGAATTACAAAACCTTCAAGTTGTTCCATATGGATTTCTTCTTCCAAGTCACCATTTAAAAAAGTTGTTTTGACATCCATTTGGTGTATCACCAAATTATGAATAGCTGCTAGTGAAATGAGTACCCTTATGGATGTCATTCTAGTGACTGGTGAAAAAGTGTTGAAGAAATCTATATTTTCTCTGTCTAAAACCTTTGGCTAAAAGTCGATCCTTGTATTTATCAAGGGTACCATTGGGTTTTAGTTTCGTTTTCAAAATCCATTTACAACCTATTGGTTTACAACCAGGAGGCAAGTCTACTAAGTGTCATGTCATGTTAGACTCTAGAGAATCCATTTCATCGTTTATAGCTTCTTGCCATAAAGCTGCATCCAATGATGACAAAACTTCTTTAAGATTTGTAGGATCCTCTTCTAAAGAATAAGCCGTATATTCAGATCCATAATCTTTAGTAACTTTGACTCTTTTACTTCTTCGAGTTTCTGTTTCGCCTTGTTTGTTGCTTTCAGTGCTTCTTGTCACTGGAACGTGACTTGGTTTTCTGCCCCCACTATTTCTAGATTTGACAGGGAATTTATTTTCATAGAAGTCAACATCATTTGACTTTATGAACACTTTCACATTTAGGTCATAAAACCTATGCGCTTTACTGTTTACTGCATTCCCAATGAATACACATTCATAGGCTCTACTAGCGAGTTTAACTCGCTTGGGATCGGGGATTCTGACATAAGCCAGACAGCCCCAAGTTCGAAATTAAGACAAGTTTGGTTGTCTTTTCTTCACTTTCTCATTAAGAGATGTTTTGTTTTTAAATTTTGGAACTCTATACAAAACATAGTAAACAGTCAAAATAATTTCCCCCCACCAATGAGATTCAGCTCCAGAGTATAGCATAATAGCAACAACTAGTTTAGTAAGAGTTCTATTCTTTCTTTCAGCTTTACCATGTATTTCAGGTGAATAAGGTGCAGTGATTTCATGTATAATTCCTTTCATTTTATAAAACTCATTAAATAAACTAGAATCATACTTTGTACCTCTATCACTATGAAACCTCTTAATCTTTTTACTAAATTGATTTTCAATTTCAGTTACAAAGATCTTAAACATGTCAAACGCTTCACTTTTACTTTTCATTATATATATCAAAAGTATAGTCAAAATAATCGTCAATAAAAGTGATAAAATAACGTTTTCCATTTCATGTTAAACATACAAATTAAATCTAAAGACTCAAATTTTCTGACTACTGATTTATGTGAACTCTTTGTTATTTTAACTTGACTATTAAAATCACATTTTTCAAAATTATTTAAAGATAACTTTGGAATTAAATCTAAGTTTAAAATCCTTGTTCACATGACAGAGTCTAACATGTCAAATATGAAAATCACACCAGTAAACAAAAGAGACATTACTTGAGGTAGCAGCTCACAACATACTTTTTATCCTCAGCTTTCTCAGTATCATATTTTTTCTTTAGAGCATTCCAAACATCTCTAGCTGTATTGCTGGAATTGTAATAGTCATACAGATCATCAACAAGTCCATTAAGAATGTAATTCTTACCATTATTCTCCCATGGGTTAATTCTCTAGCTTTCTTATCCTTTTTTGTTTGTCTCAAACTGAAACAGTTTATTGAAATCAGAGACAACAGAACCAAACTAGTAATCTTTTCGCTTGACATGGCAAAAAGAATCGTTTTAAAATTGTTGTTTTTTGAGTTTCGAAAAACTTTTTAAAAATCAATTTATGCCACCGAAAATATTACTGGGTTGAGTCACGAACTAGGTCGCTCTCTTTAAGACGTTTTGCGGCACTGCCCAAATTTTGCAAGACAGACTATCAACCACGAAGTCCCCATAATAAAAACAACCCAGATTCACTATATCGGAATTCTATTGCACCGTAGAATCCGTTTTAGAATTACACCCTTAATATGGAAGTCTAATGGAGACCACTCGTAATATGGTACTATGACCAGTCATAAATCAAAAGAACTATGGTACAAAAAACCGCTCTAAAAGACTACGGCACAAAAAATCACTCTAAAATGATAGTAGTATTAGGACCACTCAAATCGGCGAAACTACAGCATAACAACTGCTCTAAAAATTGAAGGGACTACGGCATAACAACCGCTCCAAAAATCGAAGGGACAACGGTACAAAACTGCTCAGAAATATCAAAGGGACAGAAAGAAATAGGAGAAGTGGCTCGGGAATAAGTCGAGCAGAATAGAAAAGGGAGAAAAGAGAAAGTTGGGAAATGCATCCAACCTTGGTGTGTTTTTCAGAAGAGTTTGAAACTCATTATATAATGATGGAAGCAAACCCACATATGTTTTTTATCTAATGTGGGACTTTTGTATTTATAGAGTTAAAAACTACTCAAAATATGAGAGTTTTTCAATGTGGGACTTCAACAACTTTTAAATTCACACATTAACATACCCTATGTTCCAACATTGGGTTTATTGAACTAGCAATTTTTCATATATCATATATCATATATCATCTTATATTGTTTTTTGGTTTTAAAATATATAACCACCTTTGTTTTTGTATTTACAGGAATTGAACTCGATACTTCAGAGTTTAGAAGACTCACTTACCCTACGCATCAACCACTTGTACTAGAGTGAAATTGTTATAAACTCTGTTAAATTAGGGCATAATGAACCAATTGTGATTGAATACAAAATTTTACGTCATCTTTATTTCAATATTATATTATACATGAAAATTTAACTTTTTACCATTCATAATTTAATTAGTTAGGTTATATTGTTGTTTTTTTATGAATAATAATTATTTAAGTTGTAAATTATTATATTTTATTTAATGGTTAAATAAGTTTTTAACCCGTATAAAATCTCATTATTTAGTTTTTAGTCCTTATAAAAAATTTCAACAACTTTGAGTCCCTTAAAAGTTTTCGTTTTCATTTTTTGTCCTTGATTTTATACCACCTATTGTATATCTTTTGAATACTATTTTGCCCTAATATTTAAAACATCATAAGAAAATTTTCAACAAAATTTATAATTTTTTAAAATTTTTGCACGAACACTTGAAACCTTATATGATCGTGCAATTTATTATCTTTTAATCCTCTAAATTATAAGTAGGATCTCGATTTTAACTTCCTTGCTCGTGGGATTTTTTGGGTGTTTTTCTTCTATTTTTTATTATCTTTTTTATTTATTATGTTATGAAATAAACTAAAAGAGAACGAGATAAAGATATAAGAAATTGAAACTTCTTCTATTATTCTTTTCTCAAGTGTGTGTTTACAAAATATGGTAAGTCCTATTTATAAGACAAAAAATTGGTAAGTGAAAAAACAATATTAAAAACTACCAATTAATTCATTCACTAATGAGAGTTATGAGAATATGGAAAACCAAATAATAGACATTCATTAACATATATTATTCATAACACTCGTCCTTGGATGTCCATGAGGATATGTCTCGTTAAATAAATCTTACCAAAAAAAATCCAATGGGTAAAAACCTAGTGAAGGAAAAATAAAACAACATCATTTTTGTTGGAACTGTCTCATTAAAAACCTTACTACGAAAACCCAATGGAACAAAACCATGGTGAAGGAGAAAAGAGTGCAGAATATATTTATTTCTCCCTCTCATGTAGACAATAATCTTTGAAATGACGAAGATCAATATTTTATTGTAGTTGTGGAAACACTTTATTTAGCAGCGACTTTGTAATGATATTTCAGATGTTATCACATAAATGACTTTGTTGATGTCCGTATCATCACTTGGTTGAAGATCACGAGCCATTACATATTTTGCTTGAATATGTACTTTTCTATCTTATTTAATGTGTCATTGTCTCAAGTAAGCAGTTTATGCAATATTATCCTCTTAAGAAACTATTGTAGTCATATTTAGAACACAGACCATAAGTCCCTTGCATGCGTTGAATCACATGCCTCAACCAAAACACATTATTGACTTTCCCCATGTAGCTGTAAAGTTTCATAATTTGATGATATTGTTGTTGTGGTTTCTTTCACATATTTCTATAAAATAATTGTAGCTCTTCATGTAAACAACTATCTTATTTGTGATATATACGATTATGATGATTAACCATTAAACTGCATCTCTAAGGATATATATATATATATATATATATATATATATATATATATATATATATAATTAATGTTCCAAAAAAGTTCACTTGTCTAATAAATCGACAACAAATTAATAATTAACAAGATACGTTATCATTTGATTGTAATAATATATGGTGCTTCAGGACGATGTAGTAATCATTATTTTATCAAGTTCTAAAACGAGATTTGTTCACAATTGGTGATCTTACAACAATCAAAGTGCACTAATTTGTCATGTCCATATAAGACCGTTTTAGAGCCCTTTCTATATGAGCTTCATAATTCACAAAAACATTTTTCAAATACTTATTTTGTAATCTTGATATTTCATCTCAAACTATTTCGAATGATATCATTTTCATATTCCCCGTTTAGAAAATATTCGCACAAGAATATTACATAATAGACATTCACTCTTTTATTTAATCACAAATGTGACTAATCTTTTAAAATGTTTTTGAAATATTTTCTCAATGTTTCTACTTCAGAAGCATATTTGAGTGTGATAAAATATATCTTATAGATTTCAATCATGGTCTAAGTGTGTAGTTCTTGAGGAACTCAACCACAAATCTTCTTAAATAGTGACCATAGCAAATCACATTTATGCAATCTTACAAGGATGTTTGATTTTAAATTATTTGTTTTTCAAAAACTATACCATAAGTGGTACTGAAAATATTACTTTAAGCAATATTTTAGGATGTTTAAATATTAACTTTTTAGTTATTTAGAAATTATATCACAAATGATCTTCATAAACAATGATCAAAAAACATTTATTCTTTGAGAAATCCTCTGTGGATACTTTATGATAGCTAGGAACCCAAATTAAGAAAGAAAAGAAAAAGAAGTATTATTGATTGAAACTGAAATATTACATAAGATTAACCACTTTAATCCCAAGGCAAATGTTCCTGTAGAAGAGATGATTCTCTATATGTCCAAATGTCCAACTTTAAAAGTTTTAATAAAAAATATGTAGAATGATTCTCTCTCAATGCTACCCTTTATAACTAACTCCCTGCCTTTTGGATAACTTTATTTGGGCCTTAGACAATTGAGTGTACAACTACAAAGTACATATAAGATATCTATCACTTTAATTTTAAATTTTTAGTTCTTCAAGAATTATATCTCAAATTATCTTCATAAACAATTGTCAAAAGAACCATTATTTGAACATTCATTTAAGGATACTTTTAATGCTAAATTCTTCAAGAATTTAATAAAAATAAATAAATAAATAAATAAAAAATATGATAATTATAAAAAGCAAAAGAAATTTCTTAACAAAATATGCAAGATATGAAAAAATATATGGAAACAAATATAATAACAAGATTAGAATTAAAATAGTAAGATACGGGAACAAATAAAAAACCCTGGCTGTCACCCAATAATCTAAGCCCCATGTACAATCATTAATAAACAAATTTAAAATCAACCCATTGACCCTGGCAGTCTGGCACGCAAACAAATGAAATTATTCTAAGAAAGAAGAATTACACAAAATCAAGTGGACAATTAACTACTCAAGTTGTCCATGTGTTTTCTCATTTTATTTGGGCCTCTTTAACAAAAGAAACATCCTCTGCGCTAGCAAGAGGTGACAGAAGACGTTTCGCTGATTCATCATCTAATTCCATTGATTCACAAGGCGTGGCAGTTGAAAGAGAATCAGTAACTTCATCTTCTGCAAACATTCACAAGTTAAGATATATAGGAAGCAAAACAAAGTTTACATATTTTCTGAGTTTGATAAACATTAGACATATATAAAGTAATAATTAATTAGGACAAAGAATGTACATAATACATACCTGAATGATATTCAGGTAGCTGTTTAACAGTTGTTACTTGAATGCTATCAGGAAGTAGACAACTGCATAAGGAACCTGAGATTTTGACCAAAAGTCTTTACTTGTTAGGAATATTGGAACTATGTATAGACTTTGGGACTATGAAGACACGGACACGTTCAATCATTTTCAATTTCTTAAATCATTACCGCTTCTTACGTGTGTGTCAACATCGTGTTAGTGTGAATGCTGCTTCATGTGTAACAACTATAAAGGGGCATTTTAAGAGAAGATAACATTCTAACAGAATTTAACTTGAATAGATGGAAAGAATGAAATTCAGACATCGTCTAAGAATAGTTAATGCAATAGAAATGGATTATAAAATTTCCTTATATGGTCTAACAATAATTAACATACCTATCCTTGCAAGTCGATTGACCCAACCTGGGACGTGTTTTCCGGTCAATCTAAAGGAGACATCATCGGTGAAATGATTGCAGTTCTTAGATATAAGGTGATAGGTATCTCCATGATACTCACTAGCCATGTTCTCAATAAAAGTTCTAAACTCAGAAGGACGCATGTTTACTTGTCCCAAATTAACAGAACATCTGTATATAAATCCAGGGCACTTCCTTGGTTCCACTTCAAATACTCCACTTGATGGGAAGTCATGTGCTCCAAATCCATACTCCTTACCATGTACTATTCAAAACTTCCCAAGATTAATTAATATACCACTAAAAGAATTAAAACAACATAACCAAATAAGAATACGAAAAAACATTAAAGGACAAAGTTATTTTGGTGCTAGGGACATTTCTAATGACTTGATCGTCAGGAGTTCCTATTTTATGTTTGTAAAAGACAAGCACACATAAAAAAATTATATTTTATACATAAGAAATTGTACTAAAATTAAATAGGATCTGATGTCAGATTTCCCCCTATTCGTATATACAATTTATCAGAATCAGAAAATATATGTGATGACGATTAGATTCTAACAGAAAATTTGTATTAAAGCCAATATGAAGATGAAACGATTGCAATAAAAAGAGAAATAATTAAAATTATTGAATGATGAATGGAGAAAAATAGAGGAAGAAGAAGAAAGGGATATGGTAATTGGAAACGAACCTTGAATGCCGGAGTGAAAGATTCCAAATCCAAACCAATAAAAGTAATTATTGAGAGGGGTGAGATCGTACACATTCAACACCACATTGGTGGTGTTGTTGTTTTTATTATTTGCATTGTCTTTTTCAGATTGGGTGGTTGAATTGGAGTTGCTCTTCGTCGTCCCCATTTTTTTTTCACAGAGATGAATGTACCAAAACAACACTACCTCTATGAAATTCCTGGGGAAAGGAAAGGCAACCTTGCAAATCTCCCCAAAACTATTTGAATTAATCAATTAAAATTTATCAATTTTTTATGTTATATTTTATCATGTAAGATATAATATAACACAACCGAAAACATAAACATAAAACGAGAAACCCGGATTATGCTCTGCAATTCATTCTCTTACAAAATTCCAAGTTACCCCCGCGCGTGTACTGCTACTTGCCACAATAAGATGTTTGTTAACTTTCGTACGATGTTCTGTCGTTTCATTAATATTTACTCACTTCCTCGGCCTTTCTTTCATACCGTCCTGTCCTAAGTACAATTTTGTTTTAAATACACTTAATGTAATAGTTTTTGAATTTATTTAAAGGCACTTCTATGGTGCATTTTTTTTTTAAGTTCATTGCTCAGCCAATAATAAGAGAGAGAATATCATGTTTAGATGTTGATGGTCTACAATAATATTTATGTAGATGAATTTATTTAGTTATTGCATTTAAGTTATATATTTTAATTTATTAACAGTTTTTTTTTTATATTATTTGCATATCTATTGTTTAATTTATTAACAATTTCTTTTTAAATTATTTTTATTTATTTCAATTAATTATTCTTAAATCAATTTATAATTATTTTGTATTAAATTTGTATTTCCAATTCTTTGCCAGCAGGCTACAATATTTGTTAAATATTTGAGCACAATTATATATATTAAATAATTTAGTTTCCTTTCACATTTTGATTTTTTTTAACCATTATATATTTCATGAGTTTTAAATAATTTTCGTGTTATTATTTAATTGAATTTTTTCAAAAAAAAGAAGTTTAAATCCCAAAAATGCTTTGGCAAGAGATAGAACCTTTGACCAACAATAAAAATATTAATTTTTGCCACCAAACTAAAACTAATCTTATCATAAATGTATAAATGTGACCAAATCTAATATATATTATACTAGTTTGATTTTTGAAAGGCTAATAGAAAAATAAATAATAGTGTGTGTATGTATATAAACATTTATATATATATTACATTGAATGATTATTAATTGAAGTAAAAAATTGCACCGTTTTATTATCAAAAAGTAAAAATTTTAAGATATAATTTGTCTCATTAGTTAATGTTTAAATGCCGGGTTATTGAAATTTGAATTTTTAAATTATAGTTAATGTAATTAGGTTAGATTGAACCGTTGTGTAACAGCCTGATTTTTTTTTTAACAAATTCAAATTCATAATAAAGAGATAAATACCTTTGGATAAAATATTTAAGTCGTATCACAACGACAAAAGTCAACAATAATTACAAACAGCGAAAACGGTTTTGAAATGAAAATCCAAAATATTTAAAACAGAAAAATACACCGGGGCTAAGAGACCTATCTAACGTAGCTCATACCCCTGGGGTATTCTTGGCAGACACCTGTACAAAAGCACTGCTCCAAGAATTTTAACTTCCCCACGTCACATCAAAAAGTGGTACAAGGACCCATCAAAATAAAAGTCAGGCTGACAATATATGGTATAGGTACAGTCTTCCATAATGAAATAAATACAACCACAACAGATAGACATCTAGCCCCTATACAGCCATCTAATCTGATAATGCTACAAAAAAAACTATAACCCAAGTGATCTCCACGCGCCCCGCAGAAATCCTTCTGACACAGCAGTGGTCAGGTAAGTCTAACTCCGTTCCCATCTCTAGAGTACTAACTGGTAGGACGATCTTGATTCCCATATGAGGGCAAAGCCCATATTTCCACAATAATTGTAAAGGTCACCAACCGAAATTAACAAACATCACATAGCATTTAAATTTTAAATGCACAAAATAACCTTTCAACTTAACATACATCTAGAAAGGGTTTTCATATGCCACACATGCATAATCAAAGTTGAAAAATGTAGTTTTTAACAAACTGCACTGTCGTATTCGAATACAGCATCCTTGTATCTGAATACAACTGTCAAAATGGCATAATTTTCAGTTTTGAAAATATTTCAATATCATTCAACGCTTACCACATAAAGTCAAACAATAACACTCATCAAATACAGCATAATTACAAACCACAATCGAGTATGTATATACAACCATCACAGTATATCAAACATGACTCGCATGCCAAGCACCCTAATGAAATGCGTATATGCCAAGGCACATGATTCCGGAATTCCAAACCAACACCCTCCTCGAGAGGGCGTAAATCATAATTGTACATTCTCTCACAGACCAGTACTAATTATCAAGGTGCAATCTCTCACGGATCAGCACAATTTACTATCGTACAGCCTCTCACAGACCAGTACTAATTTTCTATGCGTGCAATCGCTCACAGATCAGCACGACTTACAAGAGTGCAATCTCTCACAGATCAGCACGACGTGAAAATCCCCGCAAGGATAAGATGAACCAACTATTCATATGGCATCATCTCGTGGCACATCACGGTTACCACTATCACTATGGCCCATCGCGGTCACCATGTACTATGAAATGCATGAGCATACTCTGACTCTTTTCACCACAATCATTAAGTAAATGCAGCTATTAAAAGATTCCCCTTTATTAATACTCATTTAACACTAATGATTTTCCAATCTTTTGACAGAGCATACTCAAACATATAATCATCCATAAAATTCATAACGCATACGCCATCAATTATGGATACATCAATTGCACATTCACCACACATCCACATCTCAAACACAACAAGTTCAATCAATTCGAATTTCAAAATTTTACACCAAATTTAATCATGAATCACCCGTATTCACAACTCCACATTTTCAAACACAAACCACCAAATTTAATCTCCAAAATTTTCAACCATAAATCACCAAATTTAATCTCCAAAGTTTTCAACCATAAATCCCCAAATTTAATCTCCAAAGTTTTCAACCATAAATCACCAAATTTAATATCCAAAATTTTCAACCATAATCAACACATAAATCACATCTCAAAAATTCATAATATTAATAATGAACACATAAACCACCCCAAACTCGAATCACCACAACAACATTAATATCTCAGAGTTCTCTCCACCGCTAACTCGGTGCCAACAGCCTCGATTCCTTTTCGAGATTCAAGGAGCTAACCACATAAACATAAATATTTGTAACAATTTGTTCACAACTAAAGTTTATCCAACCACAACAAAATTCTAAAATTATATCTTGTTCACACACCAAACTTTTACAACCAAATAATCTACATTATTTAGTTAAAATTAAATAAAACAAATATTGTCCAAATCACATGTACGCACACTCGACTATTAAAGCACCAAAATTTTGAGTTAATAAAATACTCTAAACTTTTTCTTTTTAAAATTTCAACTTTAGTTCAAACTCATTTATTTGAAAATAACTCATTTCGTAACTCAAACACTTCGAAATTAATTTCTTTTTTTTTTTGTTAACCATTACTAACAAAATCGACCTCATTAATCACATTAATTCAATCTCAGCAAATCGCACACAATTCACATCAAACTACATCTCAATCGCGTCAATTTTAAATTCCGCTAATTCACGCATAAACGAATTAAATTCATTTTCACCATTTTACACATCAAATACACCAAATTTCTTTTCCATAAAATCACATATAATGTCCTAAATGCAAACTAAAAGTTTGGAAGGAGCCCTTACCTTAACGATAGCTTAAACAACCGATTACGGCACCGCGATTAATTCCGGTAAAATATTTTGTTCGCACGTCACTTCGAAAACTAGCTCACTAGCACCGCAGCGTGGAGGTGAGCAACTTTCCCTTCTGCCACATCGCGAGATGGAGCTTAGATTTAAGTGAAAATGGAGGTTTTGTGTTTGTGGGTTTTGGTTTTTATGTTTTTGTTTTGAAAGCTGGAGAAGGAGAAAGAAAAGGAAAAGAAGCAGCGCGAGCGAGAGCAGAAGGAGACATGGGTTCTTATTTCCTTTCTCTCCCTATATATATATATATATATATACTAACAATAACCTACTAACTAATATAATAATATTATAATATTATATATAATATATTATAATTAAACCAAATCAATCAATAACTAAATATTCTTACACACACATCAACTATTTTGATAAAAATATCTATTCTTATTGCAATTCAATTGACAAGTAAATTTTTTAGCAACTATAGATATTTTTAACAAAATAGTCCAATAATAAATTTTCCGCAACGTAATTAAATTATTTCTCACCAAATAATTTTAAACGGGTCTCATAAAAATAACATTGGCATTTAACACACAACATACCATTAAAATTGGCTAAAAAGCCTCATAATTCAACACAAAAAAATATACTAAAATTGCATAAATTAGAATTTAAAACTAAGGGCCTTACACGTTGAATCATCAAAATTATAATTTTTAAGTCATATTTAATCTAAATAGTTAAGATATAACTGTTGGATCGTCGAAATTTAAATATATAAGTCATAGTGAGTCTAATTATTTAAGATTAAATTGTTGGATTATCACAATTTAAATTTGTATGTCATAATTGATCTAATTTGTTATGATTGAACCGTCGAATCCTCGGAATTTAAACTTCTAAGACATAGTCAATCTAATTTGTTAAGATTGAATTGTTGGAAATACAAAATGAGACTACACACGACTTAGATATTTTAATTTCGTTGATCCCACAATTCATTTTCAACTAGTTAGACTGACTAGGACTTAAAAATTGTAATTTTGATGATCCAACAGTTCAGTCTTGACTGATTAGACTAGATATGACTTAGACATTCTAATTTGGATAATGATATTTTTTTAATATTAACTAATTAGACTGACTATAACTTATTAATTTTAATTTCGATGATCCAACGGTTCAATCTTAACTAGTTAGACTAACTAAGACTTCAAAATTCTAATTTCCATGATTAGACGTAATCTTGACTAATTAGACTAAATATCACTTATAAATTTAAATTTTGACGATCCAACGATTCAATCTTAACTAATTAGACTAAATATCACTTAGAAATTTAAATTTCGACAATCCAACGGATAAATTTTAACTAATTAGACTAAATATGACTTACAAAATAAAATTTCAATGATCCAACAGTTCAATCTAACCTAATTAAACGACTAAAAATTTCCAATTTTGATGAACAAACTGTTCAATCTAACTAAACTAAGTATTACTAAGAAATTCTAATATCGATGATATAACGGTTTTGACATAATTAATTAGACTGATTATAATTTCAGTGATCAAATGGTTGAATCAAACATAATTAAACTAAATATGACTAAGAAATTTTCATTTCAATGATCCAA
Source organism: Cicer yamashitae (assembly GCA_037974755.1). NCBI lineage: Eukaryota > Viridiplantae > Streptophyta > Magnoliopsida > Fabales > Fabaceae > Cicer > Cicer yamashitae. The sequence goes on from JBBPBQ010000003.1 coordinate 33,741,345, forward strand.
CAGTTCAATCGAACATAATTAAACTAAATATGACTAAAACAATTATAATTTCGATGATTCGACGGATCAATCATAACTAATTAAATTGACTATGGTTTAGAAATTTTAACTTTGAAGATCCAACAATTCAATCTCCACTAAATGGATTAAATGTAACTTAGAATTTCTAATTTCAATTGTTCATTATAAATTAATTAGATTAACTGTGATTGAGAAATTATAATTTTCGTTGTAACACCCCAATTTCTCATTACCTTATTTTAATAGTATAAAGATACACTACTGTTATTGTATGAGTGTTATATGTGTTCTAATTTCTTTATGTGTATCTTGTGTGTTTGCCTTAGTAATTGATTTAAATCATTAATATTAACTATATTTAACTTACAAAAATAAAATAAAGTAAAATATGTATATGTATATATATATTTAAATAAAATAATACAAGGAGTGAATTTGTGTTGTTACACTAATTGTTACCTTTAATAATAATAATAATAATAATAATAATAATAATGAGAATGGAGTATTGCTATATGACCAGCCCGAATCAGGCCTGGTAACAAACCTAAGTTACCAAGATATATATATATATATATATATATATATATATATATATATATATATATATATAAATGATAGATTAGGGGTTAACGTATTGCTGCACTAAGTCTCTGCTTTCCGTTCGCGAAAAAAATTGACGTGCTGCACATCATATATCCTACTAATCCACAAAAGAACTAAAAAAAAGAAGGATCGGTTACTGCCCTGTTGCCTCCAGTCGTGTTTCTTAATACCAAAACCATATATTGATTTCAAACACCAGGTACACCTTCTTAATTCCATCAATTCGATGCGCTTTGGTCTGAATAAAAAGAAGAAGGCATATGTTCCTAATTCCATCAATTTGATACACTTTCCCAATTCCATCAATTATATCAATATAGGGTTGTAGACCAAAGTATATTAATGCTGGACAATATATATGTAGTCCTAGTTACTAGATCGAATTATATGAGTACAAAACATATATGCCTTTATTTCAATTTTTAGTAACATCTAGGCGTATGATCAGATCATTGTAACACTAGGCATGTGCTCCTTTATTTCAATTTTTACGCCTGGACATATGACTGAATTATATCACTGAATATATATATTCAAAATTAATCTACATCTAAGAATTTATTTTATTTAGCTATAATTAAAAGTGGTCTACAATATGTTTCAATTTAAATAAATACTATCAATTTTATTACATATATGCTACGTGATTCTATTTTATTTTAATCAAAATTACACATTTATGTTATGTTATTATATGTATAAGTACGTTTTGTATTAAAATATATTTTTGAGTTATATTATGAATAGCAGATAATTTATTTAATTAATTTTAATAAATAATTTATTTATCTATTAGAGTAAGTAATTAACTTGTATTTGGTTTTTTGCGTTGATTTATTTTCTTTTGCGGACTGTTAGAGACGGTGGTTGGCGAGGACGCCACATATTAAATCAGCAGATCGGCTTCGTTGGAAAAAAATCTTCAGCTAAGGTAAGGGGTGAGAAGAGGTTCGACTTTATGAGTATAAAATAACGTGGGATGAACGAGAATACCGTAATTCCCAGATATTCATCCGGGGCTTACTACGTACGGTTGAACCCTATTGAGTAATAATAATTAATTAATAATATATGAATGGTAATAGTGAGGACTAAAATATAATTTAGCAACCTATAGAATTGTCGTGAATCTATTTATATCAAGATTGCATGTGTCTGATTTTATGAAATGTTATGTTGATTGTTACTGTATGAATGATATGTACTTGAGTGTTCTTACTACTTGATTGAAATTGTGATATCACTTGAATGTGCCACCTGTTTGATTTTTTATTTTGTGATTGATAAGACTAGATTATGCATTGTGAGTAGTGTAAACCAAATATTGGGATTTTATTGTGATTGACTGATATACATATATGATGATGAATATTGTGAAGTCAAACTGAAAGTTATTGAGTTGTGGTGGTCGAATAAGTATGAGATATGTGTTGTAGATTTTGGAGTTAGGATTATTTTGTCATTATATAGGGATGGTCTGGCAAACCTAGTGATTATGGGGAAGTACAACTGAATGAGCCTGATCGTGGAGGGCTACAGTCAAACTGTAAGGTAAGACTGATAGACCTTGGGGGTATCTCTGATGGGGAATTCCTAAGTGGATTAGTGGGTAATTCTCTAAGGCTGGGAGCTACCATGCAACACAAGAGTACCCCGACCGTCGCGTATATGTGTCTCGGGTTGAGTTGAGGGGATCTATGAGGACTTGGCCATTCATGAATTGTCCGTCCACTCTTGTAGTGGCATAGTATCAAGCCTCCTAACCAAGTACTTCATAGTAGAATGGTACCAAATGATGAAGTATAGAGTATAGGACATGCATAGCATTTCATCCTTGTAATAGTTTTATTGTGATTGGATTAGATTAACCTTTGATATTATGTTATTGAATGTTCTCTTTATTTGTGCTGTTTTGACTAATTGCGTGTTCTCCTCGTGTATTTTATACTGTTACATAATTTCGAAACTCACCCCTCGTTGTTTGTGTTTGGCATTTGCGATAGATGCAGACGTGCTGCAAGCTGTAGGTGAAGACTAATACTCTCAAAGTGTAGGAAGTCGTCTTATCTTGAAGACTTTTGTTATCTGCCTTTTTGTTAACGTCATATTTGAACGTCTTTTATTTTGGGAACTCTTGCTCTTACAGTGACATCGGGTTGGAACTATATTTACAATTATCATTAAACTTGGTACGTGTACTTCAAAAAGGATTTTGTTGATTACTGCTGTGATTTCAAGTTGTTGAGTTTGATGGAAATTTTGGATTAATGTGACATGTTCATGATTACGTGATACCCTTTGCCTTAAAGAAAATGTTTGAAAGTTTATACATTTATTTTTTTTTTAAAAATTTCATTGTTTAAAAAGTAAGAAGAAAACAAATAATAATATTAATTTAGGGTTTAGGGTGTCACATTCGTGATGTTCAATCTTATATAATTAGTTTGACCATGACTTTCAAATCTAAATTTTGACGATCCAACAATACAATTTTAATTAATTAGAATGACTATGATTTAAATTTTATATTTTAAAAATCAATTTTAACAAACTAAATTAAATATGACTTATATATTAATATCTTAGTATATCATATATAATTTTATACTTTTCTATTTTCTTTTGCAAATAATATACGATTGTGTTAACCTTATAAAAATTGAACTGATATAATATAATATATATATATATATATATATTAAATTCGCTCACAGTTTCAGAAGAAATATTCTTTATAGCAAGGATAGACAATTGTATTAAAGGTCACATGTTCCATCCGTTTTTGCAGCATTTTTACAATCAACTGTTAGTTATAATTTAAGTTCACCAAAAAAAAGCTCCACATCAGATAGAGTTTTCATTTATTTAAATATCATTTTTTTTTAAACGCTTCAAAATATACATCAAAATACCCTTTTTTCACACACTCACAAAATTATCCTCTTATATATGTGACTTCTTAATTAAAACTTGTTTATTCAAGGAGTCACATTCTCTAAATATTACTTTACTATTATATTTTTATTTTTAAAATGGATAAACCATTATTTTATTTTCTGACTTAGTAGGACGCTGTCATTCTAATCCATCACTCAACAAAAAACTCAGATCAATCCTTGACTTAATCAAACGTATGTCACTTTCTTCGCTAACATTAACGTTTATGTTAGCCTTGTTAAGTGGTTAACGTGTACGCGACTGAGTGATGTGTTACTCTCTGTCCTATGTGAGTGTGATGAATAGGCAGAAACCAAAATGAGATTAAGTTTTAATTTTTCTTTTTTAAATATCACTACATGTTCATTACACACCTTTTTCCTTTTCTATTGTCTTCTTCATTTTTCCTTAACCCTAAATTTCTTCCCTAAATTCACGTTTTTTCCCAAATTAACATTATTCCCCATAAATATAAAACTTATTGTCATAATAGTCTCTAGAAGTAATAACTAATAGTCAGAATGATCCATGTATGTTATATCATATTGTCAAATTGGTCTATGTATGCAAAAAGATAAATTGGTCCCAAATATGTCTTAAATTCACAACTATAACAAACACGCACAATGATAAATTAGTCCTTGTATGTCATTGAATTCACATCCATAATGATTCAAAATCTAAATCCCAAGCTAATTGATGTACTAATTTCATGGAAAAGTTCAAATAAAAGAATTCAAGCTATTGTCATAAAACAAAATTCAAACTAGAATTCAAGATATTGTCCTAAACAATAATTCAAACAAGAATTCAAATACGAAATCAGAGCTCACATGTCTATCATAAACCATAATTACAACTTCATTCTAACATAAAACAAAAAAGTATTCAATTGTCAATATTTCTCTTCTCGTGGTTGTTGACAATGAAGAAGCGTTTTCGACGGCATAATTGATGGTGGTGGTGGAGAAAAAGGCCAAACAACGAAGATGGTTGGGTTTGATGAAGGGAAGCGAAGATGAGGGAAAAGTGATATTGAATGGGTGGGGATTGTATGGTCCCAAAATAGTAAGGGGAAACATTATACCAAATAAGCACTAATTTTATACAAAAATAGTAGGGGCAACATTAGTGCAATTTAAAGCACTAATCATTAGTTAGGGGCTTATTAAAGCACTAATGTTTTTCCTTCAAATCATTATACCAAAATAGTAAAGGGCAACATTAATGTTTTAAATTGTTTCCACAAAATCATTTCTTATCAAAACAAGTAAGGGACATAGTTCCTTAAATCAATTTGGTTCTAACAACTCCATCTAATCTAAGACATCCTAAATGACCACAACCAGATGAAATATCTTAGGTGTCAAGGTTTTTACTAGTGCGTGAGATATAATAAAGTCTATCACTATATGTTCTATTCTTTAACAATAAAACATGTATATCAATATACTTTATAAAAATTTGTTGAAGCATTAAACGGTTGACTTATGTCGCAATATATTTTGAGTAGTCTTTTAAAACCTTTTGCTATATGTAACCAATTGGCATATATAAATCAACCATTTATTGAGTTAAGATGTCCACTTTATGAATATATCTAAAACATTAGATTCGAACATACTGATGATCTTTGAATTGTTAGATCTCTGATTTATGAGCATAACCTCTATTGTTCTCTTTAACAATCCTTACGGTTGTCTTTGTCAACAATTCAATTTTCAAGTATCTTCCAAATTGATCTTATTATGTATCATATTTCTGAATGCATTTAAAAAATCCATACATTATACTGCTCACAATCGATGCATAGGGAAATACTTCCTTTTCTAATTTTCTAAAATTCTTTTGGGCAATAATTGGGACTGAGATTCCTTTAGTGATTGAGATATCCCTTAATTTATTATTTTTCATGTCGAATTTACTTATAAATTTTATTTACATAGCTCTTTTGTGATAACCCAAGAATACCTTGAGAGTTATCTCTAAGTATCACAATACCTAATACAAAAGAGATGTCCTCAAAATATTTCATTGTTAAACTTCCATTAGAGATATCTTAGTTTCGTACCACAAGTATATATCATTATTGAATGCATAAATTAAATTCAACACATTATTATATGAATTAGTTATTAAGGAAATAATTAGTTATTAATTCGTCCTTTGTGGCTCACCTCTCTTTCTTGAGAAGCTACCTGGTGCACAATTACATTATGTCAAGTTCTGTTGAGAAGTTTGGGATAGAGAAATTTGATGGATGAATCAATCAATTTTGGTTTGTGTAAAATTTAAGTCAAAGATGGGTTGATACAATCATCACTACACAAGGTCTTGATTAACTCATGGGAGTTGATTGACATTGATACAAGATGTGTTATTAGATATGTCGGTTGCTGAAGAACTTTTTGAAAAAACCAACATAGAAGTTGCACCATATTTTTTACCACAATTCCAACATGGAGAAGAAATTCTTGAAGTGGTTTAACTTCAAGTGCAGTATACTTTTTATGGTGGAGTATGATAATTCTTTTGAACTATGGTTGTCGATGTAGACAATGAAAGACTAAAATGCAACAATTTCAATCAAGGTGGAGGTTGTTGACTTTTGAATGAAATTGAAATAGTCCAACACTGGTTGAATTATAAAGGAAGAGAGAGCTCAAGGCTATATATATGACTCTAGTTTTTCATTACAATTTGCACTAGTCAAAAACAATTTAAGCTTGTATTTGATTCTTTTCTTTTGTCTTATACTCTTGTGTTAGAGTGTTGTGAGATGTAGTTCAAATATTTACTTTGAAGAGTGTGGGTATACTAGGGGCCATAGGGAGTATGAGAAGTCTATGTGTTGTAACAATTTTCACATAGTGTTATTCTCTAATTGTCATTAGACAACCTTTGTGGTTTTTTCTCCAGTTTTGGAGTTTCCACGTTATTTTGTTGTGTATTAATTATTATTTAAATTTATGTGTTTGTTAATTTTTCAAAAAAAATTTAACAATTGTAAAATTAATTGTGCAATGAGAATACAAAATAATAAAATTTCAAGAAAGTATTTACATTATGTGTTCTTTAGATTTTCTTTGTCTAATAATCTTAATGAAATATCAGCTTTCCAACAAATGCTTAATTTCGTTTTATTGCTTTAAAAGAACTTTAATTTAAGCAAAGAAAATATGACAAAAAAAATGACATCTTAATTACCACCTCTACTTTCTTTGGAATAATATACTTTATAATCAAATGACCTATGTGTTTTTGGAGAAAACTGATTTTCGATACCTAATTCTCACTTTAAAAGTACTAAATTATGAGAGTTTAAAAATTTCACCATCCTTATACAAGACCTGGATCCAAGAACAAGATTGATGTTCTTAACCCAAAAAATTAGAAACTGTTAGAATTACAAATTTAATTCAATTTAGTAGATGCTTAAGCTACATTAGTTTAAAGATAATGAAAGTAGAAAAATATCCTCACCAAAATACATTTTGCACCATTATTATTAAGTCTTTAAACAATAACATCAATTGCTAGTGATATTTCGTTGCAAGGATCTAACACTAACAATTAATATTGTCAAACAATAAATCCTTAAAATTGTCATATGTTTATCATCCTATGTGTGTGAATTAAAGTCGGTCAAAACAATTGAAGGCTTTAATTACACACAACATTAGTTGGCACATCAAAGACTTAATTATACAAATGTGCACAAAAAATCTTTATTTATAAATTAAAAGACCAAACAAGATACCAAATGTATCATTAATATGCAACATTTTGACTGCATGAATTAACTCCAAACGGTATTATCAATACAATGATCAATATTGGTAACAAGTTTTGTCAAGTAATGGGTGCCTTTTGACATCCTCATTACCCACATGGGGAAAACTTAATAAGTACCACATATTTATCATAAAAAAAATATGTAATTATTTGGCGAAACTATGTATGCCTTTTGGCCGACCATAACAACTCGCATGAACAATTTCAAACTCTATCTTTTGTAATTTCAGTTGAACTAAATCTACGTAGTGGAGGTTTCTTTGTGCAATTTAAAATTACTACACAATTTAATAAATAACAAAAATGTTAATATTCAGCCAAGTCGTTCCTTCCTTCAGGCCGACGACAACTTGCATGAATTATTACATGCTACATCTCTTATAATTTCGATTGAATAAAATCTACGTTGTTTTGTGCAACTTATTGTTTGAACCAACTCAATCAAAAATACTAGATAATTTATTAAATGAAAAATGTCTTAAAACGTTTTCAAATCAAAAACAATATAGCAAACTTTAAACATTTTTAAATCAAAAATAAAATATCATAAAAATATGATTTGAAAAATGACTATCAAAATATTATTGGTACAAATGAAATAAGAAACTTTAAATGAATTCCCTTTTGAACGAAATGATGTAAATTCAAATATTCACTTCAACAACCACAATAATGCCAAATCTCAATTATCATCTTCAGCTTTTCAAATTCAAATAAATTAGAAGGTGATCCAAAATCGGTAATTGTAAATTTGAAAATTTACAAAATTCTTTATTTTCTAAACTTAAAGTGCATATGTTTTCAATCATTATGCCGATTAAACTTATATGGTCAGAACACAAGCCTATATGGATTGATTTCAAAAGAATGACCATTAAGCTTAGATAGCCTAAAAATAAAACATCAAAATTTAAGAAAAGCATCACAAAATTTGCCAAAGCTATATATGTTAATAATTTGGGAAAAGAACAAAAAACCATAATTGCAACCTTTAATCGTACTGCCAAGGCAACTAGTAACACTCAAATTAAAATATGTAATCATAAAATTTGACATAAACCGATGTTACCATACTTAATCAACAACTTGTTGATCTCATATCAATTTGCAAAATCGCAGTTCATAAAATTCCAAAGAAGAAACGCATCATTCCCAATAGAAACACTCATTAGATTGAAATAGTACGCTTTCAACAATAAATTTCTTGTGCAACCATAAAAAACTAAAAATTTATCACGAATTCCATTTTTCACAAATTGATACATGGAAAACCATCTCAACGAATCAAACTATGAAGACATGCTATGATAACATTTGTTGGAATTAATTTACTATCTCATCAATCAAGACATGCTCAAAATAAATATAACCTTGCTTTAGTGCGAAAACCAAATGAGTATGTATATAAACATCAAGAACAAACGTATATCTTGAGAATTTTTGGATCAACAACATGTTGATTTATCAAAGATTTTAGAAATACCCGGATGTATGTGTTGATAGTCTTTTGACAGCAATCTCCCGTAGTCTTTAAACATTGATCCTCTGAATAGAGATATGGATGACGACACCCGTTGTCTTGTGGTTATTCCTCACCATAGACTCCTAATCACTTTTTAGATGGGGAGAAGAGGCGATATGCGGTGTGTTTGGTATATTAAGGACCATAGCTTATATATAGAGTGATTAAAAATAAACACATTGGATTACAAATAATATTTTCCTCCATGGATCCTTACAATGGTCATGAATCAGGGTTAATAAGATTAGCTCTTGTAGGGTGATAGAACACTTATGACGATCACGAACGTTTCTCTATCGACAACATCTCTACGTAGTCCACACAAATAGACCTTCAACGGAGTAGCCTCAATTTCAGTGCTAGATGATGAATGAGATTGATGAGGGAAATTATAGTTTTGGACAACTAGGGTTTTAAATGTTTTCTAATTGCTCACATGCAATTCTATATAAGGGTTCTATTTATAGACCCTTATACTGATGTAGCACACCTTAAACACCACACTGTAGGTTCCCGTAATGTTGTTTAATATTATAAACAACGAGCATTATCTAGCAACGCATCACTGCCACCAAAGTAACGAGAATGTCTTATAACTTGAAATAACCTTTCCACATTAATGATATTGTGTATAATATTCTACTCGAGGCATAGAATGTGTCACCACTGTATAGTTTGATATTGTATTCCTTGATACCCGAGAATACTCTACAACACTCAATATCCCATATTGACTTATCTCAAAATAACCATGCATTTAACAATCATACTATATCCAGGGGCGCACAAATATTACTCTAGTTGTGTGGGAGGGGAAAATCTAATCTAGATCACTCATGTTCCTTCGCATGACTCATTGAATGTCCAGTTAATTGACTTTGTAATTGTCTTGTTACAAACAGTGTTTGACTGCAATAAAACAATCAACTCTTCATATAGGGTTCATAGTGATTTCCGGTTGAAGGTTGGCATACACCATTATCACTATGGGAATAACATATGACACTTACATAACACACTATGAAATATTCTCATGGAGGGTCAATCCAGTATACATTCATCCTAATGTATATCTATGTTGTGACTTGATATCTCATATCTATAACGTGTGAGATAGGTTTATTAGTCGACACATATAATAGTATCGATTGTATTATTATCTCGACTATGGGTGTTTGAGAGTGAAGTTGTACAACATCTCATTATGGAGTCATCCACTCGATGTCTTATCATAATGAATATCACTCAAGGACTATATTATATTAAACAAACATAATAATTAAAATGTCTTATATTATAAATAAACAACACAATACAAGTACTAAATTCAAAAGGAAAACATTGGCTTCTAGGGCTTACACCAAAAATCTCCCATTAGTACTAGAGTCAATCAGGCATGTGCTTGGACTGCTAGTGAGATCTAGGTACCTTAGCTTGTGCGATGGCACAATTGTTATCACAATAGAGATCAATGAGGTCCATAAACTAAGAACTATACCATGTTTAGCAATGAACTTCCTGATCCAAACATCATTTTTTGCTGCATTGGAAGCAACAATACTTGATCTTCATAGTAGAATAAGCGATTGTCTCTTGCTATGAACTATTCTAGCCCACAACGACACCATTTAGGCAAAATACATAACTAATATATAGGTAGCTTCACCTAAGTCTTTCATAGAGAAACAATTCCCTAACAAAGTCTTAACTTTTGCAAAGTAGGGATATCGTTTCCGATAAGTAGTATGTCATCCACATATAATATTAGGAATAAAACTGTGCTTCCACTAACCTTCTTGTAAACACAAGGTTTGTCTTCATTTTTAATGAATCCAAATTTCTTTACAGTTTCATCTAAACAAAGATTCCAGCTTCTGGAAGCTTGCTTCAATCCATAGATTAATCGCTGTAACTTGCATACCATTTTGGGACATCTGGAGCTTTAAATCCTTCAGATTATTTCATGTAAACATCCTCAAGAAAATTTCTATTAAGGAAAGTGTTCTTGACATCCATTTTCCATATTTCATAATCATGGTATGCAACGATGACCAGTAAAATATGAATAGATTTAAGCATTACCACTGGCAAAAAATGTTTCATCATAGTCTACACAATGAATTGCTTGAATCCCTTAGCAACTAGTTGTGCTTTATAGGTATGTTACTTTCCATCCATGTCAGTCTTCTTTTTGAAGTCCCACTTGCACCCAACGGAGTCAACCCTTTCAGGTGACTCTACCAAGGTCCATATCTGGTTAGTGTACATGGAATCCATTTCAGATTTCATAGCCTCTAGCCACTTCACAAATTTTTCTCCCTTAATAACCTCTTGGTAACACATAGGCTTTTCTTGATTTATGAGAAATACATTATCCCTCATCCCTCATTCCCATTGCTCTGGCTTCCCAGACCTTCAAACCTTCCTTACTGCCAAAATGACCTCCATCCGAAATAGAAATGCTCAAAGTTTCCAATCACTGGAACAAAGTCCTCCCCTTTGTATCAAATTGGATTCAGGACAACAAGGATCATGGATTGCAACTGGCTTCGCAGAACTCTACAGCTTTCAAACAAACAACTGAGATTATTTACTTATGGATCTTGCAGCTTTAGAAAGCCAAGAACAATTGATCTAAAAATCTCCTAACAACCACATCAGTTGGCTTATGAAGGGATGCTTTATCTCCTTCTAGCAATGTTCTTTTGGAACCTCTAGTGGTTGCTCCGATAGAACCATTGCAACTTCTCGTGCTCATCCAACAGATTGAGATACACACTCTTGATGCTCCTCTTATTGTTGCTTTATGGTCTCCAAACTTTGTTTCTGGAAGTCCCTCTGCAACTTCCTCTGGCCCCATGTTTGACCCCTCTCAGTTTGTCAAAATGAAAGATTTTGATCAACTAAAAGCCAAGCCTGAAGCATTTATGGAACAAACTGCCAAAAATCAAGAGGATATTCAAAATATCCTTAGCTTAAATATGGATAGGCTCACCAATCCAAACCCTTAGTTTCCTATTTTTATTGTTTTTTCATTGTCATGATTTTTGCTTCTCTGTATTTTCTCTTTTTGTTTGATGACAAAAGAGGGATAATGTATTTTTGAGAATATTTAAGCAATAAATTTTTTCTTTTTTTGAACTTCTGTTACTAATGTACATTTAACTTCTCTATCAGAATATCTTTGATCTTATGAATTAAATATGCATATTTTAAGGGGGAACTTTGCTATAATACTTTTAAATATAATTTTGTCTTTTTCTGAACTTCAGTTACTAATGGACATTAAACTACCCTGTCAAAATATCTTCCATCTTATGAATTAAACATGCATATTCTAAGGTGGAGCTTTGTTGTAATACTTTTGTACTTTATTAAATTTAAAAATTGTTCACATAAGTAGATGTTTGTCATCATCAAAAAAGGGAAGATTGTTAGAACCAAGTTGGTTTGAAGAACTATGACCCTTATTTGTTTTGATGATAACAAAGTTAGTTTGTGGGAACAATTTAAAGCACTAACGTTTTGATTAAGTGTGCAATTCCCAGATCAAGTGAATTTTATAGTATTTTATGCTATATCCTTTCATTATTGGACTAAGTAAAAGGAACAACAAGACTTTGCTTCACTCTATTTTTTTAAGTCTTGTGAAAGCGCTCTAACATGCGCCTCTAATGATGCAAGCGACGCTCTATTTTGGTTGACTCTGATAATGCAAGCAATGTTCTGGTTCTGGTGGATGTTTTGTTTCAGTTGCCTGTGATGAGTGCAACTATGCTTTGTTCGTCTACCTTTAATAAGCTTGATAAACAAGTGATTGTCTGTCTTTGATAATCACACCATCACATCAAGTATCTGATTGTCTGACTCGAATTTATGATGTATGCTTTGAAAGATGTCAATGTTATGATAAAAGTCAACGCTCCAAAAAAGACTAAGCCTTTGTACATCCTTTGATGAATATCTTGAATCGGTTACTTGTCTAAAGGTCTATGAGACATGCCCTGATAATTGTAACCTCTGTATCCCTGTCTTTATACTAAGATACATTGAATCAATTAGAAGGATCCATTTTGGAAAATTTTCTATGGCAAATCAATCTCAAGATTTGATACGAAACTTCATGATTTATGCTGATTTCTTACAATCAAAACAACGACCAGAAACCCTAAACGACCTCTATAAAAGGATGTGCATTTCTCGCTTGAAGATACAATAAATGCATAAGCTATAAGCATATATAGCTTCCTCTGCACTCTTGCTCGTAATCACTTATTTTTACCTAAGTGCTGAGATAAGTTTCTGAAAGTACAAATTCGTAAACAGTCTCCTATGAGAGCTTTTTCAAAAAACCTAAACCTATTCTCTTGTAACCTAGCCCAATAGTGATTTCCCTCCTCAACAACTTGACTGTACTAAGCTGGAAGGATGAGATGACTTGAACACAATCAGTTTGACTAGTAGGTGTTTAGTGAAAGTATAATTCTGAGGTGAACTATTGGATTCCTTCAAGTTGAAGGGACTGAACATAGCTATCGTGTTGGTGGTGAACCAAGATAAATCTTTTGTGTTATTATGTTTTATTGTTGTTCATATGTCATGTTTTCCTTACTGTAGCTTAGTCACATTAAATTAGAAACAAAATCAACGCGCTCAGTTTCAAAGGGGATAGGCAGTGTTGTTCATGGATGTCGCAAAAATCCTTGTAATTGTGATCTGGATCCCATATTGTGGCTAGGATAACATAGCCTCATGGCGGAGACACTAGAGAGAGAGGACAGTAGTGCCGACTATGGAGGTTTTGGGTACTTTTTGATAAATAAAAAAAAAAATTAATAAAATTGTTCTTATTTTTTACCTTTTGGTTGATTTATGGTTGTGAGGTTGAAGAAGACTTTATACAGATAAAACAAATTTAGTTTTTTTTTTAATTATAAATAATTAAATGGTATAACACTCAAACTATAAAAACATTACGGAAATAAGTTTATTATAATTTTTTTATTTTTTATTTATTTTAATTTGACGTCATTTATTCATGAAGCAATGTTTTATGAGTATGAGACTACTTAGTCTAAATATTTTCTTCTATTTTTAGATGATTGACCTTATTTCAAATACGAATGAATGAATATTTTTGTTAATGCAAAATGTAATGCAAACCTTAGTGTCATTTTGGATTGTGCACTAAATTTTATTTGGAAGGAAATATGGGATTGATTTTTTGAAGTTTTTTTTTACATGAAAATATATGCATGCATCTTAATCTTATGCATGAAGAAGATAGAATGAGAGATAAGCAAATGCAAAATGAAGAGTTTTTTGTTTTGAATATTTTAGACATGTGTGAGAATGCAAGGTAGACTTACATGTGATATTTTTTTGCATTTAAAAAAAAATGAGTCATGAATTAATCATGCATTCGACATGAACACTCTTTAAGAGGAATCATTTTCTATGTGAAATGCAAGAACTAAGACATGGCATAATTTCTTTTGGAAATATGACGAATTTTTTATATCACATTTATTTTGATGATGCAAAATGTAAGAGTAATGCATAGATAAATGAATGAATGTCAATAGAGTAATTTTTCTTTTGATCATGTAACAAGGTACATGACTATTTTTATTTACCCTATTCTATGAAATGAAGTAAAGATGAAAAAAAAAATGCCAAATATGAAGATTGATATTCTCCTATGAAAGAAAATGTGATTCATGCTCTTTAGAAGACACTTTTTGTTTTTTGTATGTATGAATATATGGAAATAAATACTTCTTTGTGCCTTACACATATTTCACAAATATCAGAGACTTTCAAACATAACAGTTTATTAGTCATCTAATTGTGAACACTCTTTTGGATGAGTAGTATGATCTTAGAAGTTGTTGGTCTCTAGAGCCAAGTACTCATATTATAATAGTACTATAAATAGGAATTACATCCAAAATATGGATATCCACGATGGAGTCACACTCTAGATGAGATTTTTGGAATAACAAAAAAGAATGTACATCCAAAATGGCTACCACTAAACATCTAACTAAGCTTAAGCTTCACTCAAGCCCGAATATAGGGTCTCACTCATAAGTGTGTGTATAAGTGAATGTGTAGTGTGCAAAGAGAAACAAAATCCAATAAATTATGCAAAGCAATTAAAACGTATATATTAAACAATATAATGATCACAAGAAACTAACTAATATACCAAAGACGCATAAAGTAAAAAAAAAATGTGAAGGAGAATCAAATATATATGAAGTTAAAAATTTTGCACAATAAATTATGTTAAGCTTGAGTCTCTAAATGTCCTTATTGGAGTCGTCAACTATCGTGGTCTAAAATTTCAAATGTTTCTCAAATACAATGGAGTCGCAACCAAAGATAATTTAAAATAGAGAAAACATTAGAAAACCCTTAAAAAAAGAAAAATGGTCATTGAAATCAAATTTTGGGTTCGGGAGTTGATTAAGTGTAGGGTAGGTATTAGCACCCTACAACATCTATTAAAAAAGGTTACCTATAATTAATTGTGTACAATTTATGTTTACTTAAATATATTGATTTCTCTTTGTAATGAAATGCATATATAAATTTTGTTTTTATGAACATAATTTTGAAAAAAAAAGTTGGCTAAAAAAAAGAGAGAAAAAAAAAGTATTGTTGTTATTGTGTTTGACAAGTGTTTGATCTTGCTCCTACATATCTTTCGGTGCGATGGAGAAATCAAAGCTACGTAGTTCTTGGGCAGAAAATACGGATTAGTTGATTGCTTTTAAAGAAATGTATTTTGTTGTGGAAATTTGATGTGGTAAAAAAGAGATATAGTCGGTTTGATGAATGGAAAAGATATTGAGTAAGAAAATGTTTGTGATGAGTGAAATTGATGGTTTATTTGAAGTTGGTTGAAAATGTTTAAGATCACAAAGTTGTGGCAACTCATGCTTCTTAAACTAGGACTGACAAGATATCGCATCTCAATCAATCATATTTTGTTAATAGATTGAGTTTAAGATCGTCAAATTGTCACAACTCATACCTCTAAAACTAGGATTGAAAAAATGTTGCATCTATGTCAATCTTATTTTATTGTTAAGATTTTTGTTTTCTTTTTGGAGCTTAAGATAACCAAGTTATCACAACTCAGGCGTCTTAAACGAAGACTGACAAGATGTTGCATCTCAATCAATCTTATTTTATTAAAAGATTATTATCATTTTGGAGCTTATGATCACCAAGTTGTCACAACTCAGATGTCTAAAAACTAAGATTGACAAAATGTAACATCTCAATTAAACTTTTTACCAAAATTGACTTTGAATAAAGTAGATTTTTATTAAAAATAATAAGAATAAACTTAAGAATGAATTTAGATGCATATATAATTTCATTAGTGGTTGATGTTGGGTGTATTTAGTCCAAGAACTAATAAGAAAATAAAATAACAATTCTTATAACACAAAAGAAGAAAACTTAAAAGAATTAAATAAACTTAGAAAAAACTAAAACAAGATGAATTAGAGGCCGACGTTTTCTATTAAAAAAATGGAAATGAGATAAATGTGCTAAATAAAACATAAACTTATATTTAGATATCTCTAACTCTAAAACCTAAACCATCGTGAAAATAGAATCAGAAACAAAATCCACACGTTCAGTTTCAGAGGGGGTGGGTGGTGCTGTTCATGGATGCCGTGACAGTTCTTGTGACTTTGATCTGGAGGCTGTGCCGTGGCTAGGAGAACATAGCCTCATATGGGCGATATTAGAGAGAGAGGGCAGATGTGCCGACTATGGAGGTGAGTCCCTTTTCTCCTCTCTTCTGTTTCTTTTTGTTTTGATTATTTTTAGATAAAATAAAATAAAAAGTTTTGTTCTTATTTTTTACCTTTTGGTTGATTTATAGTTGTGAGGTTGAAGAAGACAAAAGAGAACATACAAAAAAAAAACAAATTCAAATTCAATTTTTTTTTAATTCTAAACAATTAAAAGGTATAACACTCTAAAATTTTAAAAACATTAAGAAAATGAGTTTATAAATAGTTACCACACATAAGTTGAATATTTATAAGCTAAAATGATAAATCTTTGTGTCCATGAGATTAAATTGTGTTTTGATTTATTGCTTGTTTTTGCAAAAAAAATTGGATTCACTAAGGTAGCTAGAAAAGAGAGAATGTGCTTTTTTGATTGCACATACATAGGAAAAATTGTAAAATTGTAGCTGTATTAAGAAAAAAAAAAAGAGAAAAGCAAGGATGTTGAAAAGATAGATCCGAGGGAGGGGTGTATTGCTACTGCTATTGTTTAGCTTTTTTTTTTTTTATTTGTTTAACTTTTGGTTATTTGTTTATTATAATTTTATTTTATTGTTTTGTTTGGGCTACATAAAATGTGAACACAAGTAAATATTGGCTTAACTATTAGGCCATATTTATTAATTTCACTTTGTTTCTTTTCTTTCCTTTTCTTTCTGATTATTTTAGGAAAATAATAATTATGGCAAAAATTAAAATTAAACATATTATAACTTATTTTTAGATTTTTTCTTAACCAACCAAATAAAATTGGGGTATTATAGATATTTAATGCTATGGTAATCTACATTTAAAATATGCAAAAATAAGTATAATTCAATAAAATGTTTAATTAGGTCTTTAATTAAATACATCTCCCACTATAAAATGTTTAATTAGGCTGAAAATGTTTCTAAAACCTTAGAGGATAGTGTCTACAATTCTGTTAAGTATGAAAAAGCTTTTAAAATATTTCTTGCAAACCAAGGTCATCAACAATTCAAGAAGATGCACTTAACAATTCAAGAACAAGTAATAATGAACCATCTACAACCCAAGGTCATCAACAATCCAAACCTTCATGGAAATATAAATCCTCACATCCAAACTCTCTAATTATAGGAATTGTAAATGATCCTTTGAAGATCAGATCTGCATTTAAATAAATATCTATGTTTGGACTGTTATTTAAAATTGTGCCAAAAACAATAGATAAAGCTCTATCAGATGATGGATGGATAATGGCCATGCAAGAAGAGTTGAATCAATTCAAAAGAAATACTGTATGGGATCTTGTACCCAAGCCTAAAGAAAAGAAGTCAATTGGAATCAAGTGGGTTTTCAAAAACAAACTGAATGAGAAAGATGAATTATTAGAAACAAGGCCAGACTTGTAGTCCAAGGATATAGTCGGCTGCAACGTATTGATCACACTTAAACTTTTTCCCCTGTGACAAGGTTGTAACACCCCAATTTATTTATATTTTTACATATGTATTTATCTTAGTAACTATCTAAATATATTATTTAATAGTTTATACTATATCCCGTGTATTTAACTTACTAAGTGATCTATTTATGAGGTTTACAATAGACTCATATTTTTATAGGTGTTATTTATATTTCTTGCTTTGATAAATCGTAAATATTATTTTAAATATTATTGTCATTGAAGAAATATAGTGTTTTAATCCAATTATTAGTTCTTTTAAACTAAATCTAGTGTCAATTCTCGTAATTTGAGTACGTTGCAAGGTGTTCTCATATCATTCTTATAAAGGCTGTATTTTTATATTTCAAGTTTTAATTATTCTATTGATTTAAATATTAATCACAAAAAAAAAAACAAAAAAACACAAGGCCTTTTGAAAGGATGGCAACACATGTCTAGCCCCAAATACATTTAAACCAAAAATTTCACCTTCCAATCTGTAGTGATAACATCACACCTCTTTTGAAATATTCCAATTCCTTATTTCCTTTAATTCCCTTTCCTTTCATTTACTACCCAATTAAAGCTAACCTAATAAATCCTTCTCTTACATTACCAGCGCGGCCACCATTTTTCGTTCCCTAATTTCACGTAGTTCATATTTCAATATAAGTCTTTATTTGTATCCCCTTAAGACCATACAACTATACCTGCACTAGATGTATAATCTCTTCCTTTTAGTGAAACTTTGGTTGTCCGCGGCATAACAATTCAAATCCACATCTTCAATTCATCTAGTGATTTCTTCGCAGGTTGGTTTCAACAAATTTCCCTTGCCTTGATTCATGCTGTTAGGTATTTATATTTGTAACTCAAACCCTGGAATGTTTGTAACATATTACTCATCTATAAATATAAAATCTCTTGGCATTTGCAAGGTTGGACTCTTAGCTCTTTTTCTATCGGTTCATTAGTAAAGACTTTGGAATCATTCACTCCACAATTTAGATTTCATTTAAATTAAGTCACTTTTGATTGAACTCGTGGTTTTCCTTGAATTGCTCATATTGCCTCATCTTTCGTCTATGACACGTCAAAAACCACATATATGTAACCCTTTGTTTAAAAATATGATGTATTTCACGGAATTACGCTTCATGTTGATAGATTCCAAGCCTAGAGTTTTGAGAGTGTTTACTTATAATTATTGTCTTTGTGCCTTATTTTCATTTCAGCTTGTGGAAATAATCCTCCTAACAACATGTCATAGCTTGGAGCACAACAATCGATTTTTCAAACATGAGTCGTACTAGTCGATATTTAAATTGTTTGGAATCATTGCAGCTTGAATCACCTCAATTTCTTCGCGTTGTTACTTCACTCGGTTCAGGTATGGGGTGAGAGAGAGTTCGAATTCATGAGTGTAAATTAAGTGAGATGAACGGGAAAACCGTACTTCCCATAATTCATTCGGGGCTCGCTACGTACGGCTGAAACCCTTTGAGCAATAATTGACTAATGAGATAGCTTGAATTTGGTGAGGTTAAAATACGAGTTAGAAACTTTTATAGGGTGTTGTTTGATTTAAATTTTGAAGATTGTGTGGTAGCTGAATTATTGTAGAATTGTGTATTTGACGTATTTTGTGTTTTGTTTATATCTACCTTGATATTGTTATATGAAATAAAATGTGATGAATTGTTATTATTTGCATTTCAATTGAAGTGGTGTGTGTGAATGATTTAGTATTATTATCTGTGAGTGAAAATCATATATTGTTGGAGTTTGTGTATTATGATGATAAGTTTTGAATGTAATATATGACTATGAAAATATGCATTGATGATTAGTTGTTGACTTATGATGTTACCACCTTGATGAATATCACAAAATGCATATTATGTGTTTATTGAATAGTGATGAATTCGACCTGTGCCAATGATGGTTCTCTTAATTGAGTCAGTAACCTAGGCCAACAAGCGGAGAAAATAGATGTTGATAATTTTTGAAGTGGAGATTATTTGGTCATCATATAGGTAGGGCCTGACAAGCCTAGTGATTCCGGGGAAGTACAACTGAATGAGCCTGATCGTGGCGGTCTGCTGTTGAGCCTTAGGACAAGATTGTTAGACCTTGGAGGTACTCGGGTGGGGAACTCCTAGGTGACTTTGAGGTAGCACTCCAAATGTCAGGAGCTACCATGCAACACGTTTACCTCGACTGTAGCGTATATGTGTCTCGGGTTAAGTTGAGGGGATATATGAGGACAGAGCCAATTTGAATTATCCGCCCACCGGGATGGTGGCATAGTATCAGGCCTCCTAACCAAGTACTTCAGAGTTAGAATGATACCAAAGAAAGAGGAGGAGTCTAGAGTGTAAGAGCATGCATAACATTACTTGATTTGTGGATTGTATCAATGTTTTACCTTGATTATTCTTGTTGATTGTGATTTGATATGATACGGTGTTTAATATATTTTACGTGTTCTTCTCAATTATTTTATACTATTACATGTTTTCAAAGCTCACCCCTCGTTGCTTGTGTTTGGCGCTTGCGAGAGCGCAGTTATTTCAGGTTATCGATTGGTGATCCACGCTCTGAATAGGTGATACTGGGTGGGAGTAAATTGTCGTATCTTGTTGAGTTATGAACTAATTTAAATTTTTGTAAATTCGATTGATCAATTGTGTTATTTTTATTTTTTTATTCGGAGGTAGAAATTGTCCCTAAGTTTAGAACTTGTTTTTATGTCAGAAATATTTATTTAATAAACCTCAACTATATTCGATATTAAAGGAATTTTTATTGAAAATTTTTATGCAAGCATTTTGTGTAAGTGTGAATGTGACGTCCTGAATCTTATAGTTTTAAAAGAAAAAAAAATTATACTCTATTTTGGAACCGTTGCGAATCTCTTTAAAAACTAGTGCATTTTACTTGTTATATCAATTTGGATTTAGGGTGTCACAAAGGTTAGAGGCAATAAAAATTTTATTTTCATTTGAAGTTTCTAACAAAATACTTTTATAACAAATGGATGTGAAAAGTGTTTTCTTAAATGGTTATATAAATGAAGAAGTGTATGTCAAACAACCTCCTGACTTTGAAGAAAATGAGTTTCTAGACTATGTTTTCAAATTGAAGAAATCTCTGTATGGTTTGAAACAGGCTCCAAGAGCTTGGTATGATAGACTACGTAGGTTTTTAAAAAAAAAATGATTTTGAAAGAGGTCAGGTTGACACTACTTTATTTAGAAAATCATGTAAAAATGACCTTCTCATTGTCCAAATATATGTTGATGATAAAAAACATTGGTTCTACTAATAGCAAGCTCTATCAAGAATTTTTTAAGTTAATGCATAATGAATTTGAGATGAGCATGATGAGAGAATTAAAATTCTTTCTTGGAATCCAAATTCATCAAAGCTCAGATGGTGTATTTATTCACCAGACCAAATACACTAGAGAACTGCTAAAGAAATTTAAGATGGATGAATGTAATCCTATGTATATCCCTATGCATCCAACATGTTCTCTTGATAAGGTTGAATAAGGTAAAAAGGTAGACTAGAAGGTATACAGAGAGATTATTAGCTCTCTTATTTACTTAACTGCCTCTAGACATGACATTCAGTTTAGTATATGTTTGCAAGATTTCAGTCTGATTCTAAAGAAACCCACTTAACAGTTGTTAAGAGGATCTTTAGATATCAGAAAAAGGTACTACTAATCTTGGTCTGTGTTATAAGCCATCATATGAGTACAGGTTAGTAGGCTTGTGTGATGTTGATTATGTTGGAGACATGCTAGAAAGAAAAAGCACCAGTGGAAACTATACATTCCTTGGTGAGAATCTAATCTCCTAGTCAAGCAAAAGACAATGGACTACTACTCTATCTACAACAAAAACATAATATATTTCGGCAGCTAAATGTAGCACTTAGTCGTTGTTGATGAAATATCAACTAGAAGATTTCAGAATCAATGAGAGTAACATTCCTATCTTCTGTTATAATACTTCAGATATATGTTTAACTAAAAAAACCTATTTTACACTCAAGGGAAAAACATATAGAGATTAAACATCATTTTATAAGGAATTATGTGCAGAAGGGTATTTTAGACATTAAATTTATTGACATTGATCATTAGTGGGCATATATTTTTACACAACACTCTTGCTGAGCACATATTTAATTTTATAAAGAAAAATGTAAACATTTTATAAAGTCCTTGTATGATGTTGCATCTCTTAAAATAGAGTGAATGGTTAAATATATATGTTCTGCTTCTGTTAACATTGAATTTTTGCATGCCTCTGATCAGTCAAAATTTAACTAATTTTAATACGAACAATTTTCATGTAAGAAGTATATGGTCTGAGATTTTCTAACAAGTGTTGTTTATGCATGTTAACACGTCCACGTGAATTTTCTTTTTAGAAACTCAAACATTTTTTTTTAAAAAAAACAATCACAATTACTCACAACTCTCAAGTATTCTCACACTTTTGCTCTCTCTCTCTCTCTCAAAACCTTTGAAACTCATTGAATCTCCCCTGCATTCAATTGACTTCAAGCTCAACCTCTCAATCTACACTCGGTAATGTGTCTTATGTTCCTACAATGACGTGCAATCTCGATCAATTGGATATCCTTCATGAAATACAAGTAAATTTCGCAAACCTCACTAAGAACAAATTGATTTTATTAAAGATTTTGTTGGTTTTGGTTGGTCCAATGCTTTAACCTAGAACAAGACGTTGCTTTGGACGTTCTAGTTAAGGAATTCTAGAGATTCGCTAATGCTAACAAGGATGGAGAAGTGTCAAGTACGGTGTTAGGGCTTCCCATCAAAATCACTCAACAATCCCTCTTTGCCATTATAAGGTGTCCGAATGAAGGAATGATAATTGAAAATGGTTATGAGTTAAGGCCTCAAGTAAGACAAGTTTGTGTTATTTTGTGATAGTTAGAGTGTGATCCATCTCAGCAAGAATCCGACTTTTCATACAAAGTCGAACTATATTGAGGTGCAGTATCATTGGATACAAGATGCACTTGAAATGAAGTCATTTTCAATTGAAAAGATTCATACCGATGAGAATGGTTCAAATATGATGACGAAGGTCTTGCATGTGTCAAAGATGATATGTTGTAGAAAGAAGGTCGACATGGTTGAGGTGTACCTTTCCACTTGAATCATGAGAGAAAGATTTGGTGGGTGGATTCTCTCCCCAAGCGGAACCCACCAATTTTACTAGTATTATTATTATTATTATTATTATTATTATTATTATTATTATTATTATTATTATATTTTTCGAATCCCTAAGTAAGAGAAGAAAAAAAAAATGCACAGTGCCCTAAAATGAAGAGGGAAAAAAAAAGTGACAGCAGAACAGGAAAGGAGAAAAAGAAAATTGGGCTCTGGTGGTAACGGGGTGTGTAACAAACTTGCTACGTTTGGTCTACAATTTTAGTTTGTTACTTCTACCATTGAGTTTTTTATTTTAATATAATATATTAGTAGTTTTACCTTTTCTAAGAGTTAATTTAGAATACTCACTTTAGTGAAATGTTGTTTGTTATTTGTTTGGTTTCTACCATTTCGTGATTGCTATTGTTGATTGATGTTCTCTAGTGTTACTAGGAAGACTCTGGTGTACCATTTAATTATTATAGTGAAAAGTTTTACTGGATTAGCTCTATGATTTTTATTCTCTCAATTTGAGGGAAGTTTTCCACGTTAAAATTTGTGTCTCATATTTAATTTTCGGTCAATTGTTGTTGCTATGTGAAATTGTATTTTTTGTTTGGTCAATTATCTGCACAAGTGGGGAACAATATTTCACATTATTGAGATAATTATCTCTGGTTTTTCTAAGTGTTTTATATGGGAAAGAATATTATATGGGGATTTTGAAGCAAGATGTAAAAAAATTGATCTTCATTGCAATTTCATAATGAGATCAATTGTATGCTTTATCATATGCACCTAAGAAATTTAAGCTATCATGTCTTTCTTCTTATACATGGTATGTATGAATGGTAG
This sequence comes from Cicer yamashitae, assembly GCA_037974755.1. Lineage (NCBI taxonomy): Eukaryota > Viridiplantae > Streptophyta > Magnoliopsida > Fabales > Fabaceae > Cicer > Cicer yamashitae. The sequence goes on from JBBPBQ010000003.1 coordinate 33,765,515, forward strand.
TTGGGAAATGTTACAAAACCAATGAAGTTATCTAATTGAAAATGAAATTTTAGGGATGAACATATGGCTTACATTTACTGCAAACTTGTATTTAATATTCTATTACTTTATTTTAAAATATCCCCTTCTTCATTGTGGTCTTTTAGGAAAGAAATTTGAGAAATGTTAAAATCTTATTTGGTAGTTTTCTCCTCAAAAATTATTTGAAACCATTGTTGCTATAATAAGCACATGAGTTTCTGATTAGATTTTGTTGTGTTCAATATACTTCACTACCATGCATGAGGAAGTGGAAGTTACTTTTTAATTAGGCAGTTGTAGTTGTAGACTTGTAGGCAAAAGAAAATAAACATGTGTTTAATTAATCTTTGTTCATAGTGAGTAGTCTCACATACTTATACTTGAGGATAACTTATTGACTCTAAAATATCATTTTTTGACTCCGAAATATCATTATTTTTAGGTTGAATGATTCTTCCATTGGGAAGAGAGCACAACTTAAAAGCAATATATGAGAAATGCTACTGCATCTATGTATACCGGTTTTGTCATGGACTTGAATGGAGATATACAATGATGAAGTTAATCTTCATGAGTTGATCATTGGATGACAGTTTTTGCTTTAACATCTTTTGGAGTTCAATTAGGTGTAGTGTAACTACACAAGTCACACGATTTTAACTGTCCGATCAACATTGGACGGTATAAATTTATTGATAAATTTTATGTTATTATTTTGTGTATGAAATTGTAATTAAGTTACTTTTGTATGTAACTTATTTGTTAGGTATGAGACTGAAATTAATATTTTGGTCTACGAGATTCAAATCATTTCTTTCATGTTTATTTGTTTTTAAAAAGAAAAATTAGGTATATTACCTAGATAAAAAATGTCATATGAAAGGTGGCCGTTGATATGTACATTATTAATATAAAAAAAAAAATATATATATATATATATATATATATATTTTTTTTTTTTTTTTGTTAACACCGTAATTTGTCTCCGGACGATGGTGTGTGCAAGTTGGTTGGATTTTTATAATGACACGGCGATAGTAGGTGGTAAATGGAAATGAATTGTTAAGGATGTAAAGTGCAAATATGGAGCAACTAAACCCAAGACAATGGAAAATAAACTAAAAATCATGGGAAAATAAGTCATTACAATTAGGGAGATTTTTTAAATAAATTCTCTAGACTCCTCCCCTACTAAAGTCTTCTATTCTTTCTATTTCATCTTCCTTTATTTAAAGTCATTCTCTTCCCTCCTCTTCTTAACTCCCAAACACACCCCAAAGGAATAGAGGGTAGGAGAACGGCACTTAAGCCCTTGTGCATCTTCTTTGCCATTTGATTTAATCCTACATTAATTGTTTAGAGGATGATTGTGTATCATTGTTTTTAGGATAACTTTAAAACATAAAAAGACAGTCTAAAACAAATGTAACATATTAAAACTCACTATTTTATTATAGATTCAACTCTTCTACAATAACAAATTCATTTAATTGTGAAAATAAAATCATTTGGTTATAAACAAATTATGCGATAGTTAATATTATTTAGACATGGATATTATTACTGATCAAACTATTGATTCTTGATTTTGAACTTGAATAACTACACTTTTTTATTACTCAATAGGTTCACACCATTTCATTCATAATAATGGAGAAAATACAGTTGAAAATAGACCGAAAGGAAATGCGATGAGCGTTGTAGAAAAAGCTTTAGTCAAAACATGAGCACTATCATTTGTTGATAGTCTAGGAAAAACAACTTTAAAGTTATTGTTTAAAGATAGTAAAGTTAGGACATTCCTCTAGAATAGAACCATATTCCGTATGACATGATTTTCTACTAAGCACATCATTGACTAACTATACTTAAGACCATCACAATTTATAGTTTTAATTTACTATCTGCAAACAATAATATTACTATAACTTTAATTTAAGTTGCATCAGTTATATTTTTCTATTACAACGTAACTATAATCTATAATCGCTACTGCCACTATAATCTCAATTCAAAACCATAATCTAAAACATTTTTTTCTATAAGAAATCGTCAATGATGTTAAAAATAAATTACACATATATAAATTACACATATATAGTTTAGTTAATTTTTTAATTATAGTTTAAAAATAAACTGAAATATATGTTAAAAAATTGAAACTAATAATTTAGTATATGGCTATAAAAAAAATATTTCTTCTTTCTCATAAATGGCGCATTTGCAAAAAAAAAAAAAACACAAAATAAATATTACTTTCAATTTCTAATATAATATATTAATTATATCTTTTTTCAATTATATTCTTTAATTAATATTATATGCATCACTCTTAAATAAATATGTTTAACTTCACATCCATGGAGTAATCATAAATACACCGATACTTAATAAGAATAATTCAATAAAATTATTATCCTCTCTATCATTTATATACATTTGTTTATTTGTGTGAAATTGTAAAATATGTAGCTTGTGTTATCCTTTTACTTACGGGCCCATGTTCTTTTTTTAAAAGCCCATATTGTTAGCTCCATTTAGTGAAAAGGGAAATATTCAGAATGCAACTTTGAATAAAAAAAACAAAAAAGAATGCAATGCAAAAGCAACGGCTATATTTTGAATGTAATTAATGTCGTTGGATGTAGATATTCTTCAAAGTATTGTTTAAGAGAGATGCCCTATTGGAATAGACCCATATTCCGGCTAAGAGGAAAAGATTGATCACGAAGTTGCGAATAAATACTGGATTATCATAGGTTTTGTTTCATAATATCTGTTTTAATTATTAAATTAAATATTCATCCTGTCTTGCTAAAAATAGTGATTATGATTCTTCCTAATCGGACCTAGGGAGGGGTCAACTAGCCAGAATTGTTGATCACTAGTGAAGATTTGAACAATAATTTAATTTATATGTATGCAAAGAGTTTTTTTTATTGTGAGTTGCTCTTAATTATTATATTATTAATAATATTTAACTTTTATTATAATTACTGTTATAATTATTTATATAATTAATCATGATATATCAATTAGTCAATAATGTATAAATATATTACAATGTCAGTACATCAAAATTAAACTCCTTAAAAAGTATTATATTATATGTGTCATCAATTGGTGGATCCCTTAAGATCAAAGAGTTTCCAATAAGTGGAGTATATTCACTTGCAAAGGAGTATATATATGATATGATTTTTTTCATTGCATTTGTCATTTCATCTTTTTTTTTTTTTTTTAAGTTTATACCCTCTTTCTCTCCCTCTTCTCCCTAATCACTCTTATAAAGTTTTGTTAGTGTGTTTTAAAGTATTTAAAATAATATAAGAATAGTTCTATCAATGAGCAGTCTAGTTCTATCAATCATAAAATAGGGAATCAAACAAGTGGTGCATTCAAGTAAAATCATAATTTCAATCAAGTAAACACGAACACTCAAATACACATCATCCATACAATAACAGTTAGCATAGGATTTCATAAAATCAAATATCATGCAATCTTCACATAAATTAGTTCTATCAATCATAAAATAGGGAATCAAACAAGTGGTCCCTTCAAGTAAAATCATAATTTCAATCAAGTAAACACGAACACTCAAATACACATCATCCATACAATAACAGTTAGCATAGGATTTCATAAAATCAAATATCATGCATGATGGAGCTAAATATCACTAGAAGGGGGGTTGAATAGGGATTTTGGCGTTTAAAATTTTTTTTAATGAGCTTATGAATTTCTGTCCTCTCTGAGAGGATGCGAACTGGAGGATGGAAATTCAAACTCTTTGATCAAGAACATAATAAATGCAAGAAGAGTATAAAGAGATAGACACACAACTTTTATACTGGTTCACCCAAAGATGGCTACGTCCAGTCCTCACACTCTTGTGAGATTTCACTAAAGATCAAACAGATCAACCTCTCACCGAGGATGATTACACTTTGTGTATTCTCAAGCTTCACCAAGCTTACAATCAAGTTTCAACTATTTTCAAGTACACCTAACTTGAAAATTACAGAGTGATATGAGTATGATTGCTTTCTCTTTACTTAAACACTTTCTAAAAAGATATTTCAAAGATCTAGTGTATGATTGTAGAAAGTATAAAGAGGATGAATATTGCTTATGATAAATTTAAGATTTTTGATCTTTTTCTGCAATATTGTTGTGTGTTTAATGAAGAAGAGCTTCCTGCCTTTTATAGAGTCCTTGACAGCTCTTCCATGTGTTAAACAACTTCATGACCGTTGAGGAGGATGCATCAAATAGTCCAATGGTCTTTGAGCTGAAATTACAAAACTGCCATCCAGCTATCTTGAACAGTTCCAGTCCATCCTCAGCCTTGAGGTTCAAACCTCCTAGGTACTTGGTCCTTTGTAGCCTTTTTCTTTTTTCTTTCTCCAAGACATGAAAAGGCTATTTCTTTGACTATGTGAGCTACAACCGTTTGATTTCGTGTAGTACCAGGTTTGAATTCAACTTTTGAAGAATGATGTGACAAATTGTTCAACCTTTTACCTAGTACTAGCCGTCCTCTACCTAGAACAGCCTATCCTCGTACTAGTCAAATCTGCTTTCTGACCTCTTTAGATAATATGCTTTATTGGGTCCTTCTTGGTTACAATTTTGACATCTTAACCTGATTAAGAATCATGGTTACGTTGCTGGATGTATACAAAGCTTTTATGAGGCCATCCTCACGTAGGTTCAGCCTATCCTCTGGCTTGCAAATATGATGATTTTGAGTCATATGTTCATCCTTTTTGTCTTTATGATTAATAACCTCTTTTCTACTATAAATCCACTCAAGAGCACAAATTAGTCCTTAATCACAATCATAATCTCTTAAGTAATTTTGTTATCATTAAAATCAATTGAGAGAGATTTTGTCTCAACAATCTCCCCCTTTTTGATGATGAAAAAATTCTTTAGATTATGATTTTTAAATATGAATGCATGATGAGATTTAATGTTTATGCGCCCCCTGAATTAAGTGAGTAATCTTTTTTAAAAAAATTTTAAGTTCTAAAAATTATTACTCCCCCTGAATGTATGCCAGAAATATGAATCTAAGAAATTAAATAAAGATCATAATGATATTTCAAACCAATAATGTTGTAATGGCATAAACCTTAAACATGGTCATGGAACAGCAAAACATTAATCATCAAAATATTAATCAGCAAAACATCAAAACATCATAATCATAGCAGCAAAATATCATAATCATTATCCCCCTAAATTTGGCAGCAGCAAAAAAATAGGAATGATAAGGCTACTCAGGAGAGGATGGTTCATCAGAGGAGGAGGATGGTTCATCAGCAGCAGGAAGCTCATGAGGGTGTTCTCCAGGAGCAATGGTACTGATCAAATGTTTGGTGACCCATTCAAGAATAAGGCCAAACTGCGTCATGGTGCGAATAATCTGCTTTTGATCCTTCCTAATTGTTTTCAACAGCTTCATCAGCTTGGTTAGAGTCTTATCCTTAGGTTGCTTCCTGGTGGTGGAGTCTTTTGGTTGGTCGTTGACGCTGGAGCTTTTGTTTTGAGAGCTGCCAGCCTTGTCTTTAGATATGTTATCATTTGAGGTAACCAAAAAGGAATCCAGAGAACTAAATAAGCCAGTAACCTCAGGGAGAGGTTGTGATGGCTCTTCAACAGCAACAATAGGGATAGGAGCAAGAGGAGCAGTGGCGAAGGGATCAGATTCTTGTAACTCAGATGGAAGGTCAGGCATTGACTCAGGAGGACTTTGAGGCGAGAAATGGTGATATGTCAGATTAAGATCAAAGTAAAGTTCTTCACCTTCCTCCATGAGTGTAGGAGGAGCAGCTTGAACTGCATCCTTGTGAGGATGATCTTCAGATGGGACGGAATGAGGTGGCAGCAGAGGTGATTGTGATGGGACGGAATGATTGTGGCAGCAGAGGTGATGAGGAGGAGATGATGGATTTGGTTCAGCTTCCATAATGGGCTCCTGAGGAGTTGGAGTGGGAGTATCCTCAGATGGAGTTGGAATGGAATTGTCCTCAGATGGAGGTTGATCTGATGGTTGTTCTGGTGGAGAAGCAGCAGATGAGGAGCTTCGTGTTTTCCTTTTCTTTGATGTGGTAGAGGCGGCAGGTGTTGTAGATGGCTGAAGACACATTTGTTTAACATTCTTCATGGAGAATGTATGATTAAAATGCAGAGATGGTTCATCCTCCAAAGGAACCTTAAAGAACCTAAAGATTTTGGTCAGGATGATACCGTATGGTGCTGATCGACCCAGTACAGCTGCATTTAGCATAAAGTTGAAGATAATATTGCCCAGATGCAGAGGTGTTCCAGTTATCAAGTGATGGATGAGAAGAACATCCAATTCAGTTACTTTCTCAAAACTTCCAGCTCGTGGTACAATGCAGTGAACACAAATGTTGTGTAGGATACGGCATAAAGGGAGTAGATTGGAAGCAACATGCGGCTTAGATGGTGAGATGAGAATGTTTTTCAAAACAGATGAGCGAGTGATTTGGCACTGAGAATACCAGTTTTCTGAAAAGAAATAGGCACCTTCATTGCGAACATCAAGTATATGGCATAAAGATGTTGGATTGATTTCCATTAGAACACCTTTGAGCACAATGTTGAATCCAGAAAGCCCTTTGCAATTGTTAGAGGCAGCATAGAAAGCCCTAACCAGTCTTGGGTATTGGGGCTCATTGATTTTGAGAAAGGACGTTCAACCCAGTTGGTCAAAAATATCTTCAATATTGAAGCCTTCTTCCTTTAAGTCAGCAAGATCAATAATTTTCCCGTTGACCACAGATTTATTCAGCCATTTAGATATGTAGGTCGTTTCTTGATCAACAGAATTAAACAGAGAGGTCTTGGTAGATTTTTGCGACGGAGAGGACAGTGATTTTTTGGGAGTGGGTTTGGATTTTTTTGAGGTGGTGGTTTTGGTAGGAGTCTTGACAGGTGGTGAATGAGGAGTTGGCTCAATGGATAATGTTTGTTCTGAATCATCTGATTCAACCAGATGAACAGTGGAGTCTTGAGATACGGGTTTTTTGGATGATAGAATTCCAGAAAGAATTCTGGAGGATCTCCTAGTGGGGGCCGAGGTTTGGAGGACTTAGGTGAAAGAGAAGGAGTGGAGGTTGTTTCAGAAGGTTCGAAGAAACTGGTTTCTGATGAAGGTTCTTGATTTAGAGTGGTGTTGAGTGATTCTTCTCCATTTTGATCAGACTCCGTGCTGGAGTAGTGATCTTCAACATCTTCAGAGGCTTGAGAGAGGATTTTTCGTTTGGCAGCAAACTGAGTACGAGCCATGATTTTTGTTAATGGAGGATGTGAAAAGATGATTCTGGGTTGAGAGTGAGATGAATACTAATGAGACTGGGCAGAGTTAAGTAAGGAGGATGGAAGATGGAAGGTGGAAGGGAATATCCGTTGGAGAAAGAAGAGTTGATTGAGTTCTTCCTAGGAGGATGCACTCATGATTGATTAGACGGAGGCGTGCAGGTTGGCGTGTGAAGCACGCGTGTTGGAAACGGCAGTTTCAGCCGTTGTAGCATTAAATGCTCGCGTGGAACAAGGGGACGGCGCCACATGGACGACCCAATGAGAAGAGAAGCGCGTGCACGCAAAGACTGAGGCAATTAAATGCAGATACACCAAAATGGACATTGTGTCCTCTGGTTTCTTGCTATCCTCTAAACTCTAGCCTTATATACAAAGATCAGATTTGATCTTTCAGGGATTTGACAAATAAATAATTAAACAAACAAAATAAGAGACAAGCAGTGATGATACAATGGATAAAACATTTAATCAATTTATATTGGAAAAATTAACGATGGAGAGTTTTTCCAAAATGTTTTTGAACCTATCCTCCTGGAGAGGTTTGGTAAAAATATCTGCCAACTGATTTTCAGTGTTAATGAAAATCAATTCTATATCTGTTTTTTGAACATGATCTCTTAAAAAATGATGTTTAATTTCAATGTGCTTAGATCTAGAATGCTGAATTGGATTTTTTGAAAGATTTATAGCACTAGTATTGTCACAGAGGATGAGAATTTTTGCGTACCTTAGAGAGTAATCCTCTAGTTGATTCTTTATCCATAGCAATTGTGAACAGCATTGTGCAGCAGATACATATTCAGCCTCTGTAGTTGATAGATCAATGGTACATTGTTTTTTGCATGACCAACTTATTAGAGATTTACCAAGAAATTGACATCCTCCACTTGTGCTCTTCCTTTCAACTTTGTCTCCCGCATAGTCAGCATCACAATAAGCTATGAGGTCAAGATTTGAACATTTCTCATACCAGATTCCCAGATTAATTGTGCCAACAAGATATCTTAAAATCCTCTTAACTGCTGTAAGATGAGATTCTTTGGGAGAGGATTGAAACCTTGCACAAAGACCCACAGCAAAAACTATGTCTGGTCTACTAGTTGTTAAGTACAATAAGGATCCAATCATCCCTCTATACTCTTTCTCAGAAATTGGAGTTCCTTCATCATCTTTGTGAAGCATGGAGGATGGGTGCATAGGAGTTCCCATACTCTTGGCTGAACTCATGTTGTATTTGTTGAGAAGATCTTTAGTGTATTTTTCTTGTGAGATGAAGATGCCATTTTTCAATTGCTTGATTTGTAATCCAAGAAAGAATTTTAATTCACCCATCATACTCATTTCGAATTCACTTTGCATGAGGTTGGCAAAATCTTCACACATCTTTTTGTTTGTAGACCCAAAGATTATATCATCAACATAAATTTGCACAATTAATAAATCCTTTTCAATAGTTTTCTTGAAGAGTGTTGTATCTATCTGTCCTCTTACGAAACCATTGTCTTTTAAAAATGAGCTTAACCTCTCATACCAAGCTCGAGGAGCTTGCTTTAATCCGTAAAGGGCTTTTGAGAGTTTGAATAGGTGGTTGGGCTTCTTTTCATCCACAAATCCAGGAGGTTGTTTAACATAAACCTCATCATTTAGAAATCCATTCAAAAAAGCACTTTTGACATCCATTTGGTATAGTTTGATACCTTTATGGGTGGCATATGCTAGGAGGATGCGTATAGCTTCAAGTCTTGCAACCGATGCAAATGTTTCATCCTAGTCAATTCCCTCTTGTTGATTGTAGCCTTGAGCAACAAGCCTTGCTTTGTTTCTTATTACCTCTCCATCCTCATTCAGTTTGTTTCTGAAGATCCATTTTGTTCCAATGATGGATTTTTCAAGTGGAAGAGGTACAAGGTTCCATACCTTGTTTCTTTCAAACTGTGAGAGCTCTTCCATCATGGCTTCAACCCATGATTTGTCACAAATAGCTTGATCAATATTTTTGGGTTCAATTTGTGAAATCATGGCCATGGTAGCTCATTTCCTCGTAGAGATTGTCTGGTTCTTACTCCATCAGCCGTGTCTCCAATAATCAAATCTGGAGGATGATAAGTGATTGTCTTCCATCCTCGTGGAGGTTGCTGAGAGGATGGATCAGATTCATCCTCTTCGTTTGGACTGGGTGCGTTGGAGGATGAAGGTTCATCTTCCTCAGATTTATCAATTTTTTCTAAGCACAAGTCATCAAACTCATCAAAAATAACATGCATGGATTCCTCCACAATTTGAGTCCTAAGATTATATATTCTATAACCTTTAGACGAAGTGGAGTATCCCAAAAACAATCCTTTGTCAGACTTTGAATCAAACTTTCCCAAATTTTCTTTATTATTTAGGATGTAACAATAACACCCAAATATGTGAAAATATGAGATGTTTGGTTTTCTTCCTTTCCATAATTCATATGGAGTTTTGTTTAAAATCTTTCTAATGGATACACGATTTAAAACATAACAAGCGGTATTAATTGCTTCAGCCCAAAAATATTTTTCAATGTTGGCTTCATTCAAGATGGTTCTAGCCATTTCTTGCAAAGTTCTATTTTTCCTCTCAACAACTCCATTTTGTTGAGGGGTTCTTGGGCAAGAAAAATTGTGAGAAATACCATTTTCATCAAAAAGATTTTTGAAGGATTCATTTTCAAATTCACCTCCGTGGTCACTTCTTACGGAGATAATTTTTTATCCCTTTTCATTTTGGATCTTTTTACAAAAATAATGAAAAGCCTCAAAGGCATCATTTTTATGTTTTAAAAATAAGACCCAAGTAAAACGTGAAAAGTCATCAACAATTACAAATCCGTACCTTTTTCCACTAAGGCTAGGAGTTTTAATAGGAGCAAAAAGATCAATATGAAGTAGCTCAAGAGGATGGTTTGTGGAAACAACATTTTTAGAATGAAAGCTACTTTTAACTTGTTTTCCTTTGGCACAAGCTTCACAAATTTTGTCCTTTTCAAAATTAATTTTTGGAAGGCCTTTGACTAATTCTAATTTAGACAATTTAGAAATAGTGTTTAAACTTGTATGACCAGCTCGTTTGTGCCATACCCATTTATCCTTTTCAATGGATACAAAACAAGATTCAGTAGGCAAATCATCAAGATATAGCTCATATAAATTCTTTTTTCTAAAACCGGAAAAGAAAACTCTACCCGAGGATGAGTGTTTAACCTCGCATAGATTGGGTTTAAAAATAACTTCAAAACCACTATCACAAAGTTGGCTAATGCTAAGCAAGTTATGTTTTAAACCATCTACATATTGAACATTTTCAATTTTGGCAGAATTTTTATTACCAATGATACTGGTACCTTTTAATTGAGCTTTATCATTATTTCCGAATGTGACTGATCCTCCATCCTTTATTTCCAATGAAATAAAGCAATGCATATCCCCTGTCATATGCCTTGAGCAGCCACTGTCCAAGAACCAAGGCTTTCTTTTGTTGATCAGAGGATGTACCTGTGTTTGAGTTTAATAGTGACTTAGGTACCCATATAGAGGTGGGTCCTTGTTGGTTAGTTCATCCTCTTGTGAGGAATTTTCTTTTGTGATAACAAATAGAATCATGATGCCCATGTTTACCACAAAATGAACATCCTTTCTTAATGTTATCTGCCCTTTTTTTCGCATAACATCTTTTGAAAGTATGCCTAAGTTTTTTGCAAAAGGTCCATCTTGGCCTATCCTCTTGTTTCTTTGGAATGAAAAAAGTTTCATAGAGTTTTTGTTTTTGAGAACTTTTAAATCCAATACCAGCTTTGTCAAAGATTCCAGATTGTGATTCCATAATCTTTTGAAAAGTATCAGTGGATTTAACAAAGTTGGTAAGATCATTTTTGAGTTCTTCAACCTCTATTTTCAAAATTTCCTTTTCTGCATCCTCTTCTAGAGGATGAGTTTTGACAATCTTTTTGTTCAAAATAGAGTGTTGCTCAGACAACTTTTCATGAGATAACTGCAAGTCTTTAATGGTTTGTTCATAATTTTTATTCTTAGCTTGTAGTTCCTCATTTAACTTCTTTATTTCAAAAAGTTGGTTTTTAAGAAATCCACATTTTTGAGATAAAGTGTTTGAGTCATTTAAAAGATTATCAAACTCTATTTCTAATTGTTCATAATTAGGACAAAGTTCAGATATGATTACCTTTTCAGTTTCTAAGTTCGTCATGAGACAGAGGTTGGCCTCTTCTTCCTTTTCTTGCTCCGAGGATGAGTCATCACTATCATCCCACGTGATAATCATAGATTTGTTTTTGTAGGGAAATTTTCTTGAGTTCTTTTTGTTCAGAGGACACTCAGTTTTGTAGTGACCCAGCTTGTTACATCGAAAGCAAGTAATCTGACTTTTGTCATTTTTTTCTTTTTGAGGAGATCTTTTTTCCTGTCCTCTACGATTTATCATCCTCTGGATTCTTCTGGAAATTAGAGCAAGTTCATCCTCTTCCTCAGATAGAGGATACTCTGCACTTTCCTTCTTTGTGGCTTCTTCAGTCCTCTTGGAGGATGAGCTTTCAGTTTGACTTGATTTTAGAGCTATCATTTTTCCCTTTTTGCTTGGTTTGTCAGCCAGCAACAGAGGTTCATGAGCTCTTAGAGTTCCAACCAGGTCCTCTAGTTTCATGTTGGCCAAGTCTCTTGCTTCTGTGATGGCAGTCACCATTGGCCTCCATTCTTTTGGTAAACTCCTCAAGATTTTTCTTATCCTCTCTTGAACGGAGTATACCTTTCCAAGAGATCTCAGGTTGTTTAGTATGATTGTCAGCCTTGAGAACATTTCATCAATCGTTTCTTCCTCCTTCATTTCATATAACTCGAACTCTCTAACTCCCATGTCAATCCTTGCTTCCTTTACGTGGCTTGATCCTTCATGATGAATCCTTAGAGTATCCCAAAGTTCCTTGGCGTTTTTGCATTCTTCAACTCTATCATATTCTTCCCTGCTCAAAGCACACGTTAGAAATAAATGAGCTTTAGAGTTTAGGAGTACCTTAGCATTTTTATCAGCCGTCCATTGTGCTTGAGGTTTCTCGTCGGAGGTTGCATCTGTGTTGTTGATTCTGATGACATGATCCCCGTTCTCAACAACAGACCACATGTTGTTATCTTGTAATATGAGAAACAATCTCATCTTACCTTTCCAGTGGTAGTAATCTGTACCATCAAAGTAGGGAGGTCTGGTGGAGGATCCTCCTTTAGGAACATACTTAGCTTTTGACATTTTTCTTTGGATCTTTTTCTCTTACACTGTTAGATGTAATATTTCTAGAAGAACCTTTCTCTGATGCCAATTGATGGAGCTAAATATCACTAGAAGGGAGGTTGAATAGGGATTTTGGCGTTTAAAAATTATTTTAATGAGCTTATGAATTTCTGTCCTCTCTGAGAGGATGCGAACTGGAGGATGGAAATTCAAACTCTTTGATCAAGAACAGAATAAATGCAACAAGAGTATAAAGAGATAGACACACAACTTTTATACTGGTTCACCCAAAGATGGCTACGTCCAGTCCTCACACTCTTGTGAGATTTCACTAAAGATCAAACAGATCAACCTCTCATCGAGGATGATTACACTTTGTGTATTCTCAAGCTTCACCAAGCTTACAATCAAGTTTCAACTATTTTCAAGTACACCTTACTTGAAAATTACATAGTGATATGAGTATGATTGCTTTCTCTTTACTTAAACACTTTCTAAAAAAATATTTCAAAGATCTAGTGTATGATTGTAGAAAGTATAAAGATGATGAATATTGCTTATGATAAATTTAAGATTCTTGATCTTTTTCTGCAATATTGTTGTGTGTTTAATGAAGAAGAGCTTCCTACCTTTTATAGAGTCCTTGACAGCTCTTCCATGTGTTAAACAACTTCATGACCGTTGAGGAGGATGCATCAAATAGTCCAATGGTCTTTGAGCTGAAATTACAAAACTGCCATCTAGCTGTCTTGAACAGTTCCAGTCCATCCTCAGCCTTGAGGTTCAAACCTCCTAGGTACTTGGTCCTTTGTAGCCTTTTTCTTTTTTCTTTCTCCAAGACATGAAAAGGCTATTTCTTTGACTATGTGAGCTACAACCGTCTGATTTCGTGTAGTACCAGGTTTGAATTCAACTTTTGAAGAATGATGTGACAAATTGTTCAACCTTTTACCTAGTACTAGCCGTCCTCTACCTAGAACAGCCTATCCTCGTATTAGTCAAATGTGCTTTCTGACCTCTTTAGATAATATGCTTTATTGGGTCATTCTTGGTTACAATTTTGACATCTTAACCTGATTTGGAATCATGGTTACGTTGCTGGATGTATACAAAGCTTTTATGAGGCCATCCTCACGTAGGTTCAGCCTATCCTCTGGCTTGCAAATATGATGGTTTTGAGTCATATGTTCATCCTTTTTGTCTTTATGATTAATAACCTGTTTTCTACTATAAATCCACTCAAGAGCACAGATTAGTCCTTAATCACAATCATAATCTCTTAAGTAATTTTGTTATCATTAAAATCAATTGAGAGAGATTTTGTCTCAACAATGCAATCTTCACAGAAATTAGTTCTATCAATCATAAAATAGGGAATCAAACAAGTGGTGCATTCAAGTAAAATCATAATTTCAATCAAGTAAACACGAACACTCAAATACACATCATCCATACAATAACAGTTAGCATAGGATTTCATAAAATTAAATATCATGCAATCTTCACATAAATTAGTTTTATCAATCATAAAATAGGGAATCAAACAAGTGGTGCATTCAAGTAAAATCATAATTTCAGTCAAGTAAACACGAACACTCAAATACACATCATCCATACAATAACAGTTAGCATAGGATTTCATAAAATCAAATATCATGCAATCTTCACAGAAATTAATTCACAACAATTTTATAGGTTTCTAAATCATATTTTAGTCATCATTGTTTCCATTCATATGTTATTATTTAATTATTATTACTTAATAAGGTTTGACCATACGAAGTAAGCCCCAGATGAATCTTTAGGAATTACGGAATTGCCGTTCACCCCACGTTACATTATACTCATAAAATCGAACCTCGTCTCACCCCTTACCTCGATTGAAGATTTTGCTAATGTGTTGCATCTTCTTCGACCGTCGTCTCTAATAGTTCATAAAATAAATTGATCGCATCAAGAAAATGATTGTCTGCTTCTGATAATTGCATCAAGAAATCGTTTGCCTATGATAATATTGACAAGTAAGTGATTGTCTGCTTCTGATAATCGCATCAAGAAATTGGTCGTCTAACTCTGATTTATAATGTATGCTCTCATTAAAGTCAAAGCTTTAATGAAAGTCAATGCTCCAAAGAAGACAAAGCTTTTACGCATCATCTGACGAACATCTTGAATATGTTACTTGTGAGGTCTATGAGACATGCTCTGATCATCGTATCATCTGCTTCCTCTGTATTCATACCAAGATACATTGAATCAATTACAAGGATTCATTTTGGAAAGTCTTCTATAGAAAATAAATCTCAAAAGATTTGTTACGAATATTCATGAAATATGTTGTTTTCCACGCTAATAGGCCAAAAGCCGACGCTAACCTGGATTTAGCGTCGGGGTTGGGCCTAAGCTAAAACGGTCGAAGCTAATACATAGCGTCGGCCAAATACCATCTGACGCTACCGTAGCGTCGTTCTTACCCACGCTAAGCTGATGCTACCAACAAAAATAGAACATCTGACGCTAGTTAAACCGTTGCCACGTCATCAAAAAAAAATGTAACTGCGTCGGCTGGCCGACGCTACAGGCAACATTTTGTAGTCAACAAAATAGTTAACGTCGGCTACACCGACGCTAAAGTCAAACAATAGTCAATGTTATCTTTAATATAGCGTCGGCGTAACCGACGCTAACGTCAACAAAGAAAAGTCAACAAACAATTAGCGTCGACGTCACCGACGCTATGGTCAAATAAAAGTCAATTTTATTTATAAGTTAGCGACAGTCTGACCGACGCTAGGGTCAATAATTGAAAAGTCAACAAACCATTAGCGTCGGACGTATAGCCCAGGCTAATTGTAAATTTATTTAATTTTTTGTTTTTTTGTTTTTTGAGCACCTGCTTAATTATATTTTAAAGTTTTATAAAATAATTGATACTAAAAAACCCTAAAAGTCATTGCTTTGAGAACATAACAAACGGACCATTAAATATCATTTGTTCTCAAACTACAAAATAATAACATAGTATCAAATAACAACATAACAAAGTCACCTATTACATAATTGTCAACCAATGACTACAAAAAGTAAGCATAACTATATATGAGATCAAAGTTCGTCCAGTGACACGTCGTCCAAATCATCATCGTAATGAGGATGCGAAAGAGGATGAATCGCATTAGAAGATCCACCAGTTGATTGACGATACAAAGTGTCAATTTTATCTACAAAAAACTGCTTTAATGCATCAAAACCATTCTCTAACTTCTTTGAATGCTCCCTAGCCTCTTCAGCGACCTTGGTAGCCACTTGAGTTGGGCCACTGCATCCTGAGCAATATGTTCAGCTCTAATTCTAGTTGCCCTCTCCGTTTCTAAAGACATCCCAGTCATAGAATTAGAAGGATTTTGGGATTGTTGTGTAAGCGATATACACCCATGTCGGAGGTTAACAGATAAGTCTCTCGTACCATAAACTCGACCACGAGTGCGTTCCTCTGCAGATTGTGTCCATAACTTAAGTATTTTCGGTCCATCTACCTCTTTAGCACCATCTACACTTGTGTCGCCAAGTTGTGTTTGTACTTCCTCCAATTTTTTTTTAAATGTTCCCTGCTCAATGGAAAAAATTAATAAGGTAATATATGATCCAATTTCTAAAATAAATTAAACAAACAAGTCAAAATATATATAATATACTAACTTACACCAATACATGTATAATAAAGGGATTGTTCATCTAGGACTCTTGGTGTAAATGAGATCATATTCTTTTTTTGTTGATTTGAAATATAAAGAATTTGCATAAAAAATTTACATAAATAAATAACATACATGTAAAATTTAATTATAGCCTTATTTCAACTTCTACTTTTATGACAAACAGATCGTGTAAGGAGGAAAACTCAGACATTCAATGTATCCTCATTTTATATATAAAACAATTTTCTTCTACTTGAATATCATTTATAATATCATTGTTGTCAGCTCCAAATGAAACAATTAAACATTTGGATGTTGAACTCATGCATTTGTATTCTAGTTCATAAGTTGTATTTAATTTTATGACTGGTTCCAAAGACTATTTTTTAAATTCTCTTTTTTCATGTAGGCTAATGACATAGCTGATTTTCATGCTAATACACGTATCCCAATTGTTGTTGGATTTAAGCTTAAGTAAATTGGAAAAGGCCATATTGCTGCAATGAATTCACTAAATGGTGCATCAACATTGAGACTATTGGTAATCACAGTAACATTTTTCTCACCCATTCTATCAACAAAAGATCTAGAACCACCACCAATATCAAACCCTATTCTAATTCCACCACTTCCACCTAATGCTAAAACAGCATCAACCAAAAAATCATTTTTACTTTTTTCTTTAACATATCTCAAATTCTCATAATCACTAACCAAATCAAAACAACCAATGCAATCTCTACTCAATTTCTTACCTTTCAAACATTCAAAACTCTTACAATTTAAACCTCTCTAATTAACATTGTTATTATTATTACCAACATTTTTCCAAAGAGAAATAGGAAAAGGAAAAAGACCAACCTTTGAAATAGTTTTAGCAGAACACCTTCTTCTAGGTAAAGGCTGACACCCTTTCAATGTCACTTTAGCAATGCTGGTAAGTAAAAGAAAGAAAAATTCAAACAGGAAGAAACAGTAAATTATAATAAGGCTGATATATATAGCTGCCTCAAACAGAAAAATTCATAATATTTACCAATGTTACTTTTTATTTATTTAATATTAGATACCGTTTATAATAAGGCTCATATATATAGCTGCCTCATTATTTCTCACTGTAAATTATAATTCTGAAACCCTTCTTTATTGAAGATTGTTTCGCTTTATTGAGAAAGCATTGTACAATTCAAAAAATTACATAAATATGTATAAAAAGTATGTGATCAGTACAATAACTAAAGTATTGATCGGTAAGTTATGGGCAGCCACGTATCATTTATTAGTTATTACAAACTAAACAAGTTCATCCATTCAGAAAATATCAAATCATAGTAGCAATTAGACATATAGTAGCTTGGAAAACGCACTTACTTTTTGGCGAGTCCAACCCTGTTGTAAGCTTATCAGGTGAATCGTCAGCAACTGCGGTACCTAAATAAAATAAAATAAATCTGACAATGAGTAAAATAAAATAAAATCAATAATTCACACTACAGCACAAGGAGCTCAAATCTGAATTTCTCAAAGTCAAACACTTCAATCAACATTTAGTACTTTTTAACTGTATACTACTTACTATCAGCATTTTTTAGAGTTGAAAATGTAAAGAACAAACATTTCAATCTCTCAAAATTACAGTTTGGTCACTTGAACTAGTTATGTTCCTAAATTTAGTACCTTTTCCAAAACAGACCATAATAGGCTCCAATTATTAGGACTGCACATTGGTTTACATTATATTCCTAAATTAAGCTAAGTTTAAAGGAGGAAATACTATATTCTCTTACACATGCCATCAACTAAAAAAAATAAATTAAAAAGGCATATATATCCTTCAAAGAAGACTAGGCCGAGGCATCCTGACAAAATGGGCTTGGAAGGAATGAAATAAAAATATAAACAGCAAATACACATCACACAAAATTTAGGAAGTACTTTTTGAACAATCTAATGTCAATCTTCTTAATTTCCTAGCTACTAATGCATTTATAGGGAAAGATTTTGAATCTCCACAAGGGATTGAGGTGGATTCCTCAAACATCAAACTTTTGACACAAGCATTTATTCCTCACTATTTGGAGTCACTACACTACAAGTACCATAAAATTGTACAAAATATTTACGTCCATTACCCAATGTTTAAAAAACCGAACCAGATGTCAAACCTGTGACACTTCCAGGTCATGGTTCAATTGGATGAACTTGAACCACAGTTGAATTGGATAACTAATAAATAAATAAGTTTAAAAATTGAAGAAAAAAAATGAACTGGCTTACAATAATTGATTGAGGGCTAGAGTTTAATTTAAAATGATCTACTGTGCATACTATTAGGAAGTAATAGTGAGTGCGTTAGAGTGTAGCTGTCTTATTGTGGGTTTTGCATCAGCTTTATATAAGCATTGTATGATGGGTAACACAACTAAAATAATCAAATATAGAATAGAAGAAATCAAAGGGTAGGTTGAAAGAGAAAGACACCAAATTCAATTTAACATTGTACACAAAAGAACAAAATTACATAAGAAGACACTCCAATATGAAAAATATAATAAAACTATCTCAAACTTGGAATCTTTTCCTTCCACCTAACACATTGAGAATGTTATAACCACATGCCATCACAACTTCTAGCAGTTTGATCGAAGTTTGAGGCAATTGAATCAATACAACCTTAAGAGACTGCAATTTAGAAAGTTCCTCTCTAAATAGCATCTTGATTAGCATCACCAAGAGCAGCCTCATTCAAGTACTTGTCTGCCAATTGAACTTTCTTCACATTCTCTTGTTCTTGGACAAGCATGTTACCATATTCCAAGAGTTTCTCCACTGTCATCTATGGCTGTTCAAATGTTGGAGGTCCTTCCTTTGAGGTCACAAGCTTCTTCCCAATTGGTTCAATACCAACACCAGAAATCCACTTCCTCACTTCATCATCATACACTCTAGCCCTCAATGAATTTTATTAGAAATCATCATCATACACGCTAATTTTATTAGAAATCATTTCGGAATTTTATTAAATTCAAGAACCAAATGAACTGGCTTACATTTTTTGGGGACTAAAATAGTGAATCGCTCATACTATATCACATTTAGTCTAATTTTGATGATTATTTGTTCTGTTTTTTTTTTTCTTCACAGAAATGAGAAGTAGTTATGTGTTAGAATCTGGATTCTATATTACATCTTTTTCTGCAACCATCTTCATTGCCGGATTTTCTACTATTGAACTTTTATTAATTACTTTACTGGTTTCACTCTCAATGATGCTGCAATCATGTCAAAGTAGCAATGCTGGAATTGTTGAGCTTAGGAAAATAAATGATGAATATACTTATTGCAAAGTTTATTCTCTGCATGCTAAGCTCAATAATTTAATTTAACAAGTTATTTAGTTGTATTAAACAAGTATATAGAATGTGAGTAATTAATTCGATTATGTGGCTGGTGTTTAGCAACATTTTTGGCTGGTGTTTTTGGGCTTGGATCTTATTACATGGTTCATTCAATTTTCCCCTCATGTTTGAGAAAATCTTATTATAATTATCATTATTATAAGTTTTTATGATTGCAAGCTTTCTTTGAAATGAGTTCCCAGCATCTACCAAAAAAGGAATTCTCAATAGTCAGAATTTTAAGACTGTTTAAAGTCATGTAAGTATGTTATTGCACAGTAAAACTTACTGCAGATTTTGCAGAATCCTATCCAATTCCAATTCCATCATGTGACAAACCATTTTCAATTTCATCCAATTCATCATCCTCACCT
Source organism: Cicer yamashitae (assembly GCA_037974755.1). NCBI lineage: Eukaryota > Viridiplantae > Streptophyta > Magnoliopsida > Fabales > Fabaceae > Cicer > Cicer yamashitae. Next base: position 33,785,621 of record JBBPBQ010000003.1, read on the forward strand.
AATTAACTTCATAACAACAGGAATCAACACACTTGAAATTGACAATCAAGAATCCACACTAATAACATTAACAATCTGAATTGATTCCGTAAATTCAATCTCACATTCTGTCCAAACAAATACACAAATGAAATGCAAGAAAACCTAAATTGATTAAATACAACACAATTAAACTGAACATGCAACTGTGATACCAAAATAAAATTAAAAATAACTGACGATGAGTTAACGCAAATCAAATGTTTGTATCAAAACCAAACCCTAAACCAAAAGTGAACAAAAAAAAGGTTAAGGTTACACTTACATTGAGAATGGACCAGAGACGAGAGTGAGACAGCAACAATGAGAGTGAGGGAAACGGTGAGGCCGTGAGAGTGAGTGAGGTGAGGGAAACGGTGATGCAGCGGCGAGAGGCTGAGCTTGACGGCGAGGACGAAGTGAGTGACACGTTCGAGAGGGTTCAGAGTTGGTGACAGGTTCGAGAGGGTTCAGAGTTGGTGACAGGTTCGAGGGCTATGGTTCAGAGTGGGAGACGGTGATGCGCAAGAGTGAGTGAGATGAAGGGTTACAGAGTGATGAAGTGAGAAGGGTTACATAGTGATGAAGTGAGAGCTAGGCATATGAAAATACATGTGATGAAGTTTTGAGAAAACATAATATTAATTTTTCAAATAATATTAAAAAATTTAATTTTAAAAAATCCTAAACGTTGGTTGGCCGCCCCAACGCTAATTATTAAAATAAAAAATAAACTGGCATCTGCCTTATTTTATTTAGCGTCAGCTCAGCTAACGCTAATTATTAATAAAGTAAAAAAAAAAATTTGGCACACTAACGTCCGTGTGACCGACGCTACACCAACGCTAACTAGCGTCGGAGTCGGGGACCGACGCTAAATATGGCAGCTAAATTGGGTTTTTCTAGTAGTGCTCTTTCAATCAGGACAACGACCAAAAAATCCTAAATAATCTCTATAAAAGGACGTGCATTACTTAATTGAAACTTCAAAAAAAAAACGCACTGCTATAAGCATATACAATTGTCTATGCGCTCTAGCTTTTAATCATTCATTTTACCTAAGTGCTGAGATAAGTTTTTGAGAGTACAATCTTGTAAACACTCTCTTATGCGAGTTTTTTCAAAAAAACCAAAAATGCATTCTCTTGTAACCTAGCCTAGTAGTGGCTACCTTCCTCAATAGCTTACTGTACTAATAGAAGGTTGAGAAGACTTTAACACAGTCAGTTTGAATAGTAATTGTTCAATGAAAGTGTAATTTTGTGGTGAGCTTGTGGATTAAATCCTTTAAGTTGAAGGGACTAAACATAGTTACCGTGTTGGTGGTGAACTATGAAAAAAGTTGAGATATATAGAAAGAAAAGAAGGGACAATTACACAGGTACAATTTGGAGGTAGAACAGTATTTTACTCAAGAAAACTGATAATTTCCAATCGAGAATGAGAGTTTCCCAGCAATATCATAGGGGAATTTTAAGCCAAGGTTCATGGGAATATAGATTTCCCGGGAACTAATATTTATTCAATATTAACAAACGTGGGTAGTTTTAATTCCCATCGAGTGTTCATGGGAATAAGTGTAGAAACCGGAAAACAAACACCCTCAAAAGGTAATAGTCTCTGCTTCTGATATTATTTTTGATTCTATAGATAATGTTGGTAATGTAGTTTTAGATTCATCTGCGTGTGAACCTCAAAACTTAACCTTTGCTGCCACCCAAATTGAACCTTCTATTGAAACTCAAAACACTTTACCTGAAACAAATGTCGACACTATAATTGAACCATATGCAGAAGAAGATGTTGAACCGTCTATCGTACCATCTGACTTTGTCTCAAACATTGAAACTCTACCTAAACCACAAAAATTTCTTCTGTTGAAGGCTTAAGTGATAACATTCAAAGTTCTAAACCTATTTTTGAAAGAATTGATGGATCTTTTGAATCATCATCTCACATTTCAAATGATAATTTTCTAGATCACCTAGGTGCTACCCTAAAAGTATGCAAGTTACTTGAGAAACCTTTATCCCCTAAACACTAAATTTCTTGTAGCTACAACTGATCGAGCGAGTCATTGAAGCCCCACTTCAACCCGAATCTGAGACTCCACTATCTAACTCTCAACTAACAAACTCAATCCCTAACTTACCTACACATTCATCCTCTCCCACGCATGCATCTAACCCAAACTCACGTTCTATTGAGGTCCCGTTTAACCTTGCATCTGATATAGCAATTAACGACAATGAAAACTAGAATCTGGCAGTAAAAAATATAGTTTTAATAAATTAAGGTAAAGCTATTTTTATCACAAACTTTTTTATGTAGATTCTTGATTAATTTTGAACTATATATACGTTTTTTTATTTATTTATTTAAATATCCAATTTTTAAAAAAGTCACAAAACTACCCCACATTTCAAAAAATTCTATTAATAAAATCAAATAAAATACATTAAATTGAAGAAAAAAAAATGTGGTTGAGTAGATGTGTGAAAACAAATAATGTGTTATATTATTTTAACAACTCTTTCCTATTTTATTGATAAATTTATATTAAAAAACTCCCTTCTATTTTGCAGATAACTTAGCAACTTAATTCTATTTTATTAACAATTTCCTCCTATTTTTTCTCTGTATCTAATAAATAAAAATTAATAAAAATAATTACAATTAAAAAAAATAATAAATTATATTAATAACATCAAATAAAATACATTAAATTAAAGAAAAAAAATACATCAAAATTAATGCGGTTGAATAGATGTGCCAAAACAAGTAACGTGTTATATTATTTTATCAACTTAATTTTATTTTGTTAACAACTATCACCTATTTTGTAGATAAATTAGCAACTTAATTTTATTTTATTAACAATTCTCTCTTATTTTTCCTCTGGATCTAAAAAATAATAATAATAATAATAATAATATTAAAAGTAAATTATATTAATAAAATCAAACAAAATATATTAAATCAAAGAAAACAATACATCAAATTTAAATTAATGATGTCCACCTAAATGACCTCCAGTTCCACATCTAAGATGTCGTCGAACTCGTCTAGCTCTTTGAACGAGTTGAGGTTGTTCAGGTTGATCCTCATTTTGATCATTATCCTCATTGTAATTTGTATATGGATTAGAACCACTACCACCTGCCTCCATATAATTTTGAGTCTTGGGGTTATACATGGAATCAAAAATTGCATAAGCCAACTCAAGAGTTATGCACTGAGCTCCAAACAAATTATAAAAAATCTCACGTTTTTTCGGATAACCGGGGGTAGGTATTTCTGGCACTGACAGAATGTAATACTAAGTCGCCATTTTTGCAGATATATGTACATGTGGTGATGGTGATGGACCTTAATATGGAACTTCTGTAGGGGCATGTAGGTGAGGTGATGATAAAGACGGTTCTGTTGTTTCTTGTGGGGTTGATTGGGAGGTCAACTGGACATGAGGATATGACAGCGGTTGCAAACAGGGATCATGCAAATATTGTTCGACATATATAAATAATTTGGTGTGCTGTCTAAACCAATTCATATATTCTTTGTTGTGGCATAAAACACCTTCTACGAATTTACCTTGCAATACGTAATTCTCACGCTCATTCCAATGTTTAATCTCTTTTTCTAAACCCAGTTCCAATTATCATCAATGTTACGCCTCATGTCGACCTCATGGTAGATTTTCATGTCCTCTGGTGGTTGTGGTATTTGTTGATGGAAGCCGAACTGAAGTGCGACTCTATCAATATGATGTTTTTCAACAATATGATAACAATGCAGATATGTACATGCAATCCATGTGTCCATATCCTCTTCGGAAACTTTGTGTTGGAATCTGAGGTACGGTCTCCAATAAAACTAATATGTAAAAAATAAACTAAAGTAAATATAAGAAGTATAAAAAACAATATAATTAAAAAAGTACAAATAAATGTGAATGAATATATTACTTCCTCAACTATCATGTGATCGATTGTTTTCGGTATCCTTCTATGTCGTTATGAGGAATTTTACTGAAATTTAGACTACCAGAATTAAATCTGTTGAATATATCAAAAATAAAAAAATATAATAAAATTAGTAATATGGTAAGTAGTTAGTTTTAAAAAAAGGAAGAAAAAAACTTATTTGCAATAGTTACCTTTGTGCAAGTGAAAATATCCATGCATGGGTGATTCTGGAGCGACACAAGACAAATGATACGCCCAATTTTGCAACAACAATGCACATCCTCCTATAGACATTACACCGGACTTCGTAGCAAGACACAGTTCTCTATAGAATGTTGCTAAAACTGCTGAACCCCAACTATATTGGGATGTTTTACTTAAATCCCCTAATAGTGAAAGATATTTTAAATGTACAAGATTGTTGGATTTGTTCGGCATCAAAAACCCTCCAATCATACGTAGGATGTATGCTCGACATGATGCTTGTTTTTCTACTACAGATGCATTTTCACCAACATCGTCAAATGTTTCTTTAAGCCATTTTAATTAAATAAAATTACCATTTGTTGCTCCCTCAGGTGGAATAACTCCTATGTAAGCTTGACAAACTTCTCTAACGTTCACAAAATTCGAACCGCTAACAGGAAAACTAGAAACATTTAATCCTAAAATGTAGTATACATCTTCTAAAGTTATTGTGCACTCACCTATGAGAGATGAAACGTATAAGTTTCTGGTCTCCATCTCTCAACCGTAGCACTAATCAGATCGACATCTATTTTATAGTTTCCGAGTTTGATCACTTCACCAAATCCAGACTCTTGCAAATACAGTAATATGGCTTCATTTGATTTTTTGTTAACCATGACATTTCAGTGTCCTTTAAGGGTATCTGAAATTAATAATATATATATATATATATAACAAATAAAATAATCAATAACACTAAAAAAATTATAAATAAAATAAAGTAAATATATAAAATACTTACAAATGCTTTAATGTATTGAATTTCAGTTATGTGATTTGTAGATAATTCCATGAGAACAAGAAATTTTTTGATAAAGAACGTTGATATAACTTTGAATGTATGAAGAAATAGTTGTCATAAACAACAATGGAAGAAATAGATGTGATAAAGAGGTATTTATATAGGTCACTTCCCAAGGCAACGATCCGTTAAAGGTTTCAGGATCCGTTCAAGGGGTCGCATCCCCAGGCCACAATCTGTTCAAGGGGTTGCATCCCTAGGCCACGATCTATTAAGAAGGTCGCATCCCCAGTCCGCAATTTGTTAAGAAGGTCGCATCCTTAGGCAACAATCTCTTAAGTTTATTTCTAGCTTTGATCTAACCTGTTGAATATAATTTATCAACGGTCGTGGATGGTGCAGTACGAATCCTTGTGATTTGGTTTGGACCAATCAAATTGATCTATAAAAATATTCAATCTTGTCCTTCAATATAATTTAGCAACGGTTGTGGATGGTACATCACAAATTCTTGTGATTTAGTTTGGACCAATCAAATTATTCTATTAAAGATTCAATCTTGTTCCTTCAATGTAATTTATCAACGGCTGTGGATGATGTAGTACAAATCCTTGTAATTTGGTTTCAACCAATCAAATTATTCTATTAAAGATTCAATCTTGTTCCTTCAATCTAATTTATCAACAACAGTGGATAGTGTAGTACAAATCCTTGTGATTTGGTTTCAATCAACTAAATTATTCTATTAAAGATTCAATCTTGTTCCTTCAATCTAATTTATCAACGGTTGTGGATGGTGTAGTACAAATCCTTGTGATTTGGTTTCAACCATCAGATTGTTTTAATAGAGAATACATACACCTTACTACCTTGTATAAATAGAAAACTAAATCACATTATCTCACCATACCTTCTATCTCAGCATACCTTCTAACATTTCATACTTAAACAATTACTTAATCACGGCTGCTCAACAAGTAATTTGTATTGTTTACTACAATGGTTCAATTCTTGACAGAGTTAATGGTAAAACATTTGTCAGCAATTATCAAAAGGCGTTCAAAGTACATTCTGAAAGCAACCTTTCTCGTCTAAATAATGTCATTAAAAAAAAGTTACAGCTCGACAACAAAGTCACGATAACTGATATAGTTTATCGACACCTTGTGTTCTTTGGTGAAAATACAACAAGGTTTGAACTGATGAAGGTTTGCGATGACAAAGATATTCAACTAATGTTTGATGTTTATGCACAGTAGTCACAACTCGCCACCATCGAGTTATATGTTACCTTTCAGGATGGTCCTACATCAACAAACATTGATCAACCATAGAACTCAAACATGCCTCATCTCGACTACACCCCAACTTTTGATCAAAACACCCTTTATCAACCCGACTTATATTCTCCATCACAACACTATGAACCATACTCTAGCCAATTGAACAAACTCATCCAGATATTTTTCAACTCCATCATGAATCTCCCCCAACAAGTCCACAATGTGATCTTCCGCTGAGTGTCTTATATAATATCAACAACGAAGAATTAGGCGATTATAGTGAAGAGGATGAAACATACTTCGATGAATCATTTGGTGATTCTGACGACGATATTGACGTTGACGAATATATAGAATCAGAAGACCAACCTATCCTACCTGTATTCGATCCACCATTTCACCTAAAGAACATAAATTTAGAGAATGTAGAGCAATCAACTGAATTTCATCACACGTCTTTAACGAAGTCCCAACAGTAGATGGAATTCTTGCAATTGAAATGAAATTTGCAAATAAGGATGAATGCAATAGAAAAATCAGATTTAGAAAGGTATGTTATTAATTGTTTAAGTCCAAATTGTTTGTTTAGATGCAGAACTTCAAAACGCAAAAAGAGTGAATTGTGGGTGATTGGTAAATTGAATCTGCCTCATACATGCACAAATTCTGCATTGTCACAAGATCATCAGAAGCTCGATTCTGACATGATATGTACAAGCGTAATGCAAGTTTTGACAGTGGACGCTTTCAATCAAAGTGAAGATCATTATTGCTCAGATTAAGGCTTTGCACAACTACATAGTAAGTTATAGAAAGGCTTGGATAGAAAAAAATAAAGCGATCAAACAAATTTATGGCAATTGGGAAGAGTCTTAGAATCAACTCCAACAATGGTTGTTGGTTATGCGAATGTTTGCTCCATGAACCAAAATAGAAATGGAAACAATTCTAGTTTATCATGAAAATAGTTTGATAAGTGGGATAAGGATCTTTTATCGACTGTTTTTGGTTTTAGTTCCGTGCATATCTGCGTTTAAATTCGGCAAACTAGTTGTATAAGTGGATGGGACTTGGTTGTACAACAAGTACAAGGAGACTCTATTGATAGTAGTTGCATAGGATGGAAACAACAATGTAATTCCTATTGCTTATGCTCTTGTGGAAGGTGAGACAAGAGAGGGTTGGAGTTTCTTATTGAGTTTCTTATAGACACAAATCCATTAAAAGTGCTTATAATAATCCAAATAATGGGTAGAAAAATCCTCCGTCAAATCATGTGTTCTGCATTCGACATATTTTACAAAATTTTGCAAGGGAATTTAAGGATAATGCATTGAAGAAAAAAGTTGTTGCTATGGGTAATAATTTCATTATTACTTTTTAGTTAGTGTAATTTTTAATAATTTTTTGACAGATTGTTTATTGTGTCAGTACAGGTTACTCAATTAATGAGTCTACATATAGATACTACGGAAGTGAAATCGGCATAGTAAACCGGGAGGCTATAAAATGGATAGACAACATACTGCGAGAAAGTTGGATTAAAGCATTTGATGGAGGTAGTCGTTGGGGTCACATGACAACCAACCTTGTGGAGTCAATAAATGGAGTATTAAAAGGCACTTGCAACCTTCCCATCACTGCTTTGATCCAATCAACTTCTTATAAGACATGGACACTATTTCCAACAAAGGGAAAACTACACACATCAATTTTAGCTTCTGGTTAGGTATACACGGAAAAATGTATAAATTTAATGAAATCCGAAATACGTAAATCCAATAGTCATAAATTCGTTAGTTTTGATCAGAGCAACCATACTTTCATGGTCCGCGAGACGGTAAATCCAAGAGAAGGGTGATCAATTGGTCATTTTACTGTCAACCTTCCTAACAAGTGATGCGACTGTGGGAAATATCAAGCTATACATATGCCTTGTTCACATGTTATAGCAGCATATTCTAACATAAATTATGATTATTGGAGGCTTATACTTGATGTGTACAAGGTGGAAACGGTATTAAAAGTCTACGAAGAAACGTTCCAACCTATACCAAACAAAGGATATTGACCAGAATATGAAGGTGTTAAGGTGTGTCGCAATCCTCAAATGTAGAGAATCAAGAAATATCATCCAAAGAGTAAACACATGAAAACATAAATGGACATTACAGAAAAAGTATGAAGAAAGTGTGGATTATGTCGGATCTCTAGTCATACTAGGAAACATTGTCCAAACAGTGCTGGCACATCTACTCAAATTTGACCTATTTTTTTTTTGAATTTAATGTATTTTGTTTGATGTTATTAATATAATTTACTATTTTTTTGAATTATAATTATTTTTATTAATTTTTATTTATTAGATCCGAAGAAAAAATAGGAGAAACTTGTTAACAAAATAGAATTAAGTTGCTAATTTATCTAAAAAATAGGATGAAGTTGTTAAAATAATATAAATTTATCTACAAAATAGGAGGGAGTTGTTAACATAATATAACACGTTATTTGTTTTGACACATCTATTCGACCGGATTGTTTTTCTTCAATTTAATGTATTTATTTGATTTTATTAATATAATTTTGTTTTTTTAAATATTTTTATTATTTTTAATTTATTAAATTAACAATTATTCAATTGTTAAAACGAAGAAAAAAAAATTTAAAACATTGTACATGGTCGTATCTCCAGGATGCGACCTCCTATTGCGTAAAAGAAATTTATCCTTCAAGTGAGATGCGACCTACTAAAGGTGAAAAAAAGTAGGATATTTTGATATATATTTTTTAAAGTAGGGTATTTTAGTGACTTTTAAAAAAAAATATTTAAATAAAAAAAACTCTGCCTATAACCTATTTGTAAAAAGCTGCCAAACCTTAAAGAGCAAAATGGCTTAATTAGCAGCTTTTTTTTTATTATGGAATCTGTATAACCACTTTGTCAAAGATTTTCCAAACTTGAATTTATGGAAGAAGTGTATAAATTCAGATGTGCCATTTAGGACAAAAAGTAGATTTTCAATGACATTAAGTTACAAACATTGTCACAGACATTGTTTTTGAAATTTTCAAGTATTACAATGGTCATCGAAATGAAAACAAAATGCATTAATGTCATAAAGTGATATCTCACAAATTTGAGCAATTTAAAACCTATGTGTTAGATTTCAGTGAACAACTTGAGCTTATAGGTTTTAACTGACCTTTATGTCAGACAAGACCATCTCCAGATACTTGTTGTTTTTACTATTGGTAATTGTCCATAGATCTCAGACTCTGACAGCAATCTTCCACGCATATTTGCTGACATTGAGGTCTTTGATGGTCTCTAAAGGTCTAGCCATGTTGCCTTTGAAAATAGAAGATGCACAAATTTGTGAGCAAGAAGTTACAGAGTTGAATGACATAAACACTAAAAGAATTTAAAAAGAACCTAAAAAACCGACCAACAGGAACCAAACATGCATATTAAAACGGTAATAACTTCAAAATCTTAGGGATTTTGTCTTTCCCGTTAAGTTAAGTTTGTTAAAAAAGTGTGAGAGTGAATGAGTTAAGAGTCGAACCCAGCATGCAACACAAAAACATCACAAAAGTATAACTTTCCCGTTAATTTGCTCTAAAAAATTTGTTACGAAAATGAAAAATTAGCGCAATAATGGAAGGAATTAGGGATTTTGTGAATCGGATATTAACAATAATGTTCATGTGAATTTAAGAAGATGAAATGTTAGAATGAGAGATAAACTCTAATCTTCACGTTAATTAGATGACCAAAAAGCTATGTTTTTAAAATCAACATAACAAAATGAAAATGACGAAGGTAGAAGATGAAGTAAGGCACTGTTACCAGTCACCGATGAAGATGCAAAGATGGGTCGAAGGAGAAGCAGATGGGTCGGTTGTGATTTTACTTCTTTCTGGTGAGTTCAGTGAACAGACACAGAGAAGAGAATGAGGGATGGAGAAAGATGGTTTCAGTAATGAAACCAGGGTAGTGTAAAGAGAGAAAGAGGAAATAACTATTCTGTTTTTGAATTTTCTTTCAAAAAGCATAGCCCAATAGTGTAAAGTAAAGATGAGTTCCCTAGTTGAGTTGACATAAGCCTGCAAAATATATAATCAATGTTGAACTATGTCAAGCAAAAGTGAACAAATTTCTGACTATAGTTGGAATGTGATTGATTTAAGCAAAGACAAGTTTAGTTTGAAATTGTTTAGGTGTCAACAATATAGAGCATTAAGGTCAAAATAGTAATTAATAGAATATCTATCTTTTTTATGTTATATTTATTATTATATATTAGGATTTTTTCTACTCCAAATATGCAACCCATTTTAAAAGGAGAGTCAGTTATATGTTTACCATTCCCTGTAGACCAATACCCCCATTTTTTAAGGATCCTAGAGGCATGATGTGTCCCTCTCCAAATGAAACTAGGTCTCCCACCAATTCAAGCTTTAAGAAAGTTTTTTCGTAAGAAAATACTTAGCCTTGAGACATCTATTGATAAAGGAGTTAGGCAGATTAATAATTCTCCAACATTGCTTAGCTAGCATGGCTTTATTAAAGTGATTAAAATTTCTACCTCCTTTCCTCTTGGTCTTGCATAGAGTCTTCCAATTTATACAATGAATTTTTTTATTATCGACATTGTTTCCCCCGAAAGCTACTCACCATACTATGAAGTTTTCTACACACCTTGTTAGTCATAAAAAAATATCTCATATTATAAGAAGGAAGAGCATAAATAATAACCTTTATAAGCACACTTCTTCATGCTTTAGATATGATCTTTTCCTTCCATCCTTTAAGCTTCCTTCTAATCTTCTCAATGATATCATCAACAATAACCTCCTTAGATCTTTTAGTGATTGTTCCATCCTTTAAGCTTCTTTTATTTGTTGATGTAATCAACCACTTTATTTTGAAGCTTCTATTAAATTTGGATTTTGAAATCAAAATTAGTATTATTATTGAAAGAAATCTTAGTTTTATCTTGGTTGATGAGTTGTCTTGATTTTTCTTAGTACAAGTGAAGTATCTTATGCACCTCCTAAACATCCTCCATCTTTTCCATGAAAAAAAATCAAATTTCATTAGCATAGAAAAGATGAGATATCTTAGGTGCGTAGTGGGAAATTTTGATGCCTCTAATGACATTTCTCCCTTGGGCTTTAGGAAGAATCTCAGATCAAACCTATGCACATAAGATGAATAGGTAAAAGGACAAATGATCCCTTTGTCTGATCCCCCTGTTAGGTTGAAATAATTTTGAGGGTAGCCTTTAATCAACAAAGCAAAAGAAACATACATAACACATCTCATAAGACATTTTATAAGAAAACCCATTCAATCATATCATAGCCCTTAGACCTATCAAGTTTAAGGCCAACAAAACCAATTTTCCCTTTCATGTTATGCATATGATGCAAATTTTCAAAAGTCATACTAACATTGCAAAGAACTATAGGTCTTGGGATTAAAAGTTTGATTAATACTTTGGACCTCTTCATGTCCATTAAGAACACTTAACACCCTCTTGGTTACATCCTTAACAATAATAGCAGACAACCCATTAGAGTTCGGACTACATTAGGCTTCATAGACATAATAGCTCTTTCCACCTCATCAGCTATGGAAACTCTATCCAACTCAGTTCTTATATCCTCGTAGATCCCATTCTGAACAATGTTATTAACCCCATCAAAATCTATAAGGTTGTTGCTAGAGAAGAGCTTCTTGAAAGATTTGATGAAAACCTTTCCAATCTCCTCATTCTTCTCGAAAAAATTACCATCCTCATCATAGTTCTTATCAATAGAGTTTCTTTCTCTTAATTTAGAGGCTTTATGTTGAAAAAACATTGTGCTTTTGTCTTCATTTTGCAGCCAAAGGTTCTAAGGACATTTGTTTCATCAGCCTTCTTCATTTTCCAGAACCATATCGAACTCATTTTCTAAACCTTTGATTTTGGAAACAATTTCCTTGGTCTGGATGTACTATGGAACTCACAAAGTTGGTTTTGGATCCTCTTTATCTTTCAAGGAATGTTGCCAAAGACTTTGGTTCCCCATTTATGGAGTGATTCCATACAATGTTGATCTTTTGTGTGAGCAAGAGCATTAGGAGTGGTCTAGGAATCTTAAACAATATTATCACAGTTCTCATTGCTAAGCCAAATTTGTTCAAATAATTTTCTCCTGCACATGCTATTTCTAGAACACATACTAGGGGTTAGCTCAATTAAAATAGGGAGGTGGTTAGATGCATACTTGGGAAGAAGGGACACTTTAGCCTCTAGGAAGTCCATAATCCAATAAAGAGAGTACATGCGATTATAAACAACAATTGTGAATACAATTTCAAAACTTAAATTATATAAACAACAGTTGTGAATACAATTTCTAGAAATCTCCTTATGATGAGAATCTAGATGATTGCCTCCCATTTTATCAATGGCAGAGTAAATGCGATTATAGTCACCAAAGACAAGCCAATAATTAGAGTAATTTCATTTAAAAAGAGAATTAAATAACACCTTTTTGGCTCTTTTAGAGAAGCCATAGAAACTAGTTGCCTTAAATTGGACAGGATCCCCATTCAAAGAGATCGTCATATCAATTAAATTTACCTCCATACCTTTAACTTCAACATAATAGTGTTGTTCCAAAGGAAAATAGATCCTCCAACCTTACCTTCCCAAAATAATCATAATTGATAGTAATGACATTGTCCATATTTCCAATGTTCATGAGTTGGAACATCCCATAATCTTTCTTCTTAAATTCTATTAAAAATACTAAATTAGGTTTTCTAGAACTGTATGAGGGTTTCCATGTCCCCGACAGTTTCAAGCTTTAAGTTTCATTGGATTTTTCCAGCCTAATCATCCAATTCTACTGTTTTCAAAAAGTTGTAGACTAGATCCTTTGGAGTAATTGTTATATTTCCAGTTTCAAGCATTATGTTTCATTGGATTTAAATTTTAAGATTCTCATACTTTACCCATGCAAGATCCAATCTTGCACTCCATCTTCTTGCCAAGGAAATGCTCTGGTAAACCTCATAGCTACACCCACATGGGGATGAATAAAAAATCTTCGTCTATTTTTGTGGCATCTATATCCCATTCTTTCAATACCAACTAGACATTCTTAAATGTCTAAGGATTACCTTGCACAATTATAGAAAAATTATGTGTATTAATTAGAAAAAATAGAAAATTTTACCTTCAAACTCTTGTACTCATAGGGCCCTCAAGGAGGCAGCATGGATTGGAAAATGTTGATATTAAGAAAGGTTATTGAATGCATATAAAAAAAGGATGGTCTGTGAATAAGTTTATATGTCAATAATCTTCTCCAAATTTTGGTTTGGCATTTGTCAAGGCCTTCTTATAGGTCATTATCATCAAAGAACAGAAGTCTTTCTACCTCATTGTTGTCTAATACTTGTTCTTGATTTTCTAAACATGTTTGGGTCACTTAGACATATATAAAAAAATTAACAATTAATTTCATTTTTTTTAAGTTAAAAATTTATTAAAAAGAAAACAAAAACTGGGAGGAGATAAAACTAATTCAAAAAATAAAAAAAGTGTAAAAAAAGTTTCTCCAATCATGCATTTTTTCTAGCCCTTGGGTAGAAATTATATAATATATCTTCCTTCTACATATTCTTTTTTCTAGCCTTAAAAATCACCTCCATAAAAAAACTCTTCACAAGAAGTAGAACGTGAAGGTCAAAAAACATAAGAAAGGGGGGAGGGGGGGGTTTGAATTGTATTTTCCTATTTTAAAATATTTCTTGGATAAACTTGATAATTAAAAGCACAAAATCAATAAGTAGAAGAAACAAGTAAATCACACACAAATTTATACAGGTTCACCACCAAACCAGTAGCTACGTCCAATCCCTTCACCTAGAAGAATTTTCTAGAATAATTCAAACTGAATTACAACACTTAACTTAAATCAATTAAGTCTACTCAACTATCAGTTTGCACCTACAAACTGTTGAGGAAAATAGCCACTATCGGGCTAAGTAACAAATGAATAAGTTTAGGTTTTTCTGAAAAATCTCTCTCAAAAGGTTGTTTATAAGGTAATACTTTCAATTTTTTCTTTCTCACCAATTAGATAAATTTTGAATGATTGCAAAATGTTGTAATGATGTTGTGTTGCGTGTAGTTGTTGTGAGTTGGTTTTTCTTAGTTGTTATGTGCTCAAGTAAGGAAGCACGTCCTTTTATAGAGTCTTTAGGGTATGGTCTTTGTACTTCATAGCATAAAGACGATCTGTATCTTCATGAATTTCAACAATGAACCGTTGAAGATAAATTTAACCGTTGAGCTTAACTCATATCACAACGTCAAAAATCACTCCTCGTAACTTGTATGAAAACATAAGAAGCAGAGGATATGTGATCAGAGAATAAGATAATCAGAGCATTGTCTTACAGACCACCAGAGCATGCAGATTCTAGATAATTATTAGAGGTTGCGCACAACTTGTCTTCTTATAGAATTGACTGTCATCAGATCATTAACTCTCATCATTAAGTTGACTTCATCAGAGGCATTGACTTTGTCAGAGCATTGACTTTATCAAAACATTGAGTTCATCTCGAACACTGATTGAGCGTTGACTTTATCTATGGTAGATGAATCAAACGCTTGATGTAGTCATTGGAGGCAGTTAGTCAAACGCTTTCTTTGATTCATCAGAGGCAACTGAATTAGACGCTGGCTTACATCTCCAGAGGCAATCGAAGTAGACCATTGCTTGCACCAACAGAGCCAACCATAGAAAAACCATATAAGAGGAGCGCATCAACAGACAAAGAAATTTAGAACCTAGAAGCGGAGTCTTGATGTTCCTTTGTATTAATCTAATAATTAGAGGATATTTTTTAGAGATTTTTAAAAAAATGATTTTTTTAACTCCCGTTTGTTTACTATTATAAAAATGATTTTTTTTTTAAAAAAATAATTTTAAACCTATTTGTATACAATTTTGTAAAAATGATTTTTGTAAACTACAATGACCATTTTGCAGACACATTTTAAAATTTGATCAATGTAATTGAGTACTCCTAAAAAACCAATAAATAAACACACACACACACCCAAAAAACAACTATGTAGAAAAATCGAAAAAGAGAACAAAACTTATTGGATGAAAACCAACGTCGTGGAAAGAGAAAAAATGACCACTACGTGAAAAGAAAAACTCAAGTAATGAACGAAGGACAATTTGGGATTTTCAAAATAAGATAGGGGTAATTGCATCATTTTCTCTCATTAATGAGGTAAGTTCCTTGTTTTTTAATTGTGTTTAGTTTTTCTCTCTCATCTATCGCAAAAGGCAAATGCGAGAAGCTACTATCTCTAGCTTTTCATTTTTTAGCCAAAAAATGATTTTTTTAACAAAATCATTTTAAAAAAATCTAAAACAAACACTCTTCAAACCCTACAAAATGATTTTTGGCTTGAAAAAATCTGAAACAAACGCACCCAATATCCTAAACAATACACTTGATCTACAAACTTAATTAAAATCATTAGTGCATTAAATTGTTCCCATAGAGTACACTTAATTAAATTCATCCATCTGGAACTTCTCGAGAAGTTCTTTAGTGTACTTGATTTGATGAATCAACACACCATTTTTATTTTGTTTGATTTGAGTTTCTAAGAAAAAGTTCAGTTCTCCCATCATACTCATTTGGAATTTCGGTTGCATCAACTTAGCAAAATCTTTACAAAGCTTGATGTTAGTTCAACCAAAGATAATATCATCTACATCAACTTGTCCTCTTTCATAATCATTTTCTAGTAAAAAATTGCTTAGTCTATCGTACCAAGCTCTTGGTGCTTCTTTCAAACCATACAAGGATTTTTTAAGTATGTAAACATGGTATGGAAACTCAGCATTTTCAAAACTTGGAGGTTGTTTAACATATACTTCCTCATTTATATAACCATTTAAAAATACACTTTTCAAATCCATTTGATATAAGATGATACTATTATATGCAGCAAAAGACAATAAAATGAGAATTGCGTCTAACCTTGCCACCGGAGCGAATGTCTTAGTGTAATATATTTGGTGAGTTAGTAATATATATATGTTTTGTAAGTTATATATATATATATATATATATATATATATGAGAGGAAGATTGCAAACAGAGAAGAAAACATTTTCTGCCTTACGTACTTCATCTTTTCTTTCTTTCTTTGCTTTGCGACCAAGTTTAGTGGTTTTCAAAACCACCAAACACAAACCACCACTTCTCATCTAGTTCTAAGCTTCGTTTCGCAAAGTGACAGAAGGGAAAGTTGCTCATCTCTACGCTACAGTGCTAGTGTGCCAACTTTTGAAGTGATGATGCGAACAAAGTTTTTACCGGAATTAATCGCGGTGTCGTAATCGGTTGTTATAGCTACCGTTGAGGTAAGGGCTCCTTCCAAACTTTTAGTTTGCATTTAAGACCTTATATGTGAATTTGTGGAAAATGAATTTAATGCGTTTTATGGGTGAAATTGTGGAACTTGAATTTAATGTGTTTAAGGTGTGGGTTGTGGTGATTCATGTTTGGTGTGATTGATGTGTTCATAATTAATATTATGAATTCTTGAGATGTGTTTTATGTGTGGATTTTGTGGAAAAATGAATTGATATGATTTGGTGTGAATTGTGGGATTATGAGTTAAATATGTTTGAGTATGCTCTGTGTTGAATTTGAAAAATCATTAGTGTTAAATGAGTATTAAAAATGGGGAATCTTTTAATAGTTGCATTTACTTAATGGTTATGGTGAAAAGAGTTAGAGTATGCTCATGCATTTTCATAGTACATGGTGACCGGATGGGCCATGGTGATTAGAGGACTTTCGTCGTTACAATCCTCCTAAGTTTAAGGGTGATGAGAATTCAGAGAAAGCGGATCAGTGGATCCAAGAAGTGGAAAAGATCTTTGAGATGATTAATTGTCAGGCAGGAGTGAAGGTCAACTATGCCACTTATCTGCTATTAGGGGATGCTGAGTATTGGTGTAGGAGTACAAGGTTGTTGATGGGACCAGCTCATGAAGAGGTTGATGAACAATTCATGTGTCATCGTTTCCAAGCTGGGTTGAAATACGAGATTCAAGACTCTGTCTTACCCTTGGGAATTCAACATTTCCAAGTTCTTGTGGAAAAATGTAGAGAAGTTGAGGATATGAAGAATAAGAGGGCTAGCCGAGGAGGGAATTTTAATTCAGGAGGGCCTAGTCGGGTGAATTATCAGAACAACAAAGGGAAACAAGTTGTTAAACCTTATAATCGACCACAGAATAACAACAGTGGGCAGAATCGCCCGAGAAACCAGAATTTCAGAAGGCAATTGGGACAATGGAATCGATGTTTCCGATTAGGGGAAGAGGGACATTATGCTAATGTTTGTACCTCTAAAGGACTTACTTGCTACAATTGCCAGAAGCCATGGCACATTGCAAGGGATTGCAAGGCTCCGAAGGTGGAACCAGTTGTGAATGCAACTAGGGCTACTCGTCCTACTTCTAGAGGACGTGTTTATTGCGTGGATACTGAAGCTGGAAATCCATCTAGCAATCTGATTCAACGTGACTTTGAGATTGCAGGTAACACTCTAAATGCAGTTTTTGATTCGGGGGCAACCCATTCCTTCATTGCTACGGATTGTGTGAATCGTTTGAAGTTATCTATGTCTGCTTTGCCTTTTGACTTGGTTGTTTCTATGTCTGCTAAGACGTTGACTGTAAATACTGCATGTTTACATTGTCAAGTAACTATCTAGAATAGGGATTTCTTGATTAATTTGATTTGTTTACCCCTACAATCACTCGAGGTCATTCTCGGTATGGATTGGATGTCGTACCATTATGTGATTTTGGATTGTGCTCACAAACTGGTTCTTTTACCCGAACCAGGAGTTGTTAAGTATTTAGTTGCTAACAAACCCGGAGTGTCACTAAGAGAAGGAACTCATGAGTTTTTGTCTTTGGCTAACGTGGAGGCAAGGATAAATGTGAAAATAGAAGACGTGGTGCTTGTCCAGGAGTACCCGGACGTATTTCCAATAGAAATTCCAAGATTACCACCGGTAAGAGAAGTGGAGTTTTTCATTGATTTGCACCCAACAACCGGACCAATTTCGATTGCGCTGTATCGAATGTCGCCATTGGAATTAAATGATCTCAAAGGCCAAATTGAAGATTTGTTAGAGAAGAATTTATGAGACCAAGTGTATCGCCATGGGGAGCTCCGGTATTGCTAGTTAAGAAGAAGGACGGAAGCTCGCGCTTATGTGTGGATTATAGACAGCTTAATAAGGCAACTATTAAGAATCGTTATCCGTTACCGCGTATTGATGATTTGATGGATCAGTTGAAAGGAGCCGCGGTGTTTTCAAATATTGACTTGAAGTCAGGTTACCATCATAACCGAGTAAGAGAAAGAGATATTTAGAAAACTGCTTTCAGAACTCGTTACAGACATTATGAATATCTTGTTATGCCGTTTGGAGTTACCAATGCACCAGCAATTTTATGGATTACATGAACAGAATCTTTAGTCCATTTCTATATAAATTTGTCGTGGTGTTCATTGATGATATATTGATTTATTCAAGGATTGAGGAAGAACATAAGAGCATTTGCGCCAAGTTCTTGAAATCTTACGCGAGAAGCAATTGTATGCCAATTAGTCGAAGTGTGAGTTTTGGCTGGAAGAAGTGAATTTCTTAGGTCATGTGATAACTAAGGAAGGAATCGTTGTGGATCCGACTAAGATTGAGACGGTTCTTGCTTGGAAACAGCCTCAGAACATCACTGACATACGAAGTTTTGTAGGACTGACAGGATACTACAAGAGGTTTATCGAAGGTTTTGCAAAGATTGTAGCTCCATTGACGCAACTTACTAGAAAGGATCAACCGTTTGCATGGACGGAGAAGTGTGAGGAAAATTTTCAGTTACTAAAGAAAAAGTTGACAACCCCACCAGTTTTGCTCTTACCACAACCAGAAGAACCGTATGAAGTTTACTCTTATGCGTCTCACCAAGGTTTGGGATGTGTTCTAATGCAACACAAGAAAGCTGTAGCTTACGCCTAAAGGCAATTGAAGATTCATGAAAGAAACTATCCTACTCATGATTTAGAGCTTGCTGCTTTAGTTTTTGCATTGAAGATCTGGAGGCACTATTTATATGGATGCACGTTCACAGTGTTTAGTAACCATAAAAGCTTGAAATACTTGTTTGATCAAAAGGAATTGAACATGCGTCAGAGGAGATGGATGGAGACTCTCAAAGATTTTGATTTCATGTTGCAGTACCACCTTGTGAAGGCCAATGTAGTGGCTGATGCGTTGACTAGACGGAGTGTATCAGTGTCTTCAACAGTGATGGCTAGACAACAAAAGTTGTGGGAAGCATTCAGAGACCTACACTTGAACGTAGAGTTTGCACCGGGAATTTTGAAATTCGGAATGATTAAGATTTCGAGTGGACTACTTGAAGACATTGCGAATTTTCAGGATGACACATTAATCAGAGAGAAGAGGAACCTAATAGTGCAAGGGAAAACGACTGAGTTTAAGATTGGGCCGGAGAAAATTTTGAGATGTAATGGGACAATTTGTGTACCAGAAGTTGCAGATATGAGGAAAACAATTTTTTACGAGGCTCATACGAGTAAATTGAGTATTCATCCTAGAGCAACAAAGATGTATCAGGATTTTAGGTAGAATTATTGGTGGCCAGGAATGAAAAGGCATGTAGCGGAGTATGTGTCAACTTGACTAACTTGTCAGAAAACGAAAGTGGAACATCAGCGGCCTGCTGGAATGTTGCAACCTTTAAATATACCTGAGTGGAAGTGGGACAGCATTTCCATGGACTTTATAGCTGGATTGCCAAAAACAAGGAGAAAGAATGGTTCTATATGGGTGACAGTGGATCAATTGACTAAATCCGCACACTTTTTACCAGTGAAGACCATCTACAAGGTAGATAAGCTAATAGAGATCTACATTGCTGAGATTGTGAGATTACACGGAGTATTGTCGAGTATTGTATCAGACCGTGATCCGAAATTCATGTCGCACTTTTAGGGAGCATTGCATGAAGCGTTAGGAACGAAACTAAGGTTGTGTTCAGCTTACCATCCGCAAACTGACGAACAGACTGAGAGAAAAAATCAGTCCTTGGAAGATTTTTTCAGAGCATGTTTATTGGATGATAAAGGAAGTTGGGATGATGTACTACCGTTGGTTGAGTTTACCTACAACAATAGTTTCCACGCAAGTATTGGAATGGCACCATATGAGGCTTCATATGGGCGCAAGTGTCAAACGCCTTCATGTTGGTATAAGGACGGTGAAAGTATGATTATAGGACCTGAGATGGTACAACAGACTACAGATAAGGTAAAGAAGATAAAGGAGAAAATGAAGATTTCACAAGATCGTCAGAAGAGTTATGCAGACAAGCGCCGCAAATTTCTAGAATTCGAGCAGGGTGACCATGTGTTTCTGAGAGTCACGCCTACGACCGGAGTTGGTAGAGCCATGAAATTGAAGAATTTGACTCCTAAATTTATTGGACCATATCAGATTTCTGCACGAATTGGACTGGTAGCTTATCGGATTGCTTTGCCTCCGATACTGTCCAATATTCACGACGTGTTTCATGTGTCGCAATTAAGGAAATACCTTATAGATCCGTCGCATGTGATTGGACCAGACACAATTCAATTGAAGGATAACTTGTCATTCAAAGTACTACCTGTGAGAATTGATGACAGGAAGATTAAGCGATTAAGGAACAAAGATGTTTCGTTGGTCAAAGTGATTTGGAACCCAACAACGGGAGATGTGACTTGGGAATTGGAGAGCAAGATGAGAGAACAACACCCTAAGTTGTTTATCGACGCGTAGTTTCGAGGACGAAACTAATTTTAGGGGGGGTAGAATCTAAGACCCTTAGTTTTAATTTGTAATTTTTGTATTTTAGTGTATTTTTTATGTTGAATTCTGAGACTTTTTAGCCAATTTTATTGGTATTTTGTGTGTTAAATGCCAAAAATATCTTTTTGAGACCCGTTTAAAATTATTTGTGGAAAAATAATTTATTTACGTTACGAAAAATTTATTACTGGACAGTTTTGTTAAAAATATCTCTAGTTGCTGAAAATTTTATCTGTCAATTGAGTTGCAACGAGAGTAGATATTTTTATCAAAATAGTTGAGATGTGAGTGAAGTGATGTGTGTATGTGTATGTTGATATTTGTTGGTTTGGTTTATATATATATATATATATATATTTGGTGAGTTAGTTATATATATATGTGTGTGTGTGTGTGTGAGAGGAAGATTGGAAACAAAAAAGAAAACATTTCCTGTCTTGCGTACTTCATCTTTTCTTTCTTTCTTTGCTTCGTGACCAAGTTTAGTGGTTTTCAAAACCACCAAACACAAACCACCACTTCTCACCTACTTCTAAGCTTCATTTCGCGAAGTGACAGAAAGGAAAGTTGTTGATCTCCACGCTACGGTGCTAGTGAGCCAACTTTGGAAGTGACGACGCGAACAAAGTTAGAGCTACCGTTGAGGTAAGGGCTCCTTCCAAACTTTTAGTTTGCATTTAGGACCTTATATGTGAATTTGTGGAAAATAAATTTGATGTGTTTGAGGTGTAGATTTGTGGAAAATGAATTTAATGCGTTTTATGGGTGAAATTGTGGAAATTGAATTTAATGTGTTTGAGGTGTAGGTTGTTGTGATTCATGTTTGGTGTGATTGATGTGTTCATAATTAATATTAAGAATTCTTGAGATGTGTTTTATGTGTGGATTTTGTGGAAAAATGAATTAATATGATTTGGTGTGCATTGTGGGATTATGAGTTAAATATGTTTGAGTATGCTCTGTGTTGAATTTGAAAAAGCCATTAGTGTTAAATGAGTATTAAAAATGGGGAATCTTTTAATAGATGCATTTACTTAATGGTCCTGGTGAAAAGAGTTAGAGTATGCTCATGCATTTTCATAGTACATGGTGACCGGATGGGCCATTGTGATAGTGGTGACTGGATGGGCCACGGGATGATGCCATGTGATTTGTTGGTTCATCTTATCCTTACGAGGATTATCGCGTCGTGCTGATCTGTGAGAGATTGGACTCTAGAATGTGCTGATCTGTGAGCAATTGCACTCTAGAAAACAGTGTAAGACCTGTGATAGGCGACACTTTAGTAAATCGTGGGGGCCTGTGATGGGTGGCACCTTGGTAATTAGTACAAGGCTTGTGATAGGCGGTACAATTATGATTTATGCCCCTTCGAGGAGGGTTTTGGTTTCGAATTCCGGAATCATGCATTTTGGCATATACGCATTGCATTAGGGTGCTTGACACGCGAGTCATGTTTGATATACTGTGATGATTGTATATACATACTCGGCTGTTGTTTGTGATTGTGCAGTAATTGATGAGTGTGATTGATTGAATTTGTGTTGTAAGTGTTGAATGAGTTCAAAACGTTTTCGAAAACTGAAATTTGCATTATTTCGTAGTTGTATTCGAATACGAGGTGTTGGTATTCGAATACATATTTAAAATGTTCAGTTTCAAATTGAAATTTTAACATCGTATTCGAATACGAGAGGCTGTATTCAAATACATTTAAGGTGATTTTTGCCACTGACTTAGCACTTGTATTCGGCTACGAGAAAGCTGTAGTCGAATAAATATGTGCAGGATTTTTCACTGACTTCGCACTTGTATTCGGCTACGAGGATGTTGTAGTCGAATAAAGTTATGCTGTTTTTGCTACTGGCTTATGAATTAACACTGTATTCGAATACAAGGATGCTGTATTTGAATACGACAATGCAGTTTTGTTAAAAACTTCATTTTTCAACATTGACTAGGCATGTTTGGCATATGAAAATCCTTTCAAGGTGTATGCTAAGTTGAAAGGTTATTTTGTGCATTTAATATTTAAATGCTATGTGATATTTGTTAATTTTGGTTGGTGACCTTTACAATTATTGCGGAAATCTGGGATTTGCCCTCAGATGAGAACCAGGATCGTCCTATCGGTTAGTACCGTGGAGATGGGAAGGTAGTTAGTCATACCTGACCGAAGCTGTGTCGGGAGGATTTTGCGGAGTGCGTGGACATCACTCGGGTTGTATAGTTTTTTGTAGCATGATCAGATTAGATGGTTGCATAGGGGCTAGATGTCTTTCTTTTGTGGTTGTATTTATTTCATTTTGGAAGACTGTACTTATACCTTATATTGTCAGCTTGACTTTTATTTTGATGGGTCGTTGTACCACTTTTTGTTGTGACGTGGGGAAGTTAAATTTCTTGGGGCAGTGCTTTTGTACAGGTGTCTGCCGAGAATACCCCAGGGGTATGAGCTATGTCGGATAGGTCTCATATCCCCGGTGTATTTTTCTGTTTAAAATACTTTGGATTTTCGTTTCAAAAACTATTTACGCTGTTTGTAAATCTTGTTGATTTTTGTCGTTGTGTTACGACTTAAATATTTTATCCAAAAGTATTTCTTTATTATGAATTTTGAATTTGTTTTAAAGAAAAAAAAAATTCGGGCTGTTACACTTTACACCTTTCAGAGTATACACCTTTTGTGATCGTCAATCAAACTTGCCATACTTTTCATTAGTATTTACAATATAGCAAACACGGCCAAATTGGTGAAGGTAAGAAATGTTGGGCTTTTAATTTTCTAGAAATCATAGGGAGTCTTATTTAGAATAGGTCTGATAAAGACTCTGTTCTGAATATAAGATGCAATATTTACTACTTCTACCTAGAAGTTCTTTGCAACATTTGTCTCATTGATCATAGTGTGTGTCATTTCTTGAAGAGATCAATTTTTTCTTTCTACGATACCATTCTGCTGAGGTGTTCTAGGAGAGGAAAATTTGTGTAAACTTTTGCTCTCTTCACAGAAGTTTTCAAAAATATTGTTTTCAATTTCACCACCATGATCACTATGAATTGTTGTGATTGAAAGGCACCTTATTTGACTCATACTTATGTCTATCGAATTTAACCCATGTCCATCTAGTATAATCGTCCATAATGACAAGTTCATACTTCTTACTACTAACAAAGGGAGTTTTTACTAGACCAAAAAGATCTATGTGTAAAAGCTCACGAGGTCTGATGGTGGAAACAATGTTTTTAGAAGAAAACGAGTTTTTAGTTTGTTTCGAATTTTGGCAAGCCTCACAAAGAATTCCTGCTTTGTACTTGAGATTGGGCAAGCTTCTTACAAGTTTGAGTTTGTTTAATTTTGAGATTATTCTCAAATTGGCATGGCCTAATCTCTTGTGTCAAATCAAATGTTCCTCATTCACAAACACAAGACATTTAACCTCTTGTTTTTCCAAGTTAAAAAGATTAATTTTGTAAAGATTATTTTTGCCATGGACAAGTAAAAAATATAGACCCATCAGTTTGATTGACTGCCTTACAGGATTTTGATTAAAGACAATATCAAAACATTGTGACTTAATTGACTTATGCTCAGTCCTTTAACAAACAATACATTTTTAATAGAAGAAAATAAACTGTTACCAACTATACCATGACCAATTATTCTTCCCTTCTAGTTTCCTCTGAATCCAACTACTCCTCCGACCTTCAGGGCTAGGTCTTGTAACATAGAACTTTCTCCCGTCATGTGTCATGAGCAGCCACTATCCTAGTACCACGATTGGTGTCTTAACTCTGCTGCTAAGGACATCTGCAAAAGGAATTATTTTATCTTTAGGTACCCAAATTTGGTTTGGTCCTAGTTTGTTAGTTTTTAATTGCTTCTTGTCTTTCCATGTTTTTAGCATATGACAAGATACTCTATTATATCCTTTCTTAGAACATACTACACAGATAGGCTTAGGAGAAATAATGTTTTCAACTTGGTCTTCAAACCCAATTCCTCTTTTTCGTTTCTTCTAACACCATAGATCACGGAAGCGTGTTTACTTTTATCTATGTCATTTGCAAACAAAAAAAAAAATTTGAAAGACTAATTTGTATTTGACTGGGTTACAGATCTTATCCTCTGTGGGTTTTGAAATGTTTTCATTCACAGTCACTTTCTCTCTCTTAAGTTTTTCAAAATCTTTTTCAAGAGAGTTATATTTTTCAGTCAAATCATTATGAGCTTTTCTTAGAGTTTTCAGTTTTGAAGTCACATAATGATTTTATTTACAAACTAATTTAAAGCACTTATAAGCTCACTACAAGATAAATCAGGGAATACCTCGATTTCTTCATCATAGTCTGAATGAGTTTCAAACTGTATATCAACCATCAGAACCATGTTTGCAAGCTCTTCATCATCAGAGGATTCATCTGAATCATTCCATGTAGTCAAACCTTTTTTTTCTTGATCTTGGATTCTTTCTTTTGACTTCTTCTCTCAAGTTTTGGACATTTTGCCTTGAAGTGTCCAGGTTCCTTGCACTCAAAGCATGTGAATTTCTTCTTGTCAGTACCTCTTTCTATGTTTTGGTACTTGTTGAAGTCTCTTTGGGGAAAGGATTTCTTCTTGTGCCACATGCGCTGAATCTTTCTTGAGATGAAGGATACCTCCTCAGCCTCTAAATCTTCATTGTAATCCTCTAAATCATCATCATCATTGTAAAATACATGTTTTTGATGATACAAAAGATGATCTTGCTCAAAGCGACAAGCTCAAAAAGAAGAAGTCTACAAGACAGTCTCCAAACATTCTCTAATGAATTAAATTAGATATTTTATGTAAAGGTAAATGATACAATCCATGAAATCATATACAAGAGAACCTTACATCGTTACATATGCATAAACAACATTTTTGAAAATCAAAAACTTTGTTTTCAAAGTATTAGACTTAATAATTTTTGAAATATGCAAAAGTGTATTCAAATACAACATCTTGTATTCGAATACAGATGAAGAATTGCTAAGTCAGTAGCTAAAACCCTTCATCTGTATTCGGCTACATCCCTGTGTATTCGAATACAGATGAAGAAATGCTAAGTCAGTAGCCAAAACCCTTCATCTGTATTCGACTACATCCTATTGTATTCGAATACACCCAGCAAGTCAGTGGCCAAATTAACCAATCTGTATTCGACTACATCCAAGTGTATTCGAATACACAGTGTTAAATTTGAATAAATTTGAACGTTGCAAAGAGGCGTATTCGAATACACATAGCCTGTATTCGAATACAATTGGAAGCAATGCACTTTTTCAGTTCTGAATTGAATCTAAAACATTGCAATTCTTCCTCAAACCTCTTGGATCAATGGCCACGAATCTGAAGAGATGTTTATGGACTATAAATACATCACAACTTCAGATTCAAAGACAACAATCCTACTACACAACTTCAAGACTTTGAACAAACTTTTCTGAATTTTTCTCAAAGTCATTTTCTTAAATTCAAGTACTTGCATATCATTTTCATACCCTTAAGGTTCTCAACGTACTTGAATCAATCTTGGATTGTTATCATTCTACCTCTTTCTTACTCCTATACTCTTATCAAATCACAAGTGTTTGTAAAAGAAAGTTGTACTTTCTTTAAGTGTTTTTATCTAAGAAAGTAGTGTTCTATCATAGAAGATTTGTTAGAAGGTTGTAGCAAAGGTCCTAGGGTGAGGACTTGTACATATTCTGACAAATAGTGAAGGAAATCTCTTGTGGTGAGCAAGAGGACTGGATGTACCCTTGGTTATAAGGGGAACCACGATAAATCTGCTGTGTTTCATTTACTTACTGCTATTTACTGTTTCATCTACCATCATTAACCGCAAAAATCGATCACTAAATTCTGAAAACATCTAAAATACCCAAACACCTAATTCACCCCCCCTCTTAGGTGCACATCTTATCTTACAATTGGCATCAGAGCAGGTTCAAGGTAACTTACTCCTAGATCAATAATTCATGGCTTCCGCACAACCAGTTTTCAGAGACGGTGGCAGCTGCAATAAACCACCATGCTTCGTTGGTGAACATTATGATTTTTGGAAAATACGCATGCAAGCATATCTAGAGGCTCAGGGAGACGAAATATGGGATGCTGTCGAAAATGGTCCTTACATCCCAACAACAGTAATCAATGACAAGGAAGAAATCAAGATAAAAAATTCCTGGACCGATGACGATAAAAGGAAAGTGCTGTTTGATAAAAAGGCTAAAAACATTTTACAATCAGCATTAGGTATGGACGAATTTTTCCGCGTATCTCATTGTAAAACAGCCAAGGAGATATGGGACACATTGGAAGTAACCCATGAAGGCACCGTAGAGGTAAAAAGATCCAAACTTAATACACTTTCTCAAGAGTATGAATTATTTCATATGCAGCCTGTAGAATCTATATTAGACATGCAGAAACGATTTTCCCACTTAACAAATCACTTGATAGCCCTTGGAAAGGTTTTCTCCAATGATGAACTGAATCTGAAAGTATTAAGGTCACTAACCAGGGCGTGGCAACCAAAGGTGATAGCGATATCAGAAAAGAAGAGTTTATCCAAAATGTCACTTTCTGCATTATTTGGCAAACTGCAAGAACATGAAATAGAACTTGGAAGATTAGAGCAAAATGAAACCCAAGAAAAGAAGAGCAAAAACATTGCTCTAAAGACCGAATCAAAGGAAGTAGTCAAAGACGAAATTTCTGATGAAGACGAAAACATTAACTTCCTTGTCAAGAAATTCGGTAAATTTCTTAAAAATAACAGAAGTTTCAAAAAGAAGAACTTCAGAAAGAAAGATAGCTCTACTACCAACCAAAATTTCATATGTTTTGAATGCGGGAAACAAGGACATATCAAAGCAGATTGTCCAGATCTCATCAAGAAGAATGCCGGTAAAAGAAAAGACTTCAAGAAAGCATATATAACATGGGAAGATAACGATATAAGTTCATCATCAGAAACTGAAAGTGATGAATATGCTAATGTTGCACTAATGGCTTCACACCATTCAGATGACGAAGAGGTTAGTAACTTAAACACTCCTCATTATAATCATGAATTAGTCATAGAATACAATGAAGCACAAAATGCAATAAAGGAACTTCTTGTTGAATGTAAAAATCTGCTTAAACAAGTATCAACACAAAAGAAAGAAATTTCAGCCTTGACCCTTGAATCAAAAGGATACGTAGTATATGGAGATAATAATAAAGGAAAAATCTTAGGTATTGGAAAAGTTGGAACAGCACCTTCTCCATCAATTGAAGATGTTCTGTATGTTGAAGGACTAAAGCATAATCTCATAAGCATCAGCCAGCTATGTGACAAAGGACATAAGATAGTCTTCAACAAAGAAGAGTGCATCATTCAAAATGCAGCAACAAGTGAAATTCAATTTATCGGTAAACGTTTCAAGAATATTTTTATACTTAATCTTGATGATTTATCCCTGAAAATGAAATGTCTTTTGGTAAGCGACAACAATGATGCATGGCTATGGCACAAAAGAATTGCACATATCCACATGGATCATTTAAACAAACTAGTCAAGCATGATCTTGTTGTTGGATTACCAAAAATGAAATTTGTCAAGGATAAGTTATGTGACGCTTGTCAAAAAGGTAAACAAACAAAAACTTCTTTCAAAGCTATAAATGTTATATCAACTACAAGACCACTTCAATTAATACACATGGATTTGTTTGGTCCATCAAGAACTAAAAGTCTTGGTGGAAATTCATATGGACTAGTGATAGTTGATGACTATTCAAGGTACACATGGACCTTGTTTTTGGCAAGTAAAAACGAAGCTTTTAAAGCATTTAAAAATTATGCCAAACTAGTCCAAAATGAACAATCATCCAAAATTGTATCAATTAGAAGTGATCATGGAAGAGAATTTCAAAATACCTTATTTGAAGAATTCTGTGAAGAAAATGGAATTTTCCACAATTTTTCTGCACCTAGAACGCCTCAACAAAATGGGGTTGTTGAGAGAAAGAACAGATCCTTGGTAGAACTTGCAAGAACCATGTTAAGTGATTCAAACCTACCAAAGTACTTTTGGGCAGATGCTGTAAACACGGCATGCTATGTTACTAACAGAGTAAACATTCGGCCACTTCTTAAGAAGACTCCTTATGAACTTTACAAAGGCAGAAAGCCCAATATCTCTCACTTCCACATCTTTGGATGCAAGTGTTTTGTGCTGAATAACGGAAAAGACAATCTTGGAAAATTCGATGAAAAAGCAGATGAAGGCATCTTTATTGGTTATGCATTATCTAGTAAAGCATTTAGAATTTTCAATAAAAGAACTTTAATTGTAGAAGAATCAATACATGTAACTTTTGATGAAACTAACCCCTTGAAAGAGGACAAAGCTATTTCTTATGATGATGATGACATTGAAAGTAGTGATCCAAGTAAAGAAGATCAAATTGATCAACCGAGTCAAGACAATGAAGTCAACATTGAAAAGGAAAATGATAAACTCCCAAAGGAATGGAGAACTCATCGTGATCATCCAATTGATAATATTATTGGTGATATCAACAAAGGAGTTACAACGAGACTTAAACTACAAGATGCATGCTTAAACATGGCATTTGTTTCTCAAATCGAACCTTCCAAAATTGGTGAAGCACTCAAAGATGATCAATGGATACTCGCTATGCAAGAAGAACTTAACCAATTCGAAAGAAATGAAGTTTGGGAACTTGTTCCTAACCTAGGAAATAAACACATAATTGGTACAAAATGGGTGTTCAAAAATAAACTTGACGAAAATGGTATAGTTGTTCGCAATAAAGCAAGATTAGTCGCCCAAGGATATAATCAAGAAGAACGAATTGATTTTGACGAAACATTTGCTCCGGTTGTAAGGTTAGAAGCAATACGTTTACTACTTGCTTATGCTTGCTCTATGAACTTTGAATTATTTTAGATGGATGCGAAAAGTGCCTTTCTAAATGGATACATCAATGAAGAAGTATATGTCAAACAGCCACCCGGCTTTGAGGACTTCAAAAATCCTACACATGTATTCAAACTAAGGAAAGCTCTCTATGGTCTAAAACAAGCCCCAAAAGCTTGGTATGACAGATTGAGTGCCTTCCTGTGTGAAAGAGGTTTTGAAAAAGGAAAGGTTGACAAGACATTATTTATTAAACGAAATAATGGTCACACATTGCTGGTCTAAATCTATGTTGACGATATCATATTCGGTTCAACAAACAATGAAATATGTGAAGAGTTCTCATTGATGATGCAAGGTGAATTTGAAATGTCCATGATGGGAAAATTAAACTATTTTCTTGGCCTTCACATCAAACAACTCAAGCATGGCATCTTCATCAATCAAGCAAAATATTGCAAAGAATTGCTAAAACGATTTGAAATGGAAAATTGCAAAGAAAGTGCTGCTCCAATGGGTTTAGGAACGTATGTTGATAAAGATGAATCTGGTATATCAATAGACATTTCAAAATATCGAGGTATGATTGGCTCTTTATTATATCTAACGGCCAGCTGGCCAGATATTATGTTTAGTGTTTGTTTGTGTGCAAGATTTCAGGCAGATCCTAAAGAATCACATCTTGTAGTAGTCAAACGAATCATGAAATATTTGAAAGGAACAACCAACGTGGGACTATGGTATCCGAAAGGTAGTATTTGTAGTCTCGTTGGATATTCTGATTCAGATTATGCAGGATGTAAAACCGACCGCAAAAGCACAAGCGCCACTTGCCATGTCTTGGGAAATGCACTCGTATCATGGTCATGTAAAAAGCAAGCATGTGTTGCACTCAGTACTGCTGAAGCAGAATATATAGCAGCAGGAAGTTGTTGTGCCCAAATTCTCTGGCTTAAGCAACAACTATGTGACTATGGACTCGATCTCGGATGCATTCCGTTAAGATGCGACAACACTAGCACGATAAATATCTCAAAGAATCCAATCATGCACTCTCGGACCAAACATATTGATATACGACATCATTTTCTACGCGATCATGTACTTAAAGGCAATGTTGAAGTCACATTTGTGGATACTCATAATCAACTTGCTGACATCTTCACCAAACCACTTCCTAAGGACTCATTTTACAAAATACGACGAGAACTCGGCATCTTAAGTGAAAGTGATCTTTAAATATAAGGTACTTTGTTATCATCATCTCAAAGGTATTAGTTCTTTCTCTTGTTAGCATATTATAATTCAGTTGTCTATGCTTACCTGTCCTTATCTTGGTGATTATATAATGAAATTATACTGCTATATATGGTACATTACTCTCTGCTTCAAATAAATAGAAGCTGTAGCCGAATACACATTCTAGATATCCCAGTGTATTCGACTACCCCTGTTCCCAGAACCACTGAGAATCAAAATTTTTCCATTTGTATTCGAATACACTCAAGTGTATTCGACTACACCTGCTCTCAGAACCACTCAGAATCTAAATTTTTCCATTTGTATTCGAATACACTCAAGTGTATTCGACTACACCTTCCAATTTTTCTGTTATATTTAAAGGTCACGACAGCATTTTTCTCAAATACTCAGATTAGGTATTCGAATACGTTTGCCTCCTTCTTCACTTTTCGAACCCTTCCCTTCATCTTCCTCCATTGTTCTCAACTTCCAAGCCCAATCCTACTTTGGTCATCTCTCTCCTTCTTACATTCAGATTTCGCACACTCATAAACCCTAAACCCACAAATTTCTTTCCCATCAATATGTCCAACGTCTCCAACACTGTTCAAGACGCACGCAAACGAGGACCTAGAACTAAGCATGCATGCGTGGGTCCCTCCAAGAAACGAACAAAGAGCACCAACGTCACGGATTTATCACGCCTCTTACACACACCAGAGGAAATTGCTCGGTTTCGCACACTCTACTCCGACAAACGCCTCATCATTCCAAAATTCGGTACTTTAGACTCATTCTCTGCATTTCAATTTCCTGCTTTACTTAAAGCTCAACGTATGGAAGAGTTTATTAGTTACAAAGGTCCTATCTACCCCGATTTAGTTAGGGTCTTTTACTGCAATTTAACTAGGGATGGCAAACTGTTGAAATCTCATGTCAAAGGGAAAGATATTGTGCTCGATTAACACATTATTGGTGACATTTTTAAAATTCCCTGTGCGGGCCAGCGAGTTAGTACCACTAACCTCTGTAAATGGGCTGGTGTTCCCAAATATGATGCATATGTGACTCTTTGTCGATTTAATAAACAAACTATGGAACAGAAGCGTAGTCAAGCCGGTTCCAAATTTGCTAAGCAACGATATGGCGTTGGTCATCTCACTGTTGATTATCGGTTGCTTCATTATTTCTTAAGTTATATTTTGGTCCCCAAAGCTGGTAACTATTCACAGATTTCTGAGTTTGAACTCCAGCTTATGTATTTTATGTTCGAAGGGCTTCCTCTCAATTGGGCATATATCATTAAGTCAGTTATGTTTACATCCAGAGAAGTTGTTGGTTTGCCTTACGCCAAGGAAGTCACTCGTATTCTCGAACACTTCGACGTCGACTTCTCTGAGGAGGTTTTGTATACTGTTACAAAGGACAATGTGCTGGATTTAAGTGTCCTTCCTAGTATGAAAATTGTCTGGCACGAACCACTTCAGAAGTACATTCATATGAGTGATCTTGGACAAACATCTGCTAATTCTGATGGCGCTGCGACTGATGCTGCTCCTGACGATGACGACGCTGAAGAAACAGCCTCTGATGATGACTATGTCTCCAATCGCATGGTTATGGAAAAACTTGATTCTCTTCAGAACTGCCTCTCTGATTTCACCACTTCGGTTGCTACTCGCTTTCAGACTATCGAATCCACCATCGCAACCAACCAAAGCAGTTTGATTCATGAAATGTGTATTCTGTCAGACAAGATTGATCATCTTCATCTCCCGCCTGGCCATCACTGATTAGCATTTAGTTTGCTAGGACTAGTTGATGTTTTGTTATGCTTCCTTTCATGTTTTTGCTTTGCTGTACTATCTGCTACTTTCGGTTCCATTTTGGCATTGTATTATGACTCTTATGCACTTTTCTCTGCGTGTTTGATTGCTTGGTTCTTATATTATGTTTATTTGGCCTATTATGTTTCTATTTTGTTTTATTCCTTCGTGTATTATTGGTAGTCTTCTTCTTTTTGATCATGTCAAAAGGGGGAGAAAATCTGGTATTTTGTTGTTCTTTCAACTATCAATATAGGTACTCAATACACATGTTCCCTTGACCATCCGCCACGAAAGTATGTTTACTTTACGGGGGAGCATGATGCGCATACATTACGGGGGAGTCATCAATACACAACAGATGGTTTTGTCATAATCAAAAAGGGGGAGAATGTAAAATACATGTTTTTGATGATACAAAAGATGATCTTGCTCAAAGCGACAAGCTCAAAAAGAAGAAGTCTTCAAGACAGTCTCCAAACATTCTCGGATGAATTAAATTAGATATTTTATGTAAAGGTAAATGATACAATCCATGAAATCATATACAAGAGAACCTTACATCGTTACATATGCATAAACAACATTTTTGAAAATCAAAAACTTTGTTTTCAAAGTATTAGACTTAATATTTTTTGAAATATGCAAAAGTGTATTCAAATACAACATCTTGTATTCGAATACAGATGAAGAATTGCTAAGTCAGTAGCTAAAACCCTTCATCTATATTCGGCTACATTCCTGTGTATTTGAATACAGATGAAGAAATGCTAAGTTAGTAGCCAAAACCCTTCATCTGTATTCGACTACATCCTATTGTATTCGAATACACCCAGCAAGTCAGTGGCCAAATTAACCAATCTGTATTCGACTACATCCAAGTGTATTTGAATACACAGTGTTAAATTTGAATAAATTTGAACGTTGCAAAGAGGCGTATTCGAATACACATAGCCTGTATTCGAATACAATTGGAAGCAATGCACTTTTTCAGTTCTGAATTGAATCTAAAACATTGCAATTCTTCCTCAAACCTCTTGGATCAATGGCCACGAATCTGAAGAGATGTTTATGGACTATAAATACATCACAACTTCAGATTCAAAGACAACAATCCTACTACACAACTTCAAGACTTTGAACAAACTTTTCTGAATTTTTCTCAAAGTCATTTTCTTAAATTCAAGTACTTGCATATCATTTTCATATCCTTAAGGTTCTCAACGTACTTGAATCAATCTTGGATTGTTATCATTCTACCTCTTTCTTACTCCTATACTCTTATCAAATCACAAGTGTTTGTAAAAGAAAGTTGTACTTTCTTTAAGTGTTTTTATCTAAGAAAGTAGTGTTCTATCATAGAAGATTTGTTAGAAGGTTGTAGCAAAGGTCCTAGGGTGAGGACTTGTACATATTCTGACAAATAGTGAAGGAAATCTCTTGTGGTGAGCAAGAGGACTGGATGTACCCTTGGTTATAAGGGGAACCAAGATAAATCTGCTGTGTTTCATTTACTTACTGCTATTTACTGTTTCATCTACCATCATTAACCGCAAAAATCGATCACTAAATTCTGAAAACATCTAAAATACCCAAACACCTAATTCACCCCCCCTCTTAGGTGCACATCTGATCTTACAATCATCTTATTCTTTAGCCGCTTGTAAAGCCTTCTTGTCTTTGGATCTAATAGACAATGACTTCTACTTCTTCTTGAGCTTATCCTCTACTAGGTCAATCTTGTGAATACGAAGGGAACTAATTAGTTCTTCGAGACAAAGACTCTTCAAATCCTATGCTGCTTAGATTGTAGTGATCTTGCGTATCCATTGGCTTGGAAGACTCTTGAGAATTTTCTTTACATGATATGCAATTGTATGGCTTTTTTGAAGCGCTGTCAAGCTTGAAACCAAAGTCTCAAATCTGGAAAACATCGTCTCGATGTCTTCATCTTCCTCCATTTGAAATAACTTATACATTATGCCTTGAAGATTGGCTTTGGCTACTTGTACTTGATTACTTCCTTCATAGGTCAGAACTAGAGCATCAAATATGATGTTGACCGTCTCTATGTTACTGCACTTGTCAAATTATTTGAATGTGATCGCATTCATCATAAAAGTCCTATCTTTTTGATGCATCTTAAATTGCTTCTTCTAATTAGCATTCATGTTCTTTTTGGATACTTCAGTGCCATCATTATTGGTAGGAGTAGTGTATCCATCTTCAACCAAATCTCAAAGTTTAGGATCTAGAGAAATGAAAAAGCTTCTAAGTCGGTCTTTCCAGTACTCAAAACGCTCTTCATCAAACAAAGGGGGTTTGGTGATGTTTCTTCTGAAGGTGCAAACGCAAGAACAGTGGTTGAATTGTGTTTGTCTAATTTGGATTCTTTTTTAATTATTTATTTAAGAACAACTTCAGTTTTGGTGATTTTCTAAGAAAAGAAGCAGTAGCAATAAGACTTAAAGAAAACAGAGGCAGCAGTAAAGTAAAGAGTGCAGAAGTAAAGTCACACGAGCAGATTTATTTTTGAGGAACACTAAAGCCACTATCGGGCTGCGTTACACAAATTTGGAATTGATTGTGTTTTGCTTCTACTAAGCAGATTCTTACAATTGATTTCTCACACTAAAGCACTTGAAAATATTTCTTTGAGTATGTGTTTCTCTAGAACTTAAACCTTTGAACTTTAAATACTTAGGAAAATTGAGCTCTCAAAAGTTTTTTTGAATTGTATGGATTTCTAAGTTTATCTTCATTCTTGAGTATCTATTTATAGAATAGATTAGGGTTTCACTGTTGTCCTTGTAAAATCTAGGTCATAATTTTCTTGTGAACAAATTCTGAGTGTATCTTCTTGTGAAAAAATTATGAGTGTTTCTTCTTGTAAACAAATTATGAGTGTATCTTCTTGTGAACAATTTTTTGGCCATGTCTTCTTGTGAATATTATTTTGACCATATCTTCTTGTGAATAATATTTTGTTCATATCTTCTTGTGAACAACATTTTGACCATATCTTGAAGGTGCAAACACGAGAAGGGGGGTTGAATTGTGTTTAATAAAGTTGACAACTAGTTTGGTTCTGGCGAGTTACTTGGATAAGAAGCAATTGGATTTAGAGGTAGCTGACAATGAAAGCATAAATAATTTGACACATAGATTATCATGGTTCACTACTAACTTGGCTACATCCAGTCCCCTCATTCAGAAGGCTTTCATCCACTAATTCAATTACCTTCAATTACGAAGCACCTGACCCTCCAAGCCAGTCTTCCCAAACAGCCTAACAACCCCATACTTTTGAGGAACTAGCCACCTTGACCATACAAGCCAAGTCTTCTCTTAATAACCTAACAACCCCATTTTGAAGAAGGAACTAAACAACTATCGAGTTGGATACAAAAAATTGGAACTTGAGTAGTTGTTTCTAACAAAGCTGATAATAATATAAACTCTCAGACTCTAAGAAAAGAACACTCAGAAAATATTTCTAACTTGAACAAGTGTTTCTCTCTTTGAACTCAAAGACTACTCTTTTTTGCTTTTTAATTATCTTCTTCTTCAACCTTGAGTATCTATTTATAGTTAAAATTTGGGCTTCAATTTAGTCCTTCTTTAATTCTGAATTCTATCTTGTTCAGATTGAGTTTGTAAATTCTCTAGATTGATTCTGTTCCTATTTTGTTTAGATTGAGTTTGTAAATTCTTCAGATTGATTATGTTCGTATTTTGTTCAGATTGAGTTTGTAAATTCTTCAGATTGATTCTGTTCATATTTTTTGTAGATAAATGTTGATCAAATCTTCTTCAAATCTTGATTAAATCTTCGTCAAATCTTGATCATATCTTCTTTTCAACTTGGTCAAAGATTTTCTTCAATTATAAATATGAATCAAATATTATTTTAGATTTTCTTCAATTAAAAATCTGAATCAAATCTTATTTTAGATTTTCTTCAATTATAAATTTAAATCAAATCTTATTTTAGATTTTCTTCAATTATAAATTTGAATCAAATCTTATTTTAGATTTTCTTCAAAAACATGAACCTTCTTTCATACTCTTTGAAGTCAAATATATTATTCTCATAAAATACTTTTGATTTCATCAAAACTGTAAGTATAAAATCAACTTGGTTCCAACACATTAGAGGCTGCATATCAAAGGCAGCATTTGAAGTATATTACAACTTTTTTTATCAACGAAATATGAGTTTTGACTGCACGGCTTGAACAATCTCTTCAGAGTTAATAATAGCTTGATATAAACTCTTCAGAGGCACGCAAGGGCTTCAGATGCATGCTTCAAATTCAGTCTTCAGAGGTAGTCTTTGGAGCCAATCTTCACACCCAGTTATCAAAGGTAGTTTTCAGACCCAAACTTCAGAGCCAAATATCAGAGGCAGTCTTTGTAACCTTCAGAGGCACGTTGCTTTCATAGGCATATGTTTAAAGCAAACGCGTATACTTTTGTATTCTTCTGATCTCATCCTCTAGTCACTTCCTTTGGTCACTTCCTATAGTAGTTTACTCTGGTCGCTTCCTCCAGTACCTTCCTCTGATTTTCTTGTTCTAATTGTTGCAGACTTAATGAAGCCATTAGTCCAAACAATTTGTTCTCATAAAATACCTTTGTTAACATCAAAATCACAAAAGGAAAACCAACTTGGTTCCAACAACTTTGTCACCAAAGTTAGACATAATAGAAAATTGGATCTTTACTCAAACACTATAAGGTGCTCAGGCCTTGAGACCGAACTCTAATACCAATTGAAGGTTGAAAAACACAAGAAAAAGGGATTCGAATTGTGTTTTACTGTTTTAAAAAATTTCTTGGATAAACTTGGTAATTAAAAGCACATAATAAATAACCAGAGGAAAGAATTAAATCACACAGATTAAACTAGTTAAGTCTACTCAACTTCCAGTTTGCATCTACAAACCGTTGAGGAAACCAGCCACTATTGGACTAAGTTACAAATGAATGAGTTTAGGTTTTTCTGAAAAATCTATCTCAAGAGATTGTTTACAATGTAATACTTTCATATTTTTCTTTCCCAGCAGAGTGTTGATGTTCCTTTGTATTAATCTGATCATCAAAGGATATAGTATAATATCCTACACAATACACTTTGATCTACACACTTAATTAAAATCATTAGTGCATTATATTGTTCCCGCAAAATACCTTTTGTTTTGTTGTTCTTCAAACCATTTTGATCCTTACAGAACGATTATGCAAACTAATAGCTATTGCCTTCTCTACATAATAATTAGACCTCCTACTATTTGTTTCCTTAGCATCTCTATTTTTTTATTAAAAAAATCTTGTAATATCACCAAGTCATGAGCAATCATGAGATGTAGATTATCATCAGTAACAATAACATTTGGGTATGTAGTACTCGGCACCCTAATCTTTGAGTTCACTTCCAAATCAAAAGAGATTTGATGCTTTTGAACATGGTTCTCCTCTGATAACACGTCACTCCAACAACCAACAATACACATGTCTGGATATTGATGATCCTTTCATAGATGATCTATGTTAGCAGACTTAGATAACTTGGAATCAAAGACTTTAAGAATTGCATTTTTTGGACCCTATGCACAACACGAAATGCAAGGATTTGTGTCGGCCAAAATATTCCATAAAATGGAAAAAAAAAAAACAGCCACAAACATATTTAAGCTGGTCACAAATATTTGTGGCGGTCAAAACGGACATAAATATATATATATATATTTTAATTATGGTTTGCCATTTGTGAGGGAAAAAGCCGCCATAAACCTGTGGAGAGAAATGCCGCCACACCTTTCTAACAGTATAGGCTGCCACAATTAGCCTAACATAATTTAAAAAGTGCACCATTTTGGGGCCATTTTGGTCGTCACAAATGGCAAAGTTAGATGAAAAAATTCAATTTGTTGCCCTTAAGCCGCCACAAATAGGTAACTTTACAAAAAAAAAATTATTTTAAAAAGGAAACAATTATATTAAAAAATAAAATATATATAAAATAAATAAAATTATGAAAAAATATTATATAAATTAATAGTTAATTTATGTCAATAATTAATAAAATTAGTATTAGTATACAAATAAAACACTCCAAAATTAATAAATCATATCAGGCAAATCATAAATGTCATAAGAATAATAATATTTAAATTATCCATACATACCAGAAATAAAAAAAAAAAAAGTCATATGAAGTTAAACAATACATCAATCATTGATTGACCGCAAGTGCACAGTGTTATCGTGTAGTAAAAATTATTGTTTCCACAGGGACTTTGTTATGAGAACCAATCTTTCTTTACTATGATGATTAACTAAAACAGTAAATGTTGATATTGATTTTTGATTAAAATTCTCAATAAAAATAAAGCCTTGGGATTGTAGTGTTTCACAATGGTGAATACAATAAAACTAACCTTCTCTAAATTATGGGTGTTCTTAAAAATTAGATAAACAATTATAACTAGTGCCTTATTTCAAAGAGAAAAAGTGTATTTTAAACTAATAACCAACCTATTTTTGTGATTGATGTATTAGCAAAATCCTTTAAGAAAAGATATCTTTCATGATATCAAGAGAACCAAAATCTATTTTCATGATTTGAATTTCTTGTCCAATCTTAGGGGTCAGATATCAAATTCACCTTTTAGTATATTATTTGATACCCAAGTATGAACACGATTATTACTAAGATTGGATTAAAAGATCAATACCCATGACATAAAGAAATAGAAATTATTAGACATCCATCATTGGAAATCCTACGATCCCAACACAAGGAAGATCTACTCACACATGATCATAGTAGAACCAAAGCTTAAATATAAAAACATTAGAAATATAAAGTAACATAATAAAGTAACAGAGTAAAAATAGAAAACAAAATATTATTGAAACTATAAATTTGCTAAGAGAAATACAAGAACAAAAGCAAGAGTAACAAGAGATTGTGAGTAGGAATCTCTGTCTAAAATCGAGTATTTTTGTCCTTTTTATAGCCCTATGTGCCTTCATGATATTTAATTACAAGAAATCATCAAAATTTCACAAAAGAAAAACGGTTAAGCAGCAGAAGATGAGCAGAATACGACCATAATGACCATTACTATCAGGAAGTAATCTTTGCTGCCTTGGAGTGTCAGATTCATTCTTTTTATTTTTTCTCGTTCAACCATTACGGTCGGACAGTAATTCTTGTTGGAACTTGAGTTTCTTTCATTTTCTTGATCAGGATAGACCATAACAGCACCACTTGACTTCAAGGCTCTTTTGCACCAAAAATATTTACTTACTCCTTCACTTCTCCTTGTAGTCTAAAGAAAACAAAAAGGTAGTAAAATAGAACTAAAACCGAATTAAAAACATCAAATTAAACTATCAAACAAACTATAAAAACAAATCAATTCTAGCTTATCAATCATCATAATAATTTCTCTTTGATGGAATATAAACCGACGACAAAAGTCCATCAGAATTAATTGGCCATTCCTCATGGTTTGAAATTCGAGGGCGTCTTCAA
The DNA here is from genome assembly GCA_037974755.1 of Cicer yamashitae. Lineage (NCBI taxonomy): Eukaryota > Viridiplantae > Streptophyta > Magnoliopsida > Fabales > Fabaceae > Cicer > Cicer yamashitae. Next base: position 33,826,452 of record JBBPBQ010000003.1, read on the forward strand.
GTACATGAGTACTAATCGACGACATAGCTGGTTGCTGTTGATTTAAATTTGGCTTGATAAAGTTAGTTGGCATAGTTGGTCGATATGAAGTTTGATCTGGAACTTAAGGAACCTGTTGTGAAGGAGGCGACACGTAGTACTGATAATTATTAAATGACTGATGTTGAGAATGTAGAGGAGGAAGTTGTTGTTGCTGCTGAAAATTGGAGGTTGTTGTTGCTACTAGGAGTATGGAGGAGGCTCATGTTGCGACTATTGAAAGATTGAAATTATTGGTGCAAGTACTAAGAAGGTGTATATTGTTTTTGTTGCTTAGGCGGGAACTACCGGTAAAAAGCAGGAGAAATTGTTGAGAAGGTAAGTTATAAGATCATTGTTTATTCATCTATTATGCTGCTTCAATCTCTATTTGCCATTCTGAATTTAATTTTTCCACTGCATGTTGTATCATCTCTTGCGTTTTTTGTTCTTGCCTATCCATCCATCGTTCCCATAATTCCTCAATGTTCTTGATATGTGGTGTTTTGTTACATATTTTTTTATTTCGGTGTCTAAGTGATGGATATGATTTTTAAATGTGCCTCAACAAGCATGAATTGTTTGTGTACTGGTTTTAAGAGAGACCATCGAGATCAAAGGTGGTGTTCAATACACTTACCGCACCTTTGCCAACATCTTAACTAATACTTGAGAGGAATTGGATTATCCACTTTGATTGTGTGACAGTTAATTTTATAACAAGCTAGTTTGAGTGGTTAAATTAATTATGATGTGGTTAATGTTAAACTAAGTTTAGTTAATTGTACTTACATATTGGTTCATTAAAAAAATGATAGAACCATCCTTATGTGTTGAAAGTTACCTCATTTTTTACTAGGTGCATATCTTCATGATTCCTCTTAATAGTTTGTATGGGTATATGTATGTAGGGAATGACTATGGTCAAGCGTAAGATCTTGGTTGTTATGTTGTTTTATATATCATGTTACATGGATATCACAGCTATCACATATTTAATAAAGAAACTTCATTTCTCTTGCTGATTTGGACCTTTTAGAAGCAATGAAATTGTTGAGTTTAACATCATGATACTTCCTGAACATCTTGATACTTATTGAAATCATTATAAACAAAACATTGTGTCTGACAAGTAAGTGTTATTTGAAGAGCTACTATAAAACTTCATTTGGAATGGTCTTGATTTTCAAAATTGATTTTGGTTAATATTATGTTTGAAGTTAAGTGATTTATATTTGAAATGATTTATATTATAAATAATTTTGTAGTAAAACTTGGTTCAAAACTCTCAACTCAACGTTACCAAAGCAACAGTTTTTCACTTCTACTCAAATGTGGTTTTGACTTTTAAGGACAAACTTGATTTTGATATAAAACATCAAAAAATAATTTTTTCCACACAACCATGGTTGAGTGGTTATTATGCCAATTCAAACATACACTGCATAGCTCTTGCATCATGTTGTTTATTGATACTTCCCTAAGTATCATATGTTCTAATCAACATATGTTCAAGTTTGTTGCTGTGGTTACTGATATATCAGGCTTGAACCAATTCCAATATCAGCTATATTAGGGACTGGAACTGGAGATCTTCTTGACCTTGTTTGTTCAGGGATACAGAAAGTTGAGGTTTGTTTTTCATAAATATTGGATTCTCTTCTGCTTGTATGATTGTCAATGAGTAACTTTAGGAGATACTTTTCACTGTGTAGCAAGTTGAATTGACTATTGACTATATGATACATTCACCAACCGAAAATAAATTTTTGATTCATTTGGAATTATTTTTTTCACCGTACAGCCATGGATCACTTTGTTTTTATCTTTTTTTTTTTGAAACCGTTGTGTTTTTTTTTTACTTGTGCTTAATTTTATATAAACAATAGGAGCCAAATAATCTTGTTGAAGAAGAAGATTATGTTCCTGCAATTTCAATTGTTGGTAGACCAAATGTTGGCAAAAGTAGCATTTTGATTGCACTGGTTGGTGAGGACAGAACAATAGTCAGCCCTATCAGTGGCACTACACGTGATGCTATTGATACATAATTTATCGGACCAGATGGCCAGGTTTGTTTCTTTTGGTGACTAACTAGTAACTATTTGGTCTCTAGTACCACAGAAGAACCCAGTGACTACTTCAAACGTGTTGGTATGTGTTGCGAGAAAGAAACTTTGAAAAGGATTAGTTAATTATAATGTTTTCCCGTCCAAACTTTGTTGGTTTACGGCTGTATAATTTTTTACCGTACCAGACTATAATATTGGATTGGTATCTTTTATTATTCGGATCAGCATGATAATTGTTTTCTTATTTTCTTTCTCTAGAAGTTCCATCTTATTGATACGGCTGGAATCAGGAAAAGGACAGTTGTAGCCTCAGCTGGAAATACAACAGAGGCTTTGTCAGTGAATCGAGCATTTCGTGCTATTCGGCGTTCTGATGTTGTTGCTCTTGTCATTGAGGCCATGGCTTGTATCACTGAACAGGTTCCTAATCAATGTTTTTATAGATGAAAAACAGATTTGTTTTAACTTCTGGTTATAATACGGCATTACTGCATAAAATGGCCTTGGATGTGAATGGGATGCAATATGCAACATGCACGATGTTCAATTATTAATATTTTCCCTTTAAGTTATTGTTACTAAACTATTTCATATCTCTTAAAGGACTATAAGATAGCTGAAAGGATAGAAAAAGAAGGGAAAGGTTGTTGATCGTTGTAAACAAGTGAGATGCAATACCAAATAAAAATCAGCAGACTTCATTACATTATGAACAAGATATCAGAGAGAAGCTTCGTTTACTTGATTGGGCACCAGTTGTTTATTCTACTGCTCTAGCTGGCCAAAGTGTTGAGAAGTAAGTTTTGGCTGGAAAATATTTGAATCATTTAAGGTGCATCCTGCATAGTATGTTAATTTTGTGCTTTCTTTGAAATCTCCCAGTTTTTCCATTAAAACATGTTCTCCCTTCTTAGGCATACTAGCATATGTATCAGTAAAATATAAATTTGAATCTCACATGGTTAATAATACCAAACTTTGTATATTTTATTGACATTTACACTTTGCAATGTATGGTCATGGTAGACTTTATGTAGTAGTTGATGGGGAATAAACACAGAAACACAATAACAAGTAATACGCAGCGGATATAAAATTCTCCCAACTTGCAAGAACTCGTGAGAAGCAACAACAAATATATGGCAGCAAATTAATCAAAATAAAATAGCGTAAAGAACACCGATATTTTAACGTGGAAAACCCCTCAATGCAAGGGTAAAAACCACGGGTCGTCCAGACCAAAGAAATAGCTCCACTATAATCAAATAAGGGTACAAGAGAGTCTCAAAAAGATGCACAAAGTGTGCCTACAACCAGCCAAAATAACAAAGCACTAAAGCTTACAAATGAAAAGCAAGAAGAAGTAAAACATCTAAAAACCTGCTACTGTGCGAGCTCGATTCCTCCCACTCCAGAATTCGTTTCGCCGATCCGACCGTTGAAAACGAAGCTCTGAATATTGCGAACCTACTGTCCAAATTTCAGCCCGATCCAACGGTTAACGAATGCGCAATCGATGTTTTTCTGAGACTGATTTGACAAAATCGGAAATAGGGTTTACTCTTCTCTTTTCTCTTTTGGTGGTTGCCTTTTCTCTCAAAATAGTCTCTCTCTTGCAACCCTAATTAGACCACTCTCCACTTAAATAAGTGAGACACATGGACTACAATATTTGGGCTTTTCTCTACATAGGAAGGTAGCCCAATACCCAACACATCTCCCCCTCACAACTATGTGGAGATAATTGCCAAATCGGCGATATCACAACAAGTTTCAAACTTCCCTCTTGTAATCAGTATGAACTTTAGCCAACTCCAACAACTTAGCTTCCAAAACATCACGTATCCAATGATACCTCACATCAATGTGTTTGGACCTGCTATAAAACGTCGAATTCTTACCAAGATGAATAGCACTTTAACTATCGACAAATAAGACATATTTGTCCTGAATAAACCCAAGTTCCTGCAAGAATTTCTTCAACCAAATCAACTCTTTGCATGCTTCGGTAATGGCAATGAACTCTGCCTCAGTTGTAGACAATGCTACACATTTCTGTAATCTCGACTGCCAAGCCACAGCTCCATCTGCAAATTTAATCATGTAGCCTGAAGTTGACTTTCTTGAGTCAATATCTCCAGCCATATCTGAGTCGGAGTACCCCACCAAAATAGGTTTGTCACCTCCAAAACAAAGCCTCATACATGTAGTACCACGAAGATACCTCAAAATCCATTTCACAACATTCCAATGCTCTCTACCTAGATTTGACAAAAATCTATTGTCTGTACCAACAGCATGCGCAATATCTGGTCTTGTACACACCATTGCATACATCAAACTACCCACAGCAGAAGCATAAGAAACTCGTTCCATGTATCTTTTCTCATCTTCACTAGAAGGACTTTGTTTAGAACTCAACTTAAAATGAGTAGCAAGAGGAGTACTTACAACCTTAGAGTTTTCCATTTGAAACCTTTGCAACACTCTCTCAATATAGTGTTCTTGTGACATTCAAAGTTTCTTCTCCTTTCTGTCACGCATGATTCTTATGCCAAGAATCTGTTTAGTTGCTCCCATGTCTTTCATGGCAAATGACTCGCCCAACTGCTTCTTTAACCTGACAATCTTGGAAATATTTTTCCCAACAATAAGTATGTCGTCAACATATAATAACAGGATAATGAAATCATCGTTAGAAAATTTTCTAACAAATACACAATGGTCAGAAGTAGTCTTCATGTATCCTTGGTCACACATGACAAACTCAAACTTTTTGTACCACTGCCTTGGAGCTTGCTTCAAACCGTACAGACTCTTTCTTAGTCTACACACATAGTCTTTCTTGCCTTCAACAAGAAAACCATCAGGTTGCTTCATGTAAATCTCTTCCTCCAAATCACCATGAAGGAAAGCCATTTTTACATCCATTTGCTCTACCTCTAAGTCAAGAGTAGCTGCCAAACTCAACACGGTTCTAATTGATGATATTTTTACCACAAGTGAGAAAATCTCATTAAAATCAACACCCTTTCTTTGACGGAAACCTTTCACCACTAATCTGGCTTTATACCTCGGAGACTTTGAGTTACTCTCAAGTTTCACTCTATAGATCCACCTGTTTTCCAAAGCCCTTTTGCCTTTTGGCAAC